>CM046544.1:4840000-5112241 GCA_024713555.1 Spirodela polyrhiza | reverse complement strand
GGAGCTATGGCGGAACCCCCTCGGGTAGGGGTGAAGTAGCTCCTGCACCCGCCAGAAGAAGCTTCGGGGTTGGAAGGCCCGGAGGAGGAGGTCCGAAAGCGGGAGGGCGGAAACGTGGGAACCCCCGCGACGGGAGGAAGCGCGAGCACGACACGCCTCTAGGAGCAGGATGCGCAACCCCCGGTGCGACGGGACGTTGCCCGGGTCCCGATAGACAGAGATGATGGAAAGGTCTGGATCGAAGCTTTAAATGTAGGGTCAGAGCTCGAGCAAAACCCTAGAAATCATTCAAGGGGGCGGAGATCTAGAACTAGGTCTACGGAGCAAAGGAGGCAGCACCCGGAGCTGAAGAGTGCGTCCCCCTCTCCTGTGACACCAGCGGGAAGAAGAAGATCTACGTCAATGCCTCCGGTCCGCCCCAGGTCAATCTAGAGCCGGTACAAGAAGGAGGGGAGAGGAGACGATCCCGTAGACTCAACCCGTATACTCCCCCCCTGTAAACCTAGGGGGACATCGGAGAGTTTGTTGCCCTCCATCTATGGATCTGGAGGGATCTCCGGAGCCGGAGGAGGAAAAGGGTACTTCCCCTATTCAGGATATAATGCAGATTGACAATAGCGGGACGGCTCCGGCGAACGACATAAATGAGAGGGTAATAGAACAGGTTCAGAATACATAGTTTGTCAATGTGGAGACCAAGAGAGATGGGCCCCAAGAACCCACTTGTGAAGATGACGGAAATGGTGCTCCTAGGGTTCCCACGGAGGGGTTACCAGAGGAGGTACAGACCGAAAAGAAAACACCAGAAAATGAGGATCAATAGGACTAGAGACAGGTGGAGAGTGGGCAGACGGATAGACGATTAGTCGCAGATACAAACGATGACCGCATAGATGAAGCCAGATTCTCAGAAATTGAAGACAGATTTCAATGGTTCCTGGCAGCGAGAAGGGAAGGTAAGAAAGCGGAGGTATACTAAAAAAACCTTGCTACTATTACATCGAAATCTTGTTCATTACCTGTCGAGTGTCAGCAGGTGGTACATAAGGAGAAAGAAAGCATAATTGTAGAAAACATTACTTCTGGGTTGGGTGGCCCCCCGAATCACAAGAAAAGCTATGCTGAAATCACTAGGGACACACATTTTACTCCAAAATTTACACACCTATACCCGCAAATACCTCCGGCTAATGTAAATGGCATCCCAGAGATTTCATTCACAGATGAGGGGGTAAACCAACTATCTACTCCGTTCGAAAATGCCCTCATTGGAAAATTTTCGGGACCCAAGCTAAAATTAATGGATATAAGGGAGGAGATTAAAAGAATAGGCGATATAAACGGAGAAGTCTCTGTGGGAGCTATCGATTATAAATATGTCATCATCCGTTTTCAGCACCATGTAGATTTTCAATGGGCATGGAGTAAAGTCAAGTGGGTCATTAAAGGTGTCAATATGAGATCATTTCGTTGGACTCCTTTCTTCTCCCCTGGTCAAGATCCTCCTCTAGCATCAGTATGGGTAGGGTTCTCAGGTCTCAGGGCTCATCTCACTAACCCTGGCGCTTTTAAAGCCATCGCAAATCTGTTAGGAAAATTCATATGCACTGATAGAGACGTCATGCAATTCACCCGACCTGGATACCCTAGAGCATACATTGAAATGGATCTATCTCATGTGGCCCCCGATCATATCTTCATCAAAAATGGTAGACATGAGGTCATCAAGCAATAAGTCATCTATGAGAATCGTCCAAAATTTTATTGTCAATACCGTAACCTTAGTCATCTCCGCTCTGATTGTAGAGTTTCACCGAACAAGAGGAGGCAGACATCCCCCTCCAACTAACACAGAAACCAGCCCAATCAAATAGGCCTCAACAAAATTCTAAAGCATCCCATAGTATTCCCTGAGAATCCACTAGAAAATGGGTAGAGAAAGTGTTTACTCAAACTCAGCAAAAAGAGGTATCCCCCCACTACTCAGGGAACAGGTTTCTAATCCACCCCCCTCCGTCCCGACCAATGATCAGAACTCCCCCATCGATCCACAGAGTGTCGCTAAGGTGGCTCAAAGTCCACACCAAACTCCCCCCCCTCCTTTGAGTATCCCTGATACTGATGAAATCCCTCACAGCCCTCCGGCCATGTTATCTAACTCCTCTTCTATTCATGTAGTCCCCCGAAAGAGTAACAGGAAAAAATCTAAATTCAGTATTCATAGCTCTTCAAGTGAAGACAGTGTAGGAAATATTCAGCCAGATGATGACTGTCCTTCTGATCAGGAGTCTCCTAGAGAGATTAGCACAGAACCTCAGTCTGAAATCAGTTCAGTCCATAGGATCATGTCGGTGTCTCTAAATAGACAGTCCTCTCCCCCGTCGATCACTTCAGACATATTATCAGCTCCCACAATGAGACGGACCTAGAATGAAAAGAGAAAAGAAGATATTGAATCCACACAGCCCGACAAGGAGCAGAAACTAGAAAAATTAAAAACTGTGCTTTTGGGGCCCGCCCAACCCTTAAAGAGAACTAAGTCACTACCTAAGTTAAGAAAAGAATATGTATGTGATGACAGATCAGTGTTATCCACCGGGGATATGGATGACGAATCCTATTTTTATGTTTAAAATTATCATCTGGAATTGTCGTGGAATTGGAAACTTTTCCACAAAACACTGGTTAAAAGATACCCTAATTCAGAATAATATTGATATTATTGGTCTGATTGAACCCATCATTAACCAAGCTAAGGCAGAAGCTATAAGCAAGGAGCTCGGGATGGATTTTTGCTGGACTAACACGAGCAACAAAATATGGATTTTTGGAAGGGAGGTAAATTTTTCTCTATATGATGATTTCCCGCAATGCGCTACTTTTTGCATTTCCACGGCTGTTTATGCATTTCATTTATTTGTGATCTATGCGTCTTATGACAACTCCTGCAGGAAAAATTTATGGTAATATCTTAATAGTGTTAATTTTGGGGAACATCACCCATGGATCGTGGGGGGGGATTTCAACATCATAAGAAGTAATACAGAAAAGTTAGGTGGAGTCCCGGTAGCCCCAGGTCATATTGAAGATTTTAACAACTATATTTCAAACTTAAGACTTTTTGAACCATTGCATAAAGGGAATCACATGACATGGTGTAACAGAGAGAGGGGGGGGAGACGTATTTATCAAAGACTTGACAGAAGTTTTGTTAACATGAAATTTAATTGTTTATATTCATCCACTGTGCGGTATGTTTATGCTCCATCCTCGGATCACTCACTAATGATAATAGAATAGGAAGTAGCAGAACAAAGGAAGGGACGACCATTTAAATTCAGGGCTATGTGGATGAGACACAAGGGACTGAAAGAATTCATACAAAAGGTCTGGAAAGGGGAAAGATCAACGAGCCCATTGGAGAATTTTAGCATCAAACTGAAAGAACTTAAAAAGGAACTAAAAGTATGGAACAAAAATATTTTTGAAAATGTTCATGAATGAATAGAAATTTTGACCAAAATGGTGGGAGACCTGGAAGAAGACCTTCAATGTCAATAGGATGAGGAGATATGGGATATTTTCGTTAGGAAAAAATCTGAACTAGAGGAAACATGAACAAGGATGGCAATACTAGCAAGGGAACAAGCTAGAGTAAGGTGGCTTAAAGAAGGAGATAAAAACACAAAGTTCTTTCACGCCTCTTTAAAAATGAAGTCCATGGCTAAAAATTACAATGGGTTACTGAAAAAGTATCACGGAGATTGGAAAGTGGTGGAGATACCGCATCTATTGGAGGTTATCCCAAATATGATCAATGAAAATGATAATTTGGAACTAACGAAATACCCTGAAGAGGCAGAAATTTTAAATACCTTAAAGGAAATGAAGCTCGACTCTGCACCAGGGCCAGATGGTTTTGGGGCAAATTTTTATGTGTACGCGTGGGACATAATTGGTAGTGACCTGTGTGGAGCCATTAGGGAATTTTTTCAAACGGGAACACTCTCAAAATCATGGAAGGCCACCTTTTTAACATTAATTCCCAAAAAGGAAATCCCTACACTATTCTCAGACTTTAGACCCATCAGCTTATGTAACGTTAGGTATAAAATTATATCTAAACTAATCAACAACAGATTGAGAGAGATACTACTAAGAATCATCTCGAAAGAACAGGGAGCTTTTGTGAAGGGGAGATTAATTCAAGAGAATATAGCCTTAGTGCAGGAACTTACACAATCCATTAACCAGAAAATACATGGGGGGAACATGATTATTAAGCTGGATATGAAAAAAGCATATGATAGATTAGATTAGAATTTTCTAACCTGTGTATTGAGAAAATTTGGTTTCAGCCAACGATGGATTGCATGGATCAATGAACTTATAAGGGACAACCCTATATCTTTACTGATTGGGGTACTTCAACAACTTTTTTCAAGAGTGGACGTGGATTGAGACAAGGCGACCCACTCTCCCCATCCTTATTCATAATTGCTGAAGAAGTCTTGAGTAGGGGCATTTCACAACTCATGGTAGCAAACAAGATCAAGCCTTTCTATGTACACAGGCAAGCTTTCCAAATCACACACGCTCTTTTTGCTGATGATATTGTCATATTTATGAATGCAGGTAAAGAATCGATACTCAACCTAGGCAAATTTCTGACAGAGTACGAAGAGTATTCAGGCCAAAAGGTTAATGCATCAACATCAAATTTTTATATTTCCCAAAGATTAAAGGATGACAGGATAGATGGAATAGAGAAAGCAACTGGATGGAAGAAAGGGGAGTTTCCTTTCACTTACCTAGGTGCCCCAATTTATCAAGGCGGAACAAGAATCAAATACTTTGAACCACTAATTCTCAAAATCCGCAAAAAGCTGGATGGATGGAAAGCGAGACTGCTATCTATGGCTAGAAGAGTCACTCTGGTTAGACATGTACTGAACAACATTCCCATACACATCATGTCGATATATGAGCTTCCCAAGACCATCATCAGGAATATGGAGAAGATAATGGCTGGCTTTATCTGGAGAAATACTGAAGGTGGTAGGCGAAGACACTGGGTGGCATGGAAGGTCGTATGCAGACTCATAAATGAGGGAGGTCTGGGCATAAGAAGGCTGGAAGATCAAGTGAATACACTTTGTATGAAATTGGCATGGTTAGCTAACAACGAGAAGACAACGTGGGGGCTGATTCTCAAAGCAAAATTCAAGGAATGGGCCCCCACTATGGATAAAATCAGGGGACCAGCAAATTGGGCAAAGATCCAGAAAACATGGATAACCATGAAAAAAGTTATCAAATGGGAAATTGGAAAGGGAGAAATATGGGCCTGGTGGGACAACTGGACGGGGCAAGGATTAATGGGAGACCAGGAGCACATCAACCCTGTGAGACCAAGACTAACAGTGAAACAATTATTGTCGAACTATCAGAGTGGAAGGCAAGGTAGACCCACAGAAGAATATAGACAAGCACAAGAATTAATCAGAATGGCACACGAAAAGAACATCGGTATGGATAACAATGAGGATACGTGCATCTGGACCCTAATAGTGGATGGACATTTCTCGATCAAGTCTGCTTGGGAATGGTCTAGGGATCGACAAACGCCTAAACCCTGGGCAAAGGCCATTTGGAATCCAGTTTTTCCTCCGAAGATCTCAATTTTCATGTGGAGACTTTTCTGGAGGAAAATTCCCCTCGATGACTCCATACAAAATATAGGTATTGAGATGGCCTCAAAATGTAATTGTTGCACAAAAGTGGCCTGCCAAGAAACCACAAAACACCTTTTCTATGACAGTGAGTGGGCTAGAGAGGGATGGAAATGGCTTTTGAAAAAATGGGAGTTGCCCGCAAGGGAGACAAGGAACTTCCAGACCTGGATGGCCTATTTTTTTGAATACAGAAAATCAGAATCTAGAGCCATCATCATACAACGTATTTCAGTAGCCTGTCTCCTATGGGAGATCTGGAATGCGAGAAATAAAAGTCGGATGGAGAACGCCACCATTTCAGCAGGGTTAATCATATACAAATGTATGCGATGGATTCAAGACTTGGCCCCCCTAATCAAGCAAAAGCATACCTCAACGAGTTATGAGGAAGGTTTACTAGAAAAATGGGGCGTACCGAAGGGAGACTACAGAAGCAAAATCTACCTTAAGCTGGTCAGATGGTCTAGGCCGAGCGATGGGACAGTAAAGTTTAATGTGGATGGTATAGTGAGGGGAAACCCAGGTGAAGTAGGAGGAGGGGGGATCCTAAGAGATAGCAATGGAAATATGGTATTGGCATACTATAAAAATTCAAAGTAGGAACAAATATGGAAGCGGAATGCAGAGCAGTGGCTGAAGCCCTACTGATATGCAAGCAAAAAGGAATTCAAAACATAAGTTTGGAAACAGATTCTCTAGTATTGACACAAATGATGAAGGAAGGCAAGTGTGATCAGTAGAAACTGAGGCCTTGGTGGAGGATAATCATGCTAGAACGACACAGAATAGCAAAGGTGGAACACACATATAGAGAAGGTAATAAAATAGCAGACATCCTTGCTAATGCAGCCATTGACAAGAATGAAGAAAAGCTTATCTTAATTTGGCAAGACCTTCCAATTGTGGCCAAAGGGGCTCTTCGTCTGGAGAAAATGGGTTATCCCTACCTCAGATCCACCAGGAGCAGGTAACTTTTGCGAAACAAGTCATCATTTATTGATTATTAGGTAACTCACGCATATTTCTGGAAACTATACATAGCTGCCCACTTACCCATGAATGAGGCGAGAAATACCCCCATTTAGCTAACTTGAAAGGATAATCAATTGGTGAGGATATTTTGCATTAAAGGTTCATTTGAATTTCCCTTTTGTTAATGGGGAAGGGGGGGAACCTCGTTTTTCTTGTTAGAAGACCTATTTCCTGGCCCCGAGGATGGAAGAACAATGGTAGTCAATGAGAAACCCTGAGAGGATGTCTGAGAACAATATGATTCCCCCTTTACAAAGTCCTACATTCTGAACCGAAGTAGGGACAAAAGGAAGGGGGACGAGGAGGGGCACAAAAGGGGAGAAGAGGCAGAAAGGGGGAAAAAAAAAAAAAAAAGAAGAAAAAGGAGGGTCCATAGGCCTGCGGTCAAGTGCAGCCATGGTCATCTTTTAAAAAAAAAAAAAAGAAGAAGAAGACAGGTGATCACCATAGGCCTGCGGCTAAGTGCAGCTAGGGATCCCTCCGGAGAAAAAAAAAAAAAAAAAAATTCCCGGACTATACTCTCAGGCCCAAAAGCCCGGACTCAAACCTCTGCTTGGAGTCCTTGTCAGGTAAGGAAACACAGATGGAGTGAGGGGGAATCAATATGTTCTTGGAAAGCCTGAATGGGGATCTGGTTGACTGTCAAAGTAAATCCTACCGAAGGAATCTAAGGATGGTTTTCTAAGAAGGAACGGGGGGACCCCACCAAAGGGGATATGAAAATGCAAAAGGCCCTCCTAATTGATGAGTACGGAGGTCTTCTTCATATATCTTAGTTAAATTTCTACCCCTCCTTATTTAGTCCTAACATGCCACTAATAGGCTATCTATGGTATTCACCATAAGAAAGGGGCCATCTAGTTTTTTCTTTGTTACAGGGATAGCGAACTGAGTGATGATCAAGGAGGTTAGCACATCTCCTGGTGATGCCCCCCAAAATGGCCTATATTTCGGATACAACAGAAGGGGACGAGGAGGCTGCAGAGGCCAAGAATAGGGAACCAAGGGCGCAGCAACTCACCCATCAAAGCGGTGGAGCTCGCCACTTAGCTGGATCATGTCCACCGAAACAATACCCACTAAACATATTAACCAAAACTATTGGCTGGACATTACACTGTCCGGCCCCCCTGTATAACTCTTTTTCAGTTGGTTCTATCAAATTTACTTTCAAAAAAAAAAAAAACCCTAAACCCTAAACCCTAAACCCTAGGGCTTCTCATTTGCAGAAATTTTTTCTCTCTCCTCACATGGGGTGGAGCTCCGGCAATTTCGGGGATGCCTCGGGGTGCATGCCGATGGTGCCGCCAGACCCGCTCGCGGCACAGGCGGTGGGATGGAGCCCCCCCCAACCTTGACGGTGGGTGTGAGCTCACCAGGCCCCGTCCGGGAACACGAAGGGAGGTCGTGGGACGAAAGACCACTGCAGGAACGGGAAACGTGAACTCCCGTACGAGCGGAGGAAGGGCGGCCGCGGAGCCCCAATGAGAGGGAAGCTCTCCTCCCGGAATGACGGGACGTTGGCGCGGTCATCGATCCCCGCCCTCTACGTCTGAGGTCCATAAATGCAGAAGAAGCGGTAAATCGATGCCCTAGAAATCGACAGAGGCGGCGGAGAAGGAGCGCACAGACTCTCGACCATGGCATACTCCGAAACGAAGAAAGCAGATCGCCTTCCTTGTCAGGTAACCCCCGCAGAGTTACGAGATCTTTTTCGATGCCTCCAACTCGCCCCCGAGCGGTGGATAGGTCAGAGCCGGAAGTTGGGGAAAGAAGAAGATCAAGACGCCTCAACCCCCCAACGCCCCAGCCGATGAATCTGGGTGGACAGAGGCGAATATGGTGCCCCATGGCTATGGACTTGGAGGAATCCCAAGAGAATAATATGGAGGAGGTGGAAATACCACAGGGGATCCACAACATAAGCGTTCCGCAAACAACGAGTGAAAATGACCAAGCGGAATCAGAACAGCGAAATGGTGAACCGGAAAACCCTAGTTCCGGACAGGAGGGCGAAAACAGGAACGAAGATATATCGGACAAAGAGTATGAGAATACGATAGAGAATCTGTCTCGAAACGAAGACTGGGAGCTTGTAGGGGCCCGCAGTACGAATCAGCAAAATGAAGAACTTAGAGATACATGTTTCAAGGAGGCTATGTTCCCGGAAATTAACGACAAATTTCAGTGGTTCCTGGCATCTCGACGTCAAGGCAGAAAGAAGGAGGTACGTCATGCTAACCCACCTATTTCCCAATATTCTAACCCTATGCAGGTGGTGACGGCCCCACTAGAACCCCCAAATGATATATTAAATGTGGCCCTAGAGCGAAAACAAACAAAACAGGGGGACGATGATAGGAACAATGTAGCGCAAAACAATCCTAGGCGATCATATGCTGATATTACAAGAGACACACACCTAGTACCTAATTTTATTCATTTACAACTTAGAATGCCAATTTTCATACACTGAGGGTACACCTACAATAGAGTTCACTGATGAGGAAGTCGATCAATTAGCTTCACCTTTTGAGAACACACTGATAGGGAAATTTGTGACTTCATGGCCAAGTTTAATGATAATCAGAGAGGAAATAAAATAGATTGGAAAAACTAGAGGGGAGGTGTCAGTAGGAGCGATAGATTTTAAATATGTGATCATAAGATTTCAGGACCCCTCAGACTTTCAGTGGGCCTGGAGTAAAGTGAAATAGGTAATAAGGGGAGTGAGTATGAGAACCTTCTGATGGACTCCTCATTTTTCTCTAGGTAGGGATCCCCCCCTAGCCCTAGTTTGGGTTGGGTTTCTTGGCCTTAGACCACATCTAACAAACCTAGGAGCTTTTAAAGCTATAGCTAATCTCCTAGGAAACTTCATTTTTACTGACAAAGATGTGATGCAATTTACTCGACCAGGATATCCTAGAGCATGCATTGAACTTGATCTCTCCCAAGAAGCCCCTGATTACATTCTTATTAAAAACGGAAGAAAAGAGATGATAAAATAGGATGTAGTCTATAAAAATAGGCCTCCATTCTGCTGTAGATGTAGAAATTTGGGTCATAACGTTCAAGACTGCAAGAGCTCGAGCATTTCACAAAACAGTCGACAGCACATGCACCACCTTCAGAATGAAAAGATTTTTCACCTCCGCAGATTTCCCACAGGGTTACAACGCAAAGGGCTACCCGTCCCGAACCTACTAGGAAATGGGTAGAGAGAGTCTTCCACAACCCAGAGCCCAAATGTCCACCAGAGCCCCTTCCGTGCCCCCCCATGACAAATCCAATCACTGACTCACCCCCGACCACCCAAGACCACAACACTTCAGAAAACCCATCACCCCATGACAAATCCCCGCAACTTGAGAAAACTGACATAGAACAGAGTCCCCAGTCCCCCAAATACCCTACCCCGCCACACATCTAGACCACCCCTCCCCAAGCTACATCCGAGCAAGGGAATCTTATAATAGAACCGGCAAGCATCACCTCCGTCAGTTCACTCCAGCATTCATCTAGGACAAAATCATACTGATCAATCATGTAGCATGTGCCCAGAGGAAGGTTCTAATACTATGGGAACGAAAAACTTTTTGATGAATAATATTGTAATATGGAATTGTCATGGAATAGGAAATATTTACACGCGGAGCTGGATCAAAAACATTATTGCAATAGAACAGATCAAATATGTGGGAATTATTGAACCAATCATTAGTGCTTCTAAAGCAGGAAAACTATGTAAAGAACTAAACATGGAATTCGTCTGGACAAATCCTACAAATAAAATATGGTTTTTTAGGAGAAAAGCGGCAGCCGTCTCTCATATTTCTGATTTTGAACAGTGTTCTACGTTTGCGATTACCAATGATGAATCTTATTATTATATTTTCATTATCTATGCATCATATGAAAACTCATCCAGAAAAAGTTGTGGGATTACCTTATCAGTTTGAACTATGGAGAAAATTACCCTTGGATAATAGGAGGCGACTTCAACACTATCCGGAACAATAGGGAGAAAATTGGAGGTATGCAGGTGAGACTCAGTACAATGGAAGAATTCAATGACTACATTTCTCAGCGCTAGGTCTGGTGGAACCTCCACATTTTGGAAATCATATGACTTGGTGTAATAGTGGTCAAGGAAATAGAAGGATTTACTAGCGTCTGGACAGATGCCTTATCAACTCTAGTGTCAATAACAAACAAACTTTGTATTTATAGTACAGGTATGCCCCTCCCTTAGACCACTCCATGATGATCATCACCTCGAGGGATGGGGAGAAAAGGAAGGGTAGACCATTCAAATTCAAAGGCATGTGGATGAGACATGAAGGATTAAAACAATTCATTCATAATACCTAGAAACAAGAGCAATCCAAAAGTCCGCTTGAGAATTTTAGTATCAAGATCAAAGCCTTAAAGCATGCTCTCAAAGAATACAACAAAAGTGTCTTTGGAAATGTTTATGAAAGAATCGAAATACTCACTAAGGTCGTGTAGGAAATTGAAGAAGACTTACAGGTACAATGGAATGAAGCATCTTGGAAAGTCCTAATCGAGAAGCAAGCAAAGTTAAAAGAAATCAGAACAAGAAAAGAGATTTTGCTAAGAGAGCAATCAAGGATCAAGTGGCTCAAAGAAGGGGATAGGAATACAAAGTTCTTTCATGCTTCCCTGAGAATGAAGAACTCACAAAATGTTTACGAGAATATCTTAGCACAACACAAAGGGATTGGAAAAAGGTGGAGGAACTTGGAACGTAGTATTATGAAACACTCCTCAAGGAAACTCCTCCATCAGAAAATCAACATCTCTTTAAAGTTATCCCTCATTTGATCACAGAGGAGGAAAATCAACATCTAACAAAAATCCTGGATGAAAAGGAAATATTTAGCACACTGAATGAGATGGCAAATGACTCAGTGCCTGGACCGGATGGTTTTGGAGTAAACTTCTACATATATAGCTGGGACATCATAAAGAATGATTTATACAATGCAATAATAAAATTCTTCAGAATTAAAATCCTCCCAAAGTCTTGGAAAGCCACTTTTCTAGCACTTATTCCGAAGACTGAATCCCCCAACACTTCTCAGAATTTAGACCCATAAACTTATGCAATGTTAGATACAAGATAATCTCTAAGCTTCTGAACAACAGAATGAAAGAAATACTTCCGAGAATAATTTCTAAAGAACAAGGAGCCTTTGTGAAGGGAAGAATCATTCAGGAAAACATTGGGCTCGTTCAAGAGATGACACAATCAATCAACTACAAGTATATGATAGATTGAATTGAGAGTTCTTGTTAAAAGTACTGGATAGATTTGGTTTTTGCAAGAGCTTTTCTGAATTAATAGCAGCACTAATACAACATAACCCTATGTCCGTCTTTATTGATGGGGTCTCTTCAAATTTTTTTACGAGCGGACAAGGACTCAGGTAGGGGATCCAATTTCTCCCACTCTTTTCATAATTGCAGAGGAAGTACTAAGCAGGGGCATCACTCGACTACTAAATGAGAAAAGGATTCAACCATACTATGTTCACAGATTGACCCCCCCATCTCTCATGGTTTATTTGCGGATGACATCATTATATTCATGAACGCGGGAAAGGAGTCCATAAAAACCTGGGAAAGTTTCTGAAGGAATATGAGGAGAGCTCGAGACAAAAAATAAACAGGAACAAGTCTGATTTCTACCTATCTCCAAAAGTGCCCCAATGCAAAAGAGTAAGTATAGAGCTCCAATCAGGATGGAAACATGGTGAATTCCTATTCCAGTATCTTGGAGGTCCCATATTTGTAGGAGGAACCCGAGTAAAGTACTTTGAGTCATTAATAGGAAAAGTAAGGAAAAAACTGGATAGATAGCAGTCCAGACTTTTGTTCATGGCAGGAAGGGCCACACTGGTCCGACATGTCTTAAATAGTATCCCGATACATATCATGACGGTCTATTATATTCCAAAATTAGTGATTCGGACTCTCATGAAACTGATGGCAGGATTTTTATGGGGAAATTCAACAGGAGGCAGGAAAAGACACTAGATATCATGGATGGTGGTATGCAAACCACGTGAGAAAGGAGGATTGGGCATCAGAAAATCAGAGGAACAAATGAAGGCTTTAAGAATGAAATTAGCATGGATAGCGAAGCATGGCCAATCTCAATGGAACTTGATCCTCAATGCTAAATTCAAGGAATGGGCCTACCACCCGAGCCAAATTAAAGGGCCTACAAGATGGGCTTCACTACAGAATGCCTGAATATAATTGAAAAACATAATAATTTGGGAAACTAGTAAGGGTAATATATGGTGCTGGTGGGAGAACTGGACAAGAAAATGTATTATAGGTAATCAAACAAACTTCAACCCACAGCGCCCAAGATTGATTGTGAGACAATTTATGCAAAGCAAGTGGAGGGATGTCCTATACAGCAAAATCAGGGATCTAAGTAAGGCAAACAGAATAATCCACCTAGTGGAGTCTAAAGGTCTGGTTTTATCTGAAATGGAGGATAGGTGTATATGGACGCTAAGTGTGAATGGAAACTTCACCACAAAAATAGCATGAGAATGCTACAGAGACAAAACTGAACCCAAGGAATGGGCAAAAGCAATATGGCACCCAATCATCCCCCCCAAAATCTCAATCTTCTTATGGAGACTCTTCTGGAAAAAGGTCCCCTTAGATAGCACCATATAAGAACATGGGCTCTATATGGCGTCAAAATGTAATTGTTGCAAACTTCACCCCAACATAGAATCTCTCCAGCATCTTTTCTTTGATAGTGAATGGGCAATCGAATGTTGAAAATGGTTCCTTGAGAAATGGGAACTGCCTACTAGAGAAACGAGGTCATTTCAGCAATAGATGGTTTTTTTCTTTCATAAAAGATTTATAGAGTCCAAAATGAGCATCATTAGACGGATATCTGTAGCAGCTATGCTATGGGAAATTTGGCTGGCCAAAACAAGTGCAGAATGGAGGAAGTGACAATTTTGGAGGCTCTGATCATTTTCAAATGTATAAAGTGGATCTAAGATTTAGGAAAACATGTGAAAGGAAACTGCATATCCAATCGGTAGGAGCAAGTCCTCCTTGCGAAATGGGAATGTCTAGAAGCAACAACTCCACCGTAAATGAGCACTCAACTAATCACATGGTCAAAGCCTAAGGGAGGAATGTTAAAATTTAATATTGACGGTGCAGCCCAAGGAAACCTAGGGAGGGCTGGGGGTGGAGGTATCTTAAGAGATCACCAAGGAAAATTCATTCTGGCTTTCTTTAAATGTTTTGAGGATGGAACCAATATAGAAGCAGAATGCTGAATGGCTGCTGAAGCACTCTTAATATGTAAACAAATGGATATTCAAGGAATTATCCTTGAAACAGATTCTCAAGCGCTTTTACAAATGATAAAGGAGAATACATGCCACCAATGGAAGCTCCAACGGTGGTGGAAAACCATTCAACAGGAAAGACACATAATTATTGAAGTGACGCATATATACAGGGAAGGTAATCACATTGCGGATATACTTGCAAATTTGGCTATTGACAGGAAGGGCGAAGGAGTGATCCAGTTATGGGATGTTCTCCCAAGGGAAGCAAAAGACGCCTTAAAGCTGGAACAATAGGGAATGGCGTATCTCAAAACCACGAAGGTCAGGTAATAATTCACAATTTCATCTCTGTGATTTATCATTTACCTGCCTATAACATATTGACATCTAGGACAATAGCCACTGGCCTAACGTGTCTCATAGTATTCCTTGAGTAGATCCTAGCTTAAAATTAATTAGAGGCAAACCCAGATCACAAGGACATCTGAGTTCTCCCCTCGACTATGGGAAAGGGGGATAATCCCTAACCACACAAATTTTGTCCCTATAAGGCTGAATGTAGCTCAGGACTAGATGTAATTGGAACCCCTAGAAGGATGGCCTAAGACAATATGAAATTCTCAGAGGAAGTCTTCCATCTCAGACATGGAAAGAGCAAGGAAAAAGAGGAGGAATAGGGTGGCAGCGGAAAGGATGGGTGACCAAAAAGAAATGATTCCATAGGCTTGCGGTTAAGTGCAAACCATGGACCAAATTTGAGGGGGGGGGGGGGAAGGGAAGGAAAAAAAAAAAAAAAAAAAAAGGGAAAAAGTAAAAAAAAAAAGAGAATGAAACCTTCCCCCTCACTATCCCCATGGCACTGCCGAAATAGTTGTCTGCCCTAAACCAAATTTAGATCGGAGCTCTGAACATGAAGGGATGGGAGGATGGACTCTAGAAGATCAATAAGTCTAAGGATATCCAGATGGAGGGTCTAGGAAGTTGAAGGGAAAAGTTATGTCTGTTATCAAGGAGGACTTTGTGGGGATAGGGAGCATCCCACCGAGGAGGAAACAATAGGATGACCGGTGGATGGGGAACCCCTCTAACCACTAAATCTAAATTTAATGAGTAAACCATTGTCATTGGTTACCATCACTCTGTTCACTAGTCTTTATCTTCTAACGGGCAACTATGGTAATCCCATAAGTTAGAGCCCAAGGATGGTACATTTGGTGCAGGCTTTGGTGGAAGGTTGATGCTGCAGGGGCCAACTCCTATTGAGGAGAAGAGCTGGAAGTAACAAGCACGCAGCACAAGAAACTGAAGCCCCAAAATCACGACGGAAGTAAACCAGAGAACTGGGAACTTAATCACTACAACCGTGTTGAGGGGGACATCTAACAGCAGCGCGTTCATCTTCCATAATTTTTAGCTATATATAGTCCCCGGAATATTCCCAAGAACAAAATGTCGATACATCCCTTAACTAGGACTATCTAACCCCTGACACTGTTCTCGTTTATTCATCAATTGCATCTTGGTCTTTTTTTTTAAAAAAAAAAAAAAAAAACCCTAAACCCTAAACCCTAAACCCTAAACCCTAAACCCTAAACCTTAACACCTTAAATCCTATGCCCTAAACCCTAAACCTTAAACCCTAAACCCTAAACCCTAAACCCTAAACCTTAATACCTTAAATCCTATGCCCTAAACCCAAAACCCGGGAATCTTTTTTCCTTATTGGAAAATGACAACTCCACATTATTTTTTATGGCCAGAAGAGGTCGATGATAAGTTGACCTATTATCACCCACCCTCTTCATCTTATTCAAAGAAGTCCTTAATCGATCCCTTACCCGAGCGATTAATTAGGGACTTATCAGACCATACTACTCGAAGAGGGGTTGTCTAATCATCTCACACTCTCTCTTTGCTGATGATGCGATATTCTTCTTCAATGGATGTTAGGCATCCATTAAAGGGCTTATGAGTATTATTTGGGGATACAAACAAGCTACAGAACAAGTCATAAATGCCTCGAAAAGTAACTTCATGGTAGGCCCGTCTACCCTCATAGAGATCATACGACATATCTAAGGTTTAATAGGGTTATCTCATGGACACTTATCTTTTGACTATCTAAGACGCCCATCTTCCTCGGCCGTATGCGCATACACTATTTTAATACCTTAGTGGGTAAGCTAAGGAAGAAACTAGCGGGATGGAAGCTACAACTTTTATCCCTTGAGGGATGGATCTAATTGATACACTATGTCCTCATGAGCATGCCATTACACTTTTTGGTAGTCCACGAGGTACTAGACACCGTCTTACAAACTATTAGACAGATATACACGTCCTTCATTTGCGATAAACAACTTGAGGGATCTTGTCGCTAATGCTGTGTTCTTTTAAAGAAATATGTCAGCCTATAGATGAGGGTGGCCTAGGTATTAGACGCCGTCAAGATGTACTCAACATACTTCAAAAGAAACTCATTTAGAGGATGAGGACCACACCATCGGTGCTAGGTTCTTTTGTGTCGACCAAATATGGTGAGTGGGCTCAACAATCAATTGACATCAAAGTAGTCAAACGATAGGCAGATTGGTAGAGACACTGGTTGGAGATGGTGCCTCTCGTTCGTTGACAAGTGGGGCAAGGCACGATCAATGCCTAGTATGACACTTGGCTAAAGGATACACCATTTGCTAGTTTTGCCACTTTCACATCCTTTTGGCCTTGCTTGACCATAGCCCAACTTCTACAAGGGGACACTCATCTACTTATTGAGAGGTATGGGCTACTGTCGGACTTGTTATCAACCATCACCATGATTGAGACAAGTCCCATTAAAGACCAAGAGACCTAGACCCTTACCATAAATGACAATTTCTCTTGTAGCTCCTCTTGAGAACACTTTAGAAACCACTCCCCAAAGACATTTTCGGAAAATCTCATATGGCACTTGGCCATTACACCTCGTGTTTCGTTCTTCATATGGAAATTTATGCATCGAAGACTACCCACTAACGATCAGGTGATTGTCACCGATCTAGAGGTGAAAAAGAGATGTCACTGTTGCACGATCAGATAATTCTATAGCGATATCGATGTCGAGTGTTAACGTCAACTCTTAAAAAATTCACTTCCAACGCTCTCATACACACCTATAAGACCATCATTAGATGTCTTTAGAAGAGTCTTTAACTCACTGATGAGTGTTCGGATTAGTTCCTTCACCTGTATCTCCATAGCATATATATTATGAGAAATATGGAAGGGAGATAACTTATCGCACTTTGCAACAAGTGATGCGTACCACAGAGATTATGAGGCATGTAATACAATGGCTTCGAAATACTCATTCTTTAGTGCCGAATGAAATGAAACGGTCACGTTCCTTTTGTAAGGCTTTTGGGCTTTGGGGACTCCATGTCATGTTTACATAGACTCAGACTACTATCCGAGCTATTAGATGGGCACCATTAAGTGTTAGACAGTGAAAACTCAATATTAATGGAGCGTCTCAAGGCAACCTAAGACCATATAGGGAAGGAGGAATCATATGCAATAGTACAGGATGCATTTACTTTGTCTTCTCATACTTTTATGATATACAGGACTAACACTATGGTAGAGGCTATGGCAATATGAGATGGTTTGCTTCTTTGTGAGAAGTAAAATATTATTGATATTGTCATAGAATCTGACTCCAAAGTGTTAGTTGACATGTTACGTGTAGACTCTTGTCCTCATTGGAAGCTCAAGAATATTTAGACATACATCATGAGATATGAATGGTGCATCACAACCATTATGCATCACTTTAAGAAAGGAATTAGATCGACGACGCCTTTGCTATGCATGAAGTAAGATCGTGTCGAAAAATAATCTTCTCTTCTTTGCAAGACATGCCCCTCAAAGCCCGAGGTACTCATCGACTTGAGTGACTCGGCATACCCTTTTTACGCATATGTAGCACGCCACTATTGACCCCTCCGCAGTAGTGGCACATTGCTTAGAGTACACTGAGGGTGGCTATCATAGACCGCTAGAGACTACAACGGGGATACCGATATGTGTTCCTTTGTTTTTTTGTTTCTACTTTCAGGTCTATCACACGCCACAACCACCACATCACCATGGCACTCGCCCTGTACCATCAATGTGGAATACATCTTGGCTATCAGCTTAAGAGTGAAGACAGTCGTAATTATGCAAAAAACTAGCATGTCATCAAAGTAGGAATCATGCCCATGCTTGTTGTGGCAAATTTCGCTCATATATTTCATTTTTCAACAAACATTTAGTTGATTTATCCACTAAATGATGTAGTAAATCTTTTTCATAACACGTAACCTAGAGTATCACATGTGGGCTCTAGTTTAAATCAAAAAAAAAAAAAAAAAAACCTAAACCCTAAACCTCTCTCCCCCAACCAGACCAATCCACCAATTAATGAACATTCAAATGCAATTTCCCCTAACCATCTAAAAGCCCAACCAATAACCCCCCCCCATCTAACTCAGCAAGCCTCAACCTAGTTGCCCACCCACATAGTCCACCCCTCCCTCACACAATTTGCCCGCATCCCCATCACACCCACCTCCCATGCTAGGACCAACCAACCAAAACCTAACCACTTCCACAAAGCCCCCCCATTCAAAAAAGCCCACAATTACTACTAGGTCCACACCCTATGTCTACACCACCTCCATCTTCCCCAACCTCATATTGCACCTCACCTCGTCCTAGAAAAATACCCATCAACACTACAACTTCCCCTCCCCCTTGGTCACTTGCCTTAGTTACTTAGTGACACCGATATGGTAGAAGCCTCAACAACTCTAACAAGTTCTCCTTCAATCTTGAAGCTGCTACCTTCCCACATGAAGTATGTATATCTCCATCAACATGATACACTTCATGTTATTATCTCCTCCCTCTTGACAAATGAGCAAGAGGAGAAATTAGTGAGCACACTCAAGCTAGCCATTGGATGGTCTATTTTGAACATCCAAGGTATTAGTCTTGAGGAATGTACACATAGAATTTTTACAAATGAAAATGCACAGCCAATTAAAGATGTCTAGTGGAGACTTAGTCCCAAAATGTTGGAGGTAGTCAAGGCTGAAATAGTGAAGTGGTTGGATGTGAGAATAATTTATGCCATTTTTTACAATCCATGAGTAAGTCTAATTCATGTTGTCCCAAAAAAATCAAGAATTATAGTCAATTTAAATGATAGGGGAGAGGAGATTCAGACCCAACTAACTATTCATTGGAGGGTGTGCATCAATTATAGAAAATTAAACTAGGTCACTAAGAAAGACCGCTTTCCATTGCCTTTTATAGATCAAATTTTAGAACATCTTGCAGGTCAACATTATTTTTTTTTTTGGGACAAATACTCAAGGTATAACCAAGTTATAATATGTCTAGATGATCAAGAAAAGACGACATTTACCTGCCCCTTTGATACGTACGCTTTCACTAGAATAACATTTGGGTTATGCAATGCACCTATCATTTTTTAACAATTTATGACTACCATGTTCTCCACATTAGTAAGAGACTGTTTAGAAATCTCTATGGATGACTTTTCTATATTTGGTCAAACCTTTGATGATTGCTTAATCAATCTGACCTAAGTTTTATAGATTTGTGTGAAATAGAAACTCGTTATAGTGGAGGTAGAGAATTGTATGTTTCTATTAGATTTCATTATAGTGGAATTGAAGGTAACTGATAATCTAAGTTAGACACCGATTATGTTGGGCAAACCATTTCTAACCACAGCAAAGGCAACCACAGATTAGGAAAAAGAAATAGTGGAATTGAAAGTTAGAGAAAAAAAGGTGGAATTAAAGATATCAAAACTAATGAAATGCCCTGGTTCAGATCAAGAAGAAGTTAGTATGTGCAACCTTTTGGGAGAAGATGAAGAGTTTGAAGAAAATTCTGTAGAAATCTTTGATGTGAATCATAAAAGTAGATTACCTGAACCTTCAGGCCTCTCTCAATTGAAATTCAGAACTTAAACCCTTACCTTTTTCTTTGAAGTATGCCATGTTAGGTCCAAGAGAAACCCTACCTATGATCATATCCTCTAGCTTAACTCTTAAGCAATAAAGTGAACTTCTTGATGTATTAAGGGAGGATAAGTCAGCCAAAGGATGATAATTTGATGACATTAATGAGATTACTTCTGATATTTGTGAGCATAGAATTTTTGTTGAATATGATGTTAAATCATCAAAGAAAAATCAGAGAAGATTAAATCCCCACATGTTAGAGGTGTTGAAATAAGTGATTTTGAAATGGCTCAAAGGTGATATGATTTATGCTATTCATATACTTCTTGGGTTAGTCTATTCACATGGTACCTAAGAAGATTGGTTTAACTATAGAGAAAAATGGTAAGGGAGAAGTACAAACAAGGTTAGCCACAAGCTGTAGAGTGTGCAGAGATTATAGGAAGCTGAACCTAGTTAGAAATAAAAATTATTACGCATTACCATTCGTCGATCAAATCCTAAAAAGGCTCTTTGGAAAAAATTATTTCTATTTTTTATTAGATACCTAGGATATAATCAAATCAATATCCATCTTGATGATCAAGAAAAAACCACTCGTACGTTTTTAGTTGGAACTTTTTTTTTTAAGAGAATGACATTTAGTTTGTGCAATGCCTCAACTAACTTTCAAAGATGTATGAATGCAATGTTTTCTAAATTAGTTGTGGATCATTTAGAGATTTTTATAGATGATTTTTCAGCCTTTGGATTATCATTTGAAACATTTTTATCTAACCTCACTAAAGTACTATGAATCCGCACAAAAAATTAATTAATATTGAGTTAGGAAAAATCTCATTTTATAGTGTTCATACATTGTGTCAACAAACATGGGTAAGGGTAGACAAGGCAAAGATTGAAGTAATCAAACATTTACCTCTGCCCAACAATTTGAAACAACTAAGAGGGTTTTCAAGCCACACATGCTTGTACAAGAGATTCATCAAAGATTTTTCTAAGATCTCTAAACCCTTGACTAATTTAATTTCTTAGGATGTTGATTTTATTATGGATGACATGTCTAGGCACACTTTCACACATTAAAACTGTACTTACACAAGCCCCAATTTTACAAGCTCTTAATTGGAGCTTGCTTTTTGAACTAATGTGTGACACCTCAGATTATGCAATAAGTTCAATCTTTGGTGAAAGGGTAGAAAAGAAGCTAGTGGCCATCTATTATGCTAGTAATGTTGAAGTCATGAGGGAAATATATTTTGATGATGAGAAAGCTATCAAGAGTCAATTACTAATAATAAAAGGAAGAAATTATACATAAAATATATGTCATAATCATACATGAAATATACTTAATGAAACAATATTTGAGATCATAGAAATGAAGCATATAAGTTATGATTTCAAGCATACATATAAGAAAGTAGTGAACATATAAAAGCCTCATGATATAAA
Organism: Spirodela polyrhiza; assembly: GCA_024713555.1. Lineage (NCBI taxonomy): Eukaryota > Viridiplantae > Streptophyta > Magnoliopsida > Alismatales > Araceae > Spirodela > Spirodela polyrhiza. The sequence continues at coordinate 5,090,635 of CM046544.1, read as the reverse complement.
TATTAATAGTCAAATCATAATATCATGACAATTCATCATTTTCTATGTTGTTGTGCAAATCACCTACATTTATAAACATTATGACAGTTAAGAAATAAATGATTTGAACAAGCAAATCGACCAGTTTCAATGAAGTAAAATATAAGTATAAAAGCTCACTCAATCACCTTTGCTCTCTAATGAAGCCACATTAATTGATGATGAATTCATACATATGTGAACTGATTAAAGGTTAGAAATAGTCTAATTGATAGAGTTTCAAAGTAAATAACTGCACTTATAATTTTCTATCTCTTTTAGATATCTATGCATAAATATTAATAGTTATATCTTCACATTCATGCATCTACACTAAATTGAGGCATTTTTAGCATGACCTCCTCTTTGTTTTATCTATATTTTTAGCATGACTTCCTCTTTTAATGTTTCATATCTTACAACCCTCTTCCTCCTACCACATTTCATGCCCATGTTATTTGAAGAGTGCAAGCAAATTTTAGGAGGGCACCACTCCCTCCAAAAAGGCCCAATAGGCCAAACATCAGTTGGTTGGCTAGCTAAAAAGGGGCAAACCCTTTGTAAGGGGGGTCGTGCCCACTAAGCTCCAAAGAAGGCCCAGGAAGCCCAAAATGGTAGCATGGGAACCAGTTCGTGCATGATAGATGAGGCACACGTGATGGTTGAGGCAAATACAAGAGGAAGGAAAAAAGGGGGGAGGAACCAACAGGAGGGGGTGTCCGGAAATGACGGCTCCCATTTTGGGCAAAGAGATTAGGGCTTGAAGAGCAGCATTAGTGGTGGTGGTAGTGGTTATGTGCCCCTCTCTGTGGGATAGGCAAAGGAGAAGCCGAGAACTAGGATGGTGGCTGAGTCTTGCAATTGAGCACAATAGTATCGATGGTGGCTATGTGCCCCTCTCTATATGACAAGTGGAGGAGCTGTGCATAGCAGCAGCGGTGGTATCAGCACATCAGCGGTGGCTTAATGCCCCTTTCTATGTGACAAGTAGGGAAGGAGCTGAGCATAGTAATGATAGCTGAGCCTTGTGATTAAACACAATGGTGTTAGTATTAGTGAAAGGTCTAAGGGCTAGGCAAAATATTAAGAGGGTAAGTTGGTGTTTCAATAATCTCAAATTTTTTTCTAAATGACATGTGTCAACACATGTGTTAGCACTATTCTTCATGATTGTCTATGTGTAGGCTTACTTTCTCTCTCCTACAAACTTTTTATATTGGTTCACCCCACACTTAGCTACTTCTAGTCCCAAAAGATCTTTTCAACCAATTTTCAAATATTTACCTTAGAAATATATATTAAAATTAACAAGATCAGCAGCTTAATACCTCATATTCAAACTTCACAAAAATCTCAACCCCTTCCAAGTCAAATAGGGCTCATAACACCACGTGCCTTTGCCTAAAACTACTCTTCTATTACTACCCAATTACCTTAGGGCCTAATAGAAAGCCTCCTTGAAAGATTCAAGCTTTTTCTTGATCACTAATTATTGATGAAAAATGATGATGTAATATATGCGCGATTGAAGCTCGATAATAATGTTTCTTAATCATAAGAGAGATTCCTTATTGTAGGTCAATGTAAAATTATTATTGTTGATATCTAACTTCCTATTCTTATAAAGTGTCATCCTCCAATGAATTTCTATATTCTGTTAAAATTGAAAAGTCAATTCAAATACTTATTGTTTTCTAGAACATGTGGTAATGACTTTTGACCATTGCAAATTTGATAACTTACTATTTCCTCGTTCACTCAATTTAAAATTTGAATTGAAGATTCTTCTCTTATAGGCAAACAATTTCCTATTGACATTGTCTCCAAATTCCAATGTTAAATTAGTTGTTTTATCCATGTAAACAACCAATGTGTCACCATTCAAATTTCTAGTTCGAGACTCATGAGAGCTTATTTAATATTTCAAACCATTTTCATTTCCTTTTAATGATACACATGATTAATAAATAAAGGCTTACACTTAAATGGTTAAATAATCATAAATAAATGAAATAAAAATATAACCATCATTTATCATCTTATTTATCTATTAAATATTTTTTCTAATAAATATTTATCTATTTAAATGTGGCACTTCACTATTCATCAATTCACTTAATCTCAAGGTTTAATCCCTTAGATTAATGGGTTAAATATAATATCACAAGATAAATAATAGAATTTATTACATAAAACTTATTAGGCATTTATGATAATCTTGTGAATAATATCAAACATTAACTATATATATTTTTCATTTAATTAAAATATCAAAATATATGCCCAAGGGCATCAACAATTAGCACTAGCATCGACTGTATGTTCTATTCTATGTGATAGGTAGAAACATACTTGAGTGCAATAGTAGTAGCTGAGCACAAGACTGATAGTAGTGGTTGTGTGTTCTACTCTAGATGACAAGTAGAGACAAAATTGAGCACGACAACAATTGTTGAGCATAGCAACAGTAATAGTGTAACAGCCCTATGTGTTGTCTTCTTCAAACCTAATCTCTCTAACATGTAGTAGAGAGTGTCGTAGATTTGAAGCAACTTTTTAAATTTATGCCTGTTAATTTCGTTTTGAGATATTATCAACTACACTATGTGTGGTAGTATAAAACCTGATTTATCAATCTCTAATGTTTTCTATAAATATAATTTTATGCTCATTAATAGCTTTTTTTGATAGAAAACTTATGATTTAAAATACTAAAATGGTGGCTTACAAAGTATATCTATATCTCAAATTTTGTTTGACTGAATTCGGATAAGATTTGAAAGAGAAATTACTCCTTCCACAAAACATGTCATGTTGGGTTTATAACAAAATTTATCAAATGCATATTAGTTTTTTTGTTGATGCCTTTGGGCATAGATTTTGATATTAAAAATATATGAGAAAATATATAATTTATGATTAGTATTATTCACAAGATTATGATTAATGACTCATAAGTTTCATGCAAATTAATATATTATTTATCTAATGACATTATGACTAACATTATGACTAACCTTGAGGTTGCAATTGAAAAAAAAATATTTAACAAGTGATGGTTATATTTTTAATTCATTAATTTATAATTATTTAACCATTTAAGTGTAGCTATTATTTATTAGTCACATGCATCATTAAAAGAAAAAAAAAAGGTTTAAAATATGAAATGAGTTCTTATGAGTCTCAAACTGGAAATCTAGATGATGAAACATCAGCTACTTACATAGAGAAAATAATCAGCTTAATGTTCAAATCTAAAGACGAATCAATAGGAAAGTTGTTGTCTATGAGCGATAAATCTCCAATTTGAATTTCAAATTAAACAGACCAAAGAATAGCAAGATATTGAATTCTCAATAGTTAGAGGTCCTTGCCGCACATTTTAGAAAATAGTTCAGTATTTGAATTGACTTTCTGAGTTTGTCTCTTGAGCAAATCGTGGAAATCTATTGGAGGACGATCCCTACAAGCAAAGAAAGCAATGGAGATCAATAACAATGATTCTACTTCAATCAATAATGAGAAATCTCTCTCACGATCAAGAATTCATCACTATTGAGCTTCAACTACGAGCAGACTATATCATCCATTTTCATCAATGATTGGTGATCAAGATAAAGCTTGAATTCTTTGAAGAAGCTCTCAAATAGACCCTAAGATAATTGGGTGTGAGTGGAGAGTAAGTTTAGATAAAGGCATGAGGTGCTCTAAGCCCTATTTGGCCTAAAAGGGTCTAGATCTTTACGGAGGTCAAACTTAAGGTGTTGGAGCTGATGATCTCGTTAAAATCAGTGTGTATTTTCGAGAGAAGTAGTGGAATACTGGTAGGAAGGATCCTCTAGGACTAGTAGTAGTTAGGTGAGAGGCAAACTAGTATAAAAAGCTCTTGCTTCATAGTGAGATCCTATTAGAAGAAAGAGAAAGTCATTTTGCGCACAGATAATCGCACAGAACTATGTTAAGACGTGTTAACACATCTAATATCTAAACTGAAAATCTGATATTTCTAAAATATCAATTCACCCCTCTTCTTGGTATTTTGTCTAGCCTCTAAATCTTTTAATTAATATTGGAGCTAACTTTAATTTACAGATATTTACACATCTCAAGGAGTAAATCTTATGGCTAATGAAAACATTAAATTTTCAAATCCTAAACTACCTATGTTTAATGAAACTAACTATGGTTTTTAGAAAACTAAAGTTATAATATATGTTATTGGTCAAAGATCAAAAATTTAGAAAATGATTAAAGAAGGATCAAAAAAATCTGATGATGATTCTATACAAGAGTAGAACTCCACATTAAATACAAGGGCCATAAATATTTCATAAAGTATTATTCATATTTCTGAGTTTAACTATGTGCAAAGTTGTGAAATAGCCAAAGAAATATAAGACAAGCTCAAAATGACGTACAAAGGGACTTCACAGGTAAAAGAATCAAAATTGACATTTTGATGACCAAGTATGAATTATTTCAAATGGAAAAAGGTGAATCTATTGATAATTATGTTAAAAGATTTGATGAAATCGTTAATAGAATGAAAAATCTTCAAAATATTTTTCTAATATTAAACTTACTAAAAAACTATTCAAATCTTTGACTGATGATTGGATGATCAAGAAAATAGTAATAATAGAATGTAAGGATTTAAATGTAACTTTTCTTGATTATATTATTATCTCTCTTCTAACACATGAAGTTGATATAACTAGAAGTAAATCTCTTATTGAAAAATGTGAGAATAATCCTTTTTTTAAATATACTGAACTTTCAGATGATGAAAATGAGATTGCCTTACTAACTAAATGGTTAAATGTGTTGTGGAAAATGAAAAAAAAATTTAGACACACAAAAGATGTGAATATGCCACCTAAAAATGCTAACCTATGTTTTGAGTGTAAGAAATTAGGTTACTTTAAGGCCGACTGCCCAATGTTGAAAACAAAAGGAAAAAGAAAGCAATGATAGTAATGTGTAGTGACAGTAAGTCAATTGTTGATGAACTTATGCATATTGTTGATAATTTAAAAAAAAAATTGAAAATAGAATAAACTGAGAATCATACACTAAAGAAGACAATCAAAATACATGAGGATAAAGAAACGTATCATTATCAATCGAAAATGAACAACTTCTCAAGAAACTCAATATCTCTGATGAAAACTATCAAGACACCTATTTTGACACATCTTCTAGTTACAGATCAACATAGAATATAGATTTTACACTCGGTGAAAACACACAATTAATGAAAACACTTAAGAGCTAAAGATCTTTATTTGCTTTACTTGTTTCATCACCTAATTCTGTTATGCATGATAAAATGATTTCTGATTTGAATATAGAAAATCAAATACTTAAAAATCAAAATAATATACTACACATTGAAATTGAATAGGCCAAAATAAAATGATATTAAACTATAAAAAGAATTTACTAATTTGAAATCTTTTAATGATAAATTATGTGGAAGTCAAGGAGCACTGAATATGTTGCTCGGAAGTCAAAAAAGGTCATTAAGAAAGGAAGGATTAAAATTTAACCCTCATCATATTAAACCTTATATTAAATCTAAAAATAGGTCTAAAACATGTTATATTGGTACCTAAGGGTAGTATAGATAAACCCAAAATAATTTGAGTTTCCAAACTAAAGACTTAATCATATTTTTAGATAGATCTCCGGTGGACCACTTCAGGTGGTACTTGGACAATGGGTGTTCAAGACATATGAATGGAGATCAAAAATAGCTCTTCACATTCAATCTAATAGATGTAGGAGAAGTAACAATTGGTGATGATAAAAAGGAAAGTATACAAAGGTATAGAAATATTTTTTAAAATAATCAGTCTTTAATTAAGAATATTTTACTTGTTGATGATTTAAAATATAATTTAATTATCATTAGTCAATTATGTGACAATGATATGAAAGTTAGGTTTAAAAAGAATGGATTTTTAATCATGGATGATAAAAATAATGAAGTTTTACTTACTAGTGTCAAAGTCAAAGATGTTATGTTATAAATTTTGAAATTTTAATTAAATCTAACATTTATCTTGTTACTAAAAAAGATGAAGAATAGATGGATCTTTGGTATTGAAAACTTAGTCACATAAATATTAGAACCATTCATAAACTAACAAAATTAAGACTTATTAGAAGACTTTCGAAACTATGAAGCATAGAAAACTTTACATGTGAGAGTTATGTCAAAGGAAAATAAATAAAGGAATGCTTTGAAACAAAAGAATATATTTCATCATCATGACCCCTAGACTTGATTCATTTAGATTTGTTTGGTTCAAGTAAAACCGCTAATTTATCTAGAAAATATTATGGCTTGCTTATTATTGATGATTATACACGATTCACTTGGGTATTTTTCTTAGTTCAGAAAAATGAAACATATGATTACTTCACCAAATTTGCAAAGAAAATATAAAATGACCTAGGCATGAATATTAAGAAAATTTAAAGTGATCATAGAGGTGAATTCCATAATGCTTTATTTTTTTATTTCTGTGATAAATTACAAATGTCTTATAATTTCTCAGCACCTAGAACACCTAACCAGAATAGTGTAGTTGAAAGGAAAAATAAGACATTATTTGATTTATCTAGAACTATGTTGATTGATAATGATTTTTCAAAACATTTTTGGGCTAAAACTATTAATATTGCATGTTATGTTATTAAAAAAGTATTAATTAGATCAAAATTAAAGAAAACTCATTATGAACTACTAAGAAATAAAAAGCCTAACCTTAGTTATTTTAAACCATTTGGTTGAAAATGTTTTATCTTGAATAATGCTAAAGATGATTTAGAAAAATTTGATCAACAAAGTGATGAAGAAATTTTTCTAGGATATTTTAAGAACTCTAAAGCATATAGAATATATAATAAAATTATTTAGTTATTGAAGAATTTATTCATGTAAAATTTGTAGAACAATTAAAGGTTTAGAAAAATATGTATTTAGAAACTGATTGTGTTAACACAGGTTCTGACAATAGTAAATAAATAGAAGACGAAAGAGAAGAATTACCTCATTTAGAGTCAAATCTTGAACATGAAAATTTACCTAAAACCTAGAAATATGCTAAGCGACATCTAAAAGAAAATATTTTAAGAAACTTGAATAAAAGAGTAAGGGCTAGATCTCTATTTAAAGAACAAACTCGCATCATATTTACTTCTCAAATTGAACTAAAAAATATTGATGATACTTTGATAGATTTAGATTGGATTATTACTATGTATGAAGAACTTAAATAATTTAATAAAAATAATGTCTGGTATTTAGTTCCTCGACTTAAACATCAAAATGTTATAGGAATAAAATGGGTATTTAGAAATAAATTAAATGAACTAGGAGAAGTAATTAGGAACAAAACAAGACTAGTTGCTAAAGGTTATGTTCAAAAAGAATAAATAAATTATGAATAAACTTATACTTCTATTGTTAGTCTTGATGCAATTAGAATTTTATTATCTTATGCATGTACTAATAAGTTTAAATTATATCAGATGAATGTCAAAAGTGATTTCTTGAATGACCTAATTAAAGAAGTTTATGTTGAACAATCCCCTGATTTCAAAGATTATGAATTTTCAGATCATGTTTTTATATTAAACAAAGCTTTATAAGATTTGAAAAAAGCTCCACAAACTTAGTAAACAAAGTTGAGTTCATTTCTTTTAGAAAATAATTTTCAAAGAGGAAACGTTGGTACAATTGTATTCATAAAAAGGTTGATATACATGTGCTAATTGTTCAAATATATGTTAATGATATTATTTTTGGTGCAAGCAACAAATCTCTATGTAATGAATTTTCATCTTTGATGTAAACTAAATTTGAAATGAGAATGATGGGTGAGTTAAATTTCTTTATTAGCTTACAAATCAAAAAATTAAAAAATAGAATTTTTATATCTCAAGAAAAATACACAAAAGAGTTACTTAAAAAATTTAATATGAATGATGTAGAATCCAAAACAACTCTTATGGAAACAAACATTAAACTAGACACAGATGAAAAAGGGAAAAAATTGATAGAAAATTATATAGAGGAATGATTAGATCTTTATTTTATTTGATAACAAGTAGATCTAATATTTTATTCAGTATTTGTCTTTGTGCAATGTTTCAACGTAATCATAAAGAGTCACATCTTGATCAGAAATCTAAAAGAATATTTAAATATTTAATTGATACAACAACCCTAGGAATATGGTATCTAAAGAATCAAAATACAAACCTTCTAAGATATTATAATTCTGATTTTGCAAAATATAGAATTGATAGAAAAAGTACTAGTGGGTCATACTTATTTTAAAATAATTTTTGATTTCTTGAGTTTTAAAAAATAAAATTCTATTACATTATCCACTATAGAAGCTAAGTATGTGTCAATTGGAAATTATTGTACATAAATACTTTGGGTTAAATATCAATTAAAGGATTATGGACTCAAACTAAAAAAGATACCCATGTATTGTGACAACACGAGTGCTATCAACTTAGCCAAAAATCTAATTATATACTCTTGAACTGAACATATAGAAATTAGACATCATTTCATTCATGATCACATACTAAAAAGGGACATAGAATCATGTTTTATTGATACATCAAAATAGTTAGTTGATATTTTAACAAAATTACTTTCTAAAGATAAATTTAATTCAATTATTTGTGAACTTGGAATGTGCAAATTGATTGATATTTCTATCTAAGTTCTATTGTTATTGATGATGTTGTTGTCATTTATTGACACAATATTTCAATCATCATTTCATATCTGATAATGAACCTCGTATGTGTAGATGTTTATGTTGACACACTATTCATCACGTGAATTTTAAGTGTTCTCGAGATTTTTTATTAAGGACATGAATAACAAATATTATGTTGTCGCATACCTTAAAAGATCGTATATTATGTCTATGTCCCTATTATTCTATTAAAAGGCCGGGTTTCACTATTTGAAAACTTTACCTTCTTGATTCATTTTACTTCCGAAGACTTTTGTTTCGCCAAGCTTGTAAGACTTCAAGCCCTAGCTCACATCACATTGGGTCGACTCATGAGTCAACACAAGGTATCATCTTGTGCATTGCATCGTATTTGCATCTCATTTTAGTCAAAACTTTCTAGAAACCCTAGATTTACCATAGTTGATACCCAACAATTTGTCATTCTTCTTTCTCCTTTAAGAGTCTATTGACGTCCAAGAATTTCCAAGAAAGATAAAATGTAAAATGTTATTATTGATTCATCTTTTGAGGAAACTCCCCCACTGTCTCTAATGGTTGAAAAATTACCTACTCCCTTTTCGACCCCTCCATTTAGTTCTCCTACTAAACCTGATTCATCCATTCCTCCATCACCGATGATGAATGATGATCAAGTTGCAATAATCATGCAAAAACCATTGATGGATGTTAGCACCTTAATTCCATTCTTGTTTGAATCCAAGATTTCTAAACCTCATATTTTGCTCATTGTCGATAATTCACCTACTTTAAGTCTAGAAAATATCAACTTTGATCCACATGTTCTAAGTCCAAGCCTTCTGAACTATCCCAACTCATGAAAAAGATTAAACCTATACCTCGAAAGCCTTTTATTGGGCAAAAACTCAAATCTATAGAAGATATCACCATGTAGGAACTTAAAGCTAATAAATAGATTTCCAAAAGACCTAGAAAAATTGAAGCACCTTGATATACTCTTGATGCATCTCCTCAATAACACTCTCTACTCTTTCCCACTACAACCCATGAAGAAAGTTTTCAGAAAAACTTCATAGACCATAAAGTCTTACGCTACAAATTTCTTGATTTAAAATTCTTTGAATCGTAATAAATTCATGTGAAGAAGTATTTTGATGCCTTTGGGATTTCTCATCTTGTTTTTGAACTAGTTGACAATTATCCAAATATTATTCAAATGTTCTATAATAATGCTTCTATCACCCTTGTTGGTCTATCAACTTATGTCAAAGAAGTATTTATTAATTTAACTCCTAAAATTTTAAATGTCATCTTTGATATTCTTATTCGACCTCCCTTGGCTGTCAACAAACAAACAATTATTAATTTTTTCACCACATTGATTGGAATGTAGAATGTATCTGTCAACACCACAAAATCATTTCATCTACCATTATCTCATAAGATCATACACTTTCTTATTGGTCATTTCTTATGGCATAGAAGTGGTGCACATAATAGATTGTCTGAGAAATCTCTGTCTATTCTCTATTACATCATTCATGGTATTCCATTTGATCTCGGAGAACTATTCTTGGAATAGATGAAAACAGCCCTTAAGTATGACCTCATTCTTTCACTCGGCTGTGTCATCACATGTGTCCTCAATAATTATACTATATATTTCTCTACAGAAGAGTCCATTAATAGCATTCTTAATGATATCATTGACAAATCTATTCTTCATCAAATTGATTATTCTTGTAGTAATGGTCAATGGCTTCATCGTCCATCTTCTTCTCATGCATCATCTCATGCTCCCACCTTTCTTGACATTCTTCCTATTGTTGAGAAATTCAATAAAAGTGTGGAACAAGTGGAGCAATACTTTGATATGATGGAAGAATGATTTTGGAACCTTGAAGATAATATTTTAGAGAGTTGCTCACAAGTTTTCATGATTTTTTGATCAAAAGACTATGTTTTTGTATTTATCTCGATTTTTATGATTTGACTTTTTGATCTTATAAAAAGGGGAGAGAAAGTTTGAGAAAATATAAATTATTGTGAAACCTTGAGTGCACAAACTCAAGGGGAGCACTTGCTCAGGAAGAGCAAAGATTTATCTCACATAATTATATTTTATTACTTGAACCTTTATAGATGAATTGTGTGAATAGTTGTGAATACTGAATTTGAATGTTTTTGTCTATGTATTGCTTTGACACGTTTTGACAAGTGTTGACACACAATGATTGATTACTATAATTGTCAAAACTTTATTTATTATGTGTGTGAAACTATTGCCACATTATTTGTGCACATAATTATGTTGATATATATATTTTCTTAATATAGTTTTGTAAGTATCAAAAAGGGGGAGATTGTTGATGCCCTTGGGTATAGATTTTGATATTACAAATATATGAGAAAATATATAATTTACAATTGATATTATTCACAAGATTATAATTAATGACTCCTAAGTTTCATACAAATTAATATATTATTTATTATGTGACATTATGATTAACCTTGACGTTAAGTGAAATCATGAATAAATGAAGAACTATATATAGATAAGTATTTGTTGAAAAATAAATATTTAATAAGTAAGTGATGGTTATAATTTTAATTCATTTATCTATGATTATTTAATCATTTAAGTGTAGCTATTATTTATTAGTCACGTGCATCATTAAAAGAAAAATAAAAAGGTTTAAAATATCAAATGAGCTCTTATGAGTCTAGAACTGAAAATCTGGATGATGACACATCAGTTATTTATATGGAGAAAATGACTAGCTTAACATTTGAATATAAAGACAAAGTAAATAAAAAAGTTTTAGTTTATGAAAGACAAATCTCCAATTCAAATTTCAAATTGAACAGATTAGAGAATAGTAAAATATTAAATTCACAATGGTTAGAGGTTATTACTATACATTCTAGAAAATGGAAAGTATTTAAATTGACTTTTCGACTTTGTCTCTTTTACAAATCGTGGAAATTCAATGGAGGATGATGACCTACAAGTAAATGAAGTAATGGAGATCAACAATAATGATTTTACTTTGATCTACAATAAGAAATCTCTCTCATGATCAAGAATTAATCACCACCGAACTTCAACTATGAGCATACTACATCATCCATCTTCATCAATGATTGATGATCAAGATAAAACTTAAATCTTTCAAGGAGGCTCTCCATCAGACCCTAAGGTAACTAGGTGGTGAGTAGAGAATGAATTTAGGCAAAGACATGAGGTGCTCTAAGCCCTATTTGGCTCAAAAGGGTTTGGATCCCTACGGAAGTCAAACTTAAGGTGTTGGGGGTGTTGATCCTATTAAAATCAATGTATATTTCTAAGAGAAGTAGTAGAATACTAGTAGGAAGGATCTTAAGGGACTGAAAGTAACAAGATGAGGGGTGAATCAATATAAAAAGCTCTTGCCTCATAATGAGATCGTGTTGAAAGAGAGAGAAAGTCATTTTGTGTGCAAATAATCATGCAGAACTATGTTAACACATCTAGTATCTATGAAGAAAATTTGAGATTTTTAAAATACTAATTCACCCCCCTCTTAGTATTTTGTCTAGCCTCTAGATCTTTCATTTTTTTCATTAAATATAAATGTTAAGTATTAAAGGATTAATGTATTAGTTCTCTTAAAGGATATTCAAATAAAGAAATGACATGTTGTGTTAGATTCACACAAGGGTCAAATCAAATCATATCTTAAGTGAATCTAGTCATTAAAAATCTTAAAGGATCTATGAGAAGCTTGTATGAGATTTCACTAGAAATATGCTATAAATATGATTGATCTTGAATGAGAAGAATTAATCCTCAATTCTTACACTTTACTCTTTCATGTTATTCTTCCTCTATCTAAGTGTAATTAAGAAGGAGATAATGACATTTTGTTGGTTGTTCATTTAATGAGAAGGTGTTAACTCGAAGATCACATTCAATTTATTTACTCTCCTCAAGCTAAGTTCAATTGCATGCCTGTCAATTACAACACCAATAGATTAATCAATAGGAAGACAAGAGCCCAAACACTTACATTTTTGTCTTCCACTATTGTTGAAATTTAGTGCAATCAAAAACCATCTTTCGAATAAACCCACAGTGACATTGACTTATTTATTTATGGGTTAAATAATCATTATATCATTCGATTAATCACATATGAGAGCTATCATATTAAATAGTTGTGTGAGCCTCTTAGAGTTGTGAATTTAGAAGAGGATTTATTGTGAAATCCTAAGGGAGTTGAGCTCGTGAAATCAACATCTGTGATATGAATAATAGTAGAACCCAATAACATATAATGTAATCATATAGTATATATAAGTTAGTGTTGAACCACTATAAAACAACAAGTATAAATTCAAAGCACATTGGTGAAGCCCATTAGGAGAGTAAGAGATCTGTCTCATAGAGAAATTTCTAAAAGTGAAAAGGGTGACATCAATTCAACCCCTCCTTCTTGGTGCTAGCTAGCCTAAATTATAACAATTAAAACCTTGGTGGATGCACATGTAAATTATTCTACAATCAAGAAGGAATTATTTGTTATAGTATTTGCTTTAGAAAAACTTATATCTTACTTGTTGGTAGTAGGGTAGTTGTTTTTTCTGATCGTACCACTTTAAATTTTTATCTTAAGAAAAAGGAAGCAAAACCTAGGCTCATAAGGTGTACATGTTTGTTGCAAGAATTTGATATTGAAATTAAGGATAGAAAAGGAAGGGACAAAGTTGTAACTGATCACCTATCTAGGTCAAGTATAGAGGATCTTCGACCTATTAGGGACACATTTCCTAATGAACAAATATTAGATATCCAAGTAAATAAGCTAGCATAGTATCCCTATATTGTGAACTATCTTGCTAATTTTAGGATACCCACAAATGGAATTTCAATGAGAAGAAGAAATTTTTTAAGGATCTACCTTATTGTTATTGAGAGGAACCTAAATTATTTCATTTAGGGGTGTATCAAATTTTGAGGAGATATGTTCTAGAAGAAGGGCAACGAAAAATTCTGGATTTCTACCATGCCTCTCCATGTGGTGGTCACTACTCTTTGAGGATTACAGCAAAAAAAGTGTTGTAATGTGAGTTTTGTTGGCCTACTTTGTTTTGAGGACCCATATAATTTTTATATGAAGTGTTTGAGGTGTCAAGCTGCCATTAACTTGAAGAAGAAGGATAATATGTCCCTTAAGCCAGTTCCATAGGTAGAAATCTTTGATCTTTGGGGCCTCTCAACATCAGAAGGGTATTAATACATATTAATGATAGTGGATTATGTATCTAGATGGGTGGAGGACATTCCTACAAGAACCAGTGATAGCAAAGTCATTGTGAAGTTCATAGAACATCACATATTTTCTAATTTTTGATCTCCTAGATCTATAATTAGTAATGGAGGATCCCTTTTTACTAATTATCAATTCAGATCACCACTGAAGAGATATAAAGTCCATCATAGAATCAGCGCACTTTACCATCCTCAAGCTAATAGACAAGTCAAGGTATGTAATAGGGAGATCAAAAAAATATTTTAAAATATAGTTAGACCTAATGGAAAAGATTGGTCTAAGAGGTTGTATGTTACTTTTTGGGTATATAGAACATCTTTTAAAACACCTCTTAGGATGTCACCATATAGGTTGATTTTTGGGAAAGCATGTCATCTTCTAGTGGAATTAGAATATAGAGCATATTAGGCAATTAGGAAGTTAGATTTATCTTTGAAAGTTGCAAGGAAGAATCAACACCTCCAATTGCATGAATTACAAGAATTGGGGAATGAATCATATGAGAACTCACAGACTTATAAAGTTAAAATGAGACATTTCATGATAAGAACTTGAGGATAAGAGAATTTTATGAAAATCAAAAGATTTGGCTTTGATTATGTCTTGGGAAGTTGAAATCGAGATGAGATAGACCATTTAATATTCCTAAATCTTTGAATGTGGAGAAATCTTAATTTCTACTCCAAAAATAGGACATAAATTCAAGGTAAGTAGTCAAAGACTAAAGCCTTATATCAAGGCAGATCCTCCCCACATGCCTATCTCGATAAATTTTCAAGAGTTAGTAGAAGAAGAAAATCCTGGCATATGATGAACACTATTATGAATCGAGTTGTTTGTTTACAGGTTTATTTCATCAATGTTTTGGTATTTTGCATCTGTTTTTGTTTATGTTATATTATATTTTCCAAAACAAAACGACCCTTTAGAGCAATGCTACTTTATCAAGTGGCAACATGTACAAAGCATCAACAAGACCTACAAAAATGGGAACAAACTTGAGAGGTATGCCTAAACTGTTGATCTTGTTTCGATTATGTTTTGAGACTTGTTAGGGGTGGAGAGTTTAGAAAATATACATGATATTAGATGAGATCATCATGATATCATGTTGCATACATTTGTTATGCATTTAATGATCAGACCATTCCCAATCAATGCCTACCTCGGGGAATGGTGAATTATTAGAATTTCTTCTCTCAATTGTGGAGTGAACATTCATAAGGGAATAGAATGGTGATTTTAATAGAGCTCCACAAAGCCTAGAAATTCATATAAATTTCTTACCATGGGATATAGGGAATGGAAATAACAACTCTAAATCATAGAATTAGACACCATCTCCTTACCATCCAAAGTAGCTTTTAAGTACATATCTTTAAGCCCTTAGTAGCTAGAAAATGTGAAAGGTCCAAGCAAAAAAAAAAATTAGAGCAAAAAAAGAAGGGCAACAAATTTTAAGCCCTGAAAAAAAAGAGGAGAAGAACAAAAGAGACAACCATGATATAAAGTTTACATCTCTAATCTCCCTTAATATTTCATGTTCTCAATCTCCATCTCAAAGTTTTGATGTCTACCTCTACCAAATAGCAATGACTGGGGCTTGAGTACCTAATTGCAAAAAGGGGGAAGTTGTGAATGGAGTTTAACTTTGAAAGGAGAAAGGGAAGAAATAGAAGTTGTCTAGTAACATGGAAAAGTTGTAGAGAGCTCACAACCTGAATGATTTAAGTTTTCTTAGTGGGTTGTAATGCTTTTGAGGAGTAACTAGAGATAACCCTCATTTTATAGTGATTCCAACCCATATGAAGGAGAAGATTTTCTAATTTGCAGCTAATGCTAGAGGAAACGCATTGATTTGAACATTGATGCACTCTATTGCTATGGGGTAGTAACAGGTAAGTTGGGGGTGTGTTTGATAATCACAAATCAGTGAATGTAATCATATAATCAGTTGCCATTTTCAGCATAAAATTATGATGAATATGTATGAATTCTTCAGAAATTTTTCAAAATCAGGCAAGATAACATTTATCATCTCCTCCTCACCGTCTCCGGCGCTCTCTCTCTCTCTCTCTCGCTCTCCCCTCGCTATTTCTGATGGGGGTTGGCTCGAGAGAGTGGTTCGCCGCCGTGGGAAGGCTCGCGGATGTTTCCTTTAGGCGGGTTCTCCGGTGACACGCTGTCCGGTCGGGGGAACTGAGAAGCGGTCGCCGTGGACTTATCCACGGCCGAACTCTGCGAAAATAAAGAAATATATGGGATATTTTATTATCAATAATTCTCGTTACAGTGGTGCCGTCGTACCGTAAGCAGCTACCTGGTCGCTGAGAGGGAGAGAGGGAGAGAGAGGGGGCCAACGACTGCGGGCGTCTGATTTCCCTGACCCCTTTTTGTCGGTTGCCGCGGCCCTCCCCCGGTCGTCTCCCTGAGCGCTTCTTGCTTGATCTGCGAGCGGGGGTCGTGGAGGGGGGCGGACCGACTGAAATCAGGCGTGCCTGGTGCCCTCGCTCGCCGGATTATCTGTGGCGCAGGGGGAAGGGGGCTGGGAATTCGTGTCTCCTGCTTCATCGCTCCTAGATTTCGGGACGGTGGACGGGTCTGAAATGAACACCAAGGAAGGGGGCGGCTCCGCTTCCCCGCCGGGGATGGTGGGGAGGGCCAGCGAAGCGCCAAGCGGCGGTGGCTCCTCGTCCTCTTCCGCAGCGTCGGCGCCTTCCCTCTGCTTGTCGCCGCCGTCGGCGGGGAGCACGGGGATGGGATCCGCGGAGAGGCAGAGGGAGAAGGCGAGGGTGAGTCGGACTTCCCTTATATTATGGCACACCCACCAAAACGATGTCGCCGCCGTGAGGAAGCTTCTGGAGGAGGACCCTTCCTTGGTAAACGCCAGGGACTACGACAGCCGGACCCCGCTCCACGTCGCGTCTCTCCATGGCTGGATGAATGTCGCTTCCTGCCTTCTTGAGTATAAGGCCGATGTCAATGCTCACGATCGATGGAACAACACTGTAAGCCTGCAACTCTCTGTCTTCCCTTTTACGAGTCCGTCGGCTCTGACATCGCCTATCTCGCCTCTCTTGGAATGACTTATGGAGTACAACGCAGATTAACGTTGACTGACGCCGAATTTCTCACTACCTCATTGCGCGTTGTACTTCTCCTTTGAAATGCCCATCTTTCCCGCGCAGAAGAACATCGTCCAGGCCTTTTTGAAGATCTCTGAAACTTAACCTGGTTGAACCTTCATCTTGATTTTCTGAGATCTTTATACTGACGATGATCCGGTTTCTCGTGATCTCTATGCTTCTGGTGGAGGAACGGAGCTATAGTTTCTCAACTCTTATTTGCAGCATCTATAAGCATCTATGTGAACATACTGGTCAAAGAGGCTGCCCAGCTTTTCTGAAAGAAAGCCAGGATGTGGCCTGCAAATAGCATGAAATGATTGTTATCTTGACCTCTTAACCATGTAGTTTCCTTCTCATTCACTCGTTAGTAACTTTCCTCCCGCCCATCTATTCCCCCCGATCTCCCCCCAAGGAAAAAATGATCAAACTTAGTATGTGAACTAAGTTATGATCGTAGTTTTCTTTTTCTGTTGTCATAATCTGCGTGCGATTTCTTGATTACTCTAGAAATCCTCGGCAAAAATTCATCCCATAACCCCAACCATCCTCTTTTCTAAATAAACTAGCTTAGAGTTCAAGCTCCTTCTCTATCCTTCATGACGCATATCACCTATACTTCCTAAGCAACAGACACAACACTAAAAGTCCCCTCCACACCATGACATCATGACCTCCCTTTGAGTTCGCACTCCGTAATTTCTCCCTCCCTGGTTAAGTGAACATACTCACTTGAAAAATCTCTTACAAACCTATTAGAGTCTCCTTATTATGCGAGAAACAAAATGTATTCCTAATGTTTGAAACCATGCCAAATCCTTCATGAAGAACTCATTCCATTCACCTACTGTCAGCGAAATCATGTCTCCAATAATCCTCATAGCTTCTTATGAACTTCCTCACCGCCCTCTTCATCAGCCTCATGATTATCGTGCTTCATATGCCAGTTCATCACTCGCTCTTCTCTTCATCTCCTCCCACGTCCAGATTTTCCTCAACCTCCCATGTTGACCTCCTATCACCCTTCCCTCTGGTGCATTAGGCTGAATTGACCTTTTTTTGTCTTCTCTCTAATAATAACCTCATTTAGAGGAGTCCCCTCCATGCTAACAAACTTGCCTACCTGCTCTCCAACTTTTCATCTATCTGGTTGAGAAACCTCTTAACTTTCTTGTGACCTGGGAACCCTTGCCCCCTGCCACCTTCATATCCTCTCCCAGGACTCCCTTTTCGTCATGTTAGTTGAGCACCCCTCTTCAAGCTGTTCGGGAACTATAATCTATTCAGTAATCTCCTTCGCCATCTCATTTGTCAATGTATTGTTGTCCTTCTGGGTCGTGCCTTTGCTATTTCTAGCTCTCAAATTGGTAATTTACGGGGCTGTTTGAGCTCCACCATTGGGTATCAAATGGAATACACAATCATCCAATATGTTCAATATAATGTGCAAAACGTAAAGGAGATCGAAAATATCAGATAGCAGAGAGGGTGTTTGCGGTCAATCTCCTGTTTTGGCTCTTAGGGTGATGTCTATCTCTGTCGTTTTGTAGTTGCATTTTAAAGGGTGATTTCAAATGGAAACATTGGTGAGTCCTGTGTATTTTTCCAAAGCTGATGTTTCTTCTTTCTTTGCAGATAGTTCATCAGATTTTTCTCGATCAGAACTTGTATCTTTGGGGATAAGATTTGTGTCATGTTGTTTGGTTACATCATTCTGGCTCTTAAGGAAATGTTGTCATTTCCCATCCCTTGCATCTGGAATATTACCATTCTATTGTTATTGTTTTGGTCATCCCTGCAACTTTGTCTTTGACAATTGGAGGAGGATTTCACTTCCTTTGAAGATGTGCCTTTCCTCTCCTAGTTTTGGTTCAGTCAGTTGCTAGTTAAGCTATAGAGCAGTTTGCGAGGGAATGGTATGAATTATAAAGTTTCTTTTGTGAAGCATACGTGAAATCATTGAGGGTTTTGAATGAATTGCTAATGCTGTGTTTGAAGTATCTGAGAGTAGGCAATGTAATGTGCCCTCCCTAAGTACTGAACTGCAGGGGCTGTCGTTTTGGATGCAAGATAGAATGTCAGATATTAAAAACCATGATTGTATGATATTCTTGTCAGATCGTTTCATTTGCTGCCACTATATTCAAAATATTATCGACGTGGAAGGGAACTGGTGAAGATATAGTATACTGGACCTTGGCGCAATCTTTGAGGAAAAATTAGATGCATAATACGTTCTCTATTTAGTATGTTATGTCTTTTGGAAAAAACATGCATCCATCATTCTGCCATTTTATAACTAATTAACCTAAAAAGTATAATGAGTTTTCTACACTTAATAACCTGTGGTACTCCTTTGACGAGTATGCCAGACTTGCTTCTGTTGTTCGGAAAAGAATCATAAAATACGTACTATAATGTTCAGAACTATCATATCATGCTAGTGATAAGCTCCTTATAAGACGACATAAACTGGATAATCGTTTTTAGTTACTGATTATTTCAATATTCAGTCATTTTGCTCAGTTCACTGAAACCAAGTTTATATTTCAGCCATTAGCTGACGCAGAAGGAGCTAAGAAGAAAGACATGATTGCGCTATTGAAGAAACATGGTGGCTCATCTTTCGTGAGTTTGGCTTATTCTTGTCTATTTGAATGTTCTTCTCTTAATATGGTCTACAAGCATGAGTATTTCCTTTTTCAGGGAATTAGCCTGTTCATCCTTTCATATACACGTTTCTTTCTATTAAAACTCTACAATGGCTTTTTTACATGCTATTTTGGTAAGACTCATATCATACAAAAAATCATTTCTGCTGTTCTCATAAGATTGTGTTGACTTGTGCAAGTTGTCATGAGTCAGTCTCACAGGAAGAGTTCGAGTTTACTATATGACCAACTGCTTCCATTTGTTCTTTTTATGGCTTCAATCTAGATTGAGTTTGTCATTCCTGACTTAATTCTTCCAAATTGGAAGTTATTTTCTCTTCTTTAATGTTTGCTTCTGTGCGGTATAAGGTAATGTTTGCTTTGGTTGGGTTGTTTCCGTGAAATTTAAAGATAAACATATTTTAAGTGTAAGTATCTCATTTGCTTCGTCAACCATTTTTTTAAACTTCCGTGGATAACCATTTTTTTATTTTTTTCTAGCTAGGAAAGTGAAAAATAAATTGGTGGCTCATTGAACACTGCAGCTATTCATTTCTTCTTATACTTTAGATTATAAAGTTTGGCACTCTATGGAAGCTCTTTTTTATGGTTAATGTTTAATATCAATGTCACAGGGACAAAATGGAAGCCATTTTGAGCCAAAACAAGTTCCACCTCCACTCCCAAATAAGTGTGATTGGGAAATTGATCCTTCCGAGTTGGATTTCTCTGCCTCGACTATCATTGGAAAAGTATGTGTACTGTTGCTAGTGCTGCTAGTGAATGTTTCATCTATCGTTAATGGAAAATGTGATCAGTATTCATGACCTAGAATCTGCGGATTGGTGGTTGTTGAATGCACTCTGGCAAGTTCCAGTTATGCAATTATTTTCGTGACAAAAATTAATATTTATTTTTAGTGAACTGCCATATGCTGTATCGATGCAGTATTTGAAACCTGGACACAGTTTATGGGGCCTCCAGTCTCAAAGATGAGAAGGTTTTAAATGCTAGGTTTTGGGCCTATGTGACCGAAAACTGCCATTTGCTATGTCTTTTCTTTTTTATTTTTCAAATGTTTTTCTAGTCATGCTTTCAACAGTAGAGTGATGGTTCCTGTGCTTGCAAAGTCTACCTCTGAAAATGGCTAACTTTTCTAGAAGCAGAATTTGTTGAGGGGACGACTGTTTTTTTATTGATTAGGTATCATGCACTTGTGAAATTCGTGTATTGACGTGTAGATTACATTTTTAAGCCAAATAACTATTTGCTTACTCCTGCCTGTAATATGAACTTCATTCAATTAAAAGTTATATGGTGTTTAATTCGAACTTACAAAGAAACCTCAATGCTTTCAATGCAAATTTTAGTGGCTGTGATATCGAACATTTATCAGTACCTCCCTTTTCGTACAACAAACCATGAAAATTTAGTACTTTATCGTATTTCCAACACTCCTTGTTGTATAAGATGCCCGATAAGTGCTTGTGTTCTAGGGCGATGGATTTTCATCTTAGATCTTATGCATTTGAAGTGCAAAGGTGAATACTTATATGTAAGATACATGATAGTTATGGATGAAGATGAAAAAAAATTAAATTCTCTCAATAGCTTAGAAGTCAAGTTATGATCACTTAATTATGCTAGAACTACACAATGCTAAACTATTTTTACTGTATTCTGTCATTCAAATTTCTCATTTGAGCTTTATCCTCAGTGGTGATGGCTTTTATTCTCAGGGCTCTTTCGGTGAAATACTGAAGGCATGCTGGCGTGGAACACCTGTTGCCGTGAAACGAATTCTTCCATCGCTCTCTGATGACCGATTAGTAACGTAAGATTAATCTTGGATTATTTTAGTTAAATGCAATGTTGAATAGTAAGCTACTAATATTTGTTTCAACCCCTGCAAAAATAATGATCGCTTTCAAGAAGTGTTATTATTCCATTCTGTTGCATGGCCATATGTTTCTGTACTCCTTTGTATATCGAGTGTCTTAGTTAATGCATTTGTGCCAATGAAATGAGGAAAATGATATTAAAGTGGTCGGTTTGGGATGGCAAAACTTTCCTTGTTTGGCTGGTTTCTAAGGTCAGAACTAGTTGAAATAACACATTTTTGAAACTCAATGAATCATGGCGCGTGAGAAGAGGAGGTACAGCATAAAGAATACTCTGTCACCTTTAGCCCTCATTTCCTAATGAGTCACATGCGGTACATGGTAGCAATTGATTGCTTCGTCATTCTCCTGCTTCTTATTCCATTCTTTTATCTTAGAAACATGGCATAGGACGCCTTGAAAAATTTCTCAATTCTAATTCCTGCCCGTTTCAAAATGTCCATGTCAGTCTGAGAAGGCTTAAAAGCGGCAATTTCGCCTTTGCAATCCCACAGTAATCTCCAGGTACTTAGGTCATGCCTCCCTCCTGTGGTTTGCAATCACATCTTTATAAGAAGATGAAAGGAAAAAATAAAATGACAAAAAAGATCAGACCGATTTCAGTCCATATTGACAGAAATAGTGCCCTGGAGGAATCCTATCCTTTAATTTAACAGGTTCGTAAGCAAATTGTATCCGTTCACTGTTTCACTCTGTGCATCCATATGGAATAGGAATCCATTTAGTCGTCATCCCCTTGGCATATGAAAACTTATCAGTGCAGACCAACACGAAGAGTTCAACGAATATTTGAGGATCAGATGTGCAAAGGTTTAAACGGTCTTACTTGCGTAAAATTCTCCCATAAGAGTAGTTTTACATTTGTATATAAATGTATCCTTAAACTATTCATCTTTAATTTTAACACTTATAACGGCTTCAAATGATCATGTCCAAAGAGCACTGTTAGAAGCATTAATACCTATCATTTGTTATATTACGTCGGATGCCTCACAATTTTATGCAAATAAGTCTGTTAAGTTAATTTTTGGTCAAAACTTATTCGGAATATAATGGTAAGAAAAGAAATTGGTCCAGCTTTGTGCTATTATTTCACAATAACAAGAAGCAAATTGTACCATGAACTTGATGTTTGAACCTGTTGCCTGCCTATCTCGTCCCAGCATATTTTCTCAATATGTTATTTATGCTGCCATGATGTTATTTTGATTTTTGACGGTGAAATCAGTGTTCCTTTATGCTCGAGTACTTTCACATACCTTTTTCGTCTGCATCTAATGGCATTACACCAGCCATTCTATAATTCGGTATGATTATTTGAATCAATTACTTTGTACCAGAAGTTTCAGTTTGCAATATAGATGCAGGCTTGACAGTTCTCCACTGCTTGAAAATTTACTCATTTCTCTCTCTGAGTCCCCTTTTTATTTTCTACGCGGACATCAAGAATTTTCGTTTGTTTTTTCGTGATCTAACAAAGTGAGATTCCTGTCTCCAGGCAAGACTTCAGGCACGAAGTGAATTTGTTGGTAAAACTGCGCCATCCAAATATTGTTCAGTTCCTCGGAGCTGTGACAGAAAGGAATCCATTGATGTTAATTACTGAGTATTTACGAGGGGTATGAGTGATTGGGACTGTCCTAGTCATGACTTTTCGTCTGAAGTGGATTATTTTGTTGATGCAATGGAGTTCTTTACTTTTTAATAGGGCGATCTTCACCAATACCTGAAGGAAAAAGGCTCCCTTAGTACCCAAACTGCGATTAATTTTGCCCTAGATATGGCCAGGTACATGCCTTTCTAGAAATGATAATACATGGACATACACCATCTTGAAATGGAATGATGCATGTCCGTTTTTCAATGTTGATTTTTGAGGTGAAGGAAATTTAACTTGTCTGCGGGATTGGAATTTTTTTCAAGTTTGTACT
Organism: Spirodela polyrhiza; assembly: GCA_024713555.1. NCBI lineage: Eukaryota > Viridiplantae > Streptophyta > Magnoliopsida > Alismatales > Araceae > Spirodela > Spirodela polyrhiza. The sequence goes on along the minus strand of CM046544.1, from coordinate 5,066,944 downwards.
TCGAATCTCTAGATGCTATAGCGCTAACATAGATCTTTTTGACGATATTCAAACAGTTACATTTTTTTGTCATGGACTTCTTTTATTGAGGTCTGGAGAATTTTCGCGGGCCCCTGATTGAGAATTGTTGTTGGCAATGTTGAAAAATTAGTTGAATTAAGATGGTCCAAGTGCATACTAACTTCGCTTGTTTTGAAATAGAATAAATGTGCTATATCTGCACCAGTTAATATGTACCATCGGCGGTTCAAGTGAGACGAACATAAAGAAAACCAGCTTCTGATGGTGCTAGAGGACAGCAGTTTGCTAAAAGAAATATCTTGTCACTGGTTATGCTCAACCAAACTTTCGATCCTCCATCATTCTCCCTCTTTTCATCTGTACATATTTTTCGCTTTCACCTCTTTTTATGATATGAGTTAAGTAGGTTGGGAAGATCACATAGCAAGTTGGGCTTTAAAACCTTTGTCAATGAAAGACTACCAGGTTAGTCGTGTGGAAAGTGTAATGGAATTCATGGCTATAGAAGAATATGTTATCTTGCTGGTGTCTAGATATCTACAAGTGAGATTTCTTGGGGAACCAGTGGGCTATATCTTGTTGAGGACAGCAGATGCATGAACATTGAAGTAGGGTGTCTATAAGATGCATCATCCCTTGTCATTTCCTCCTAGTTGGTGGAATTTGACTCAATTTGTCTAAATTTTCCAACTTTCTGAATGTTCATTCATTCTGGTTTTGAGTCTTACAAAAATTTGACCGATGAACATTTTATTGAAACCAGAAGAATGCTATTCTTTACTTGACCTCTCATATTTATATTAACGGGGGGATTTAATTAAAAAATTAGTAACATTATAATGAAGAGGAATACCTGTGATTTGATAATCCATAATACTAGGACCTTTGGGGGCTTAGTTGTGTATAAAGAGCTGAAACATTTTTATCTTTTCTCCTCTTGAATTTTGTGCAAACATGATACTGAGATTGTTCCTCTCTTCCCTCTATCTGGTTTAGAGGTGTGATAAAAATCGGGTGGTAAGAGGGTGGTAAGTCTCTAGGACTTACCGTAGTTTAGATTGATCTCAAGGGCTGCCGATTTCAATGTATCAAGATGGAAGTAATGCAGGTCTTCTATTTCCGGATATCAAGATGAGTACAAGTGAGAATAAGAAGAAGAAGAAGAAGAAGGAAAAGAAAAGAGAGAAGAAGATGGCCAATGGGAGAAACTGTTCGAGAGCCTTCTCCCCGTCGCTCTCCCAGAAACTGCCCCAATTGTTTTTCTTCCCCGAGCTTCCTCCCTGTGTCTCTTATTTATAATCTTTATTTGGTTACACTGTGGTGACATGGCCCACCTCAATTTGTCACCTGATCTTGGGGCCTTTCTGGAAGAAGTCCCTGCTTTCTCCTCCGATATATGAGAATAGGGTTCTTACTAGAGGGTTAGTATTGGAGGCTAGAAACAGTGAAAAGGGCCCTGATAAGACGATGGAATCAAAGCTTCATCATAAGCAGTGGAATCCATTTTACGTCTACGGTGTGCCATTTTTTGTAAATGCGACCAAACTAAGTTTTCTTGTTATCACAGTGACGAGATTTTTTATTTCTACTCTTAATGCGTTGATTTAATGCTTATAAATCTGCAGTTTATTCATTATTTCAAGTTCTCCTAAGTCTATTCTAGGGTAAAAAACGTTGAGAAATAAATGATAGCGACGCTGATGTACAGTTGGTAATGATTGCCTACAAATTTACAGCACCAAATCACACAAGATACACCTTATTCATTCACCTCTGACAGTAGCAGGGACCCTGGAAAAGGAATGGCAGATCCAAGCCAGCCAGGTAGTAAATCAGATTGATTCAGGAAAATCTCAAAGGAGCCCGAATCTCCTGTTACATCTTTCCGCTATTTAATTTTAACAAACATATGCTCCTGAAGTACGTGGTAAAAGCAAGAGGCCAAACCTCTAGGGATACAATTCATTGCAATGAAAGACATGGTATAGTATGATGCTGAATGATTGGAGAGGAAAAGAACACTTAGAAGCCTGGAAGAGAAGTGGTAGAAGAGAGTAGAATGCTTGAATACTGGGTCTTTCTGTTGTTATGTTGCGGGTATGTCATCTGCACATTATGCCTTGTCAAGTGTGGGTATTCGTTGTTTGGCCTGGTACTTGGCTTATTTCGTGCATGCATCAGATCGGAAGGAGTAATGCTTTACAATAGGGTCTACAGTTTTGTAAATCTTGTTACATGTTTTAGCAAATAATTCTCATCATATGCTCCATTTTTTTGTTCGAAACAGATGATGTAACTACTTGTCGTTTCAATGCTTCATGTAGCTTTTTTTCTGTCAGTTTAAGGGATGTAGGTTGTTGATTTTTCAGCTAACAGCGCTTTGTTATATCCCTCACTTATTTTGAAGACTTTACTTTAGCAGATTGATCTGGTAATTTAATCATCTGTATGAGTTTAGGCGGGACCATTCATACCCTGGTCATTTGATTTCGTGATCTAACCAATCTGTTTCAATCCACAGAGGCATGGCGTATCTCCATAATGAACCCAATGTGATCATTCACCGAGACCTAAAGCCCAGGTACTATAAATAGTAAAAAAAATAAAAAAAAAAGTTTCTCGGGTATATGGCAAGGAGGTTTGACTCGGCACTGAAAGCAAGCCATACTTTCAGGAACGTGCTTTTGGTGAATTCCAGTGCGGACCACTTGAAAGTCGGAGATTTTGGGCTGAGCAAGCTTATAAAAGTTCAGAACTCGCACGACGTGTACAAGATGACCGGGGAGACGGGAAGCTGTGAGCGCTACTACGCCTTCATTATCGTCTGTCAAAGGGTGGTTCATGGTATTTTTATTTTTTTTTGCGCTAATTGTGCTCGGTGGAAATGGCAGATCGGTATATGGCCCCTGAAGTCTTCAAGCATCGAAAGTATGACAAGAAGGTGGATGTTTTCTCCTTTGGAATGATATTGTACGAGGTAAAGTTCTTTCCCTTTAAAGGAGGGCAAGCTCGCAGTCCGTGGCGCCCTCTGGACTCACGTCCCTTGCTGACTTGGTTCAGATGCTTGAGGGCGAGCCTCCATTCTCAAATTTTGAGCCTTACGAGGCGGCAAGGCGTGTGGCGGAAGGGCACAGGCCAGTCTTTCGCACCAAAGGGCTCCACCCCGATTTGAAGAAGTAAGTTTCCCACCCGGCCCCGCCCAAATCTATATCTTTATCGTCGCCCCGTCTCTCATCGCCTGCGCAGCCCCCTCCCATCTTTCGTTGGTCACACCCCCTCCCCCGCTGGCGCTTCTTCAGCCTGACTGACTGAAACTCATCGATGCCCAATCTGGCCCGGTCAGGTTGACGGAGGAGTGTTGGCACGCCGACATGAGCCGGAGACCGCCTTTCCTGGACATCCTCAAGGGGCTCGAGAGAATCAGGGACGCGATGCCGCCGGACCACCCGCTGTCATATTTCGCGGCGAAAAATTGATTTTTCACGCGGTCGTCGCCCACCTGTAGATATCGCACCGCCCTCCCCCCCTGTCCGCCGCAGCCTGGGCCCCGTTCATTCGACGAACCGTGGCGATTACGCCGCATCGAGCTCCAGCCGGTGGGGAGTGATTGATGTGCAATATGCCATATGCCAGGGGTGTCTCCGTGGACACTAGGGAGAAAACCCCCCCGGGCGCCCGTGGTAGCCAGATTCGTTGTCTGTCCGCAGTCTGCCCTGGGGTGCTGGTCTCTTGCGTCGACAGCGCCCGCCTCCGACGTGGATGGAGGGGGCTGGCTGGGTATCTTTCCGTCTTTCATTTGGCGCTTGTTTGCCGTGTGTCCTTCTCTCTGGCGAGAGGTCTCAAAACTGTGCCGCCGCCCTCTGTGCGTGTGCGTGTGCGTCTGCGTGTGTAATCTTCTTCTGTCACTGCCGACCTCCCGTGCGTAGAGAGACCTCACCAGTCGCGTTGGGCGAGGGGACGAGAGGGAGTCCGAAATGTGGCCGGCTGCCGCGATCGTCGCCGGCGCGCCTGATGCTTGGGGCGGCGGGCGCGCGAGACCATCACCCGAAAACGTTGCGCCTTCGGATTGCCCCCATAATCGATGCCTCCTTAGTTGGCTACGGAAAGTCGGGTCGGATTTTTAGAGGAGAGTAGGAGGGAGCGCCTCATTTGCGCGGGGGCGGCGCCTTGTGATGGTGGCGGCGGCTGGGGAGATGCCGACCTTCTGCTGCGCAGAGTCGAGGCGGGTGCCGTCGCGGGCCTACCGAGCATACGGAGCTTCTGTGATTGTCGCTCTCCTTCCCCGTGCTCTCGTCCGCCCGATCTCCCGGTCTCGGACCTCATCGCTTCTTCCCTCGGTGGCCGGCGGGGGCCGTCTCGGGCTGTCGCTCTGTCCAGGCGGGGAGCTTCTTGGCGGAGTCTGGGTCGGCAGGGCCGGACGGGGCTCTTTTCGGCCGTCATTCACCAACTGGTCGGGGATGGACGGTATGCGCAGGCCATCTGTTTGACGAAAGAACTGATCCAAGAGCTCCGAGGAGCGGGGACGGGAGACCCGGGCCGTCACATCGGTCGGGACGCGTACGACACTCTGCGGAGGTTCCAGGGCCCCAAGATTGACTTCCGAACGGGGAGGGCGGCATTTGACGTGCTCATCGTCGCGCTTTCCCAGGGCGGCCTGGTGGAGGAGGCCCTGTGGGTGTTCCAGCACCTCGGCGATCCTCCCTCCATCAACGCCTGCAACGCGCTCCTCACTGGGCTGCTCAGGGCGGGTCGGCTGGGCTGCCTGTGGGGTCTATACGCAGAAATGGTCGGCCGCGGACGGCAGCCGAGCGGCGTCACCTACAACATACTGCTCAACGCCTGCCGGTGGCAGGGAGACCTGTCGAGGGCTCTGCGCCTGCTGGACGAGATGATCTCCAAGGGGTTCGACCCCTCCGTCGTCACCTACACGACGGTCGTCTGTGGCCTATGCGAGGAGGGCAGGCTCCGGGAGGCGCTGGGGCTGTTGGGGCGCATGGTGCGGTCGCGCGTCCCTCCCAATCTCTACACCTACAACGTCCTGATGGAGGGGCACTGCCGGCGGGCCGACGTGCGCGGGGCCCTGGCGCTGTACGGGGGGATGCTGAGGCGCGGCCTGCTGCCCAATGTGGTCACCTTCGGCACCCTGGTTAATGGCCTCTGCAAGGAGGGCAGGACGAGCGAGGCAAGGACGCTCTTCCGGGGCATGGTTCGCCACCACCGCGTTGCCCCGAATGCGCAGGTGTACAACTGTCTGATCGAGGGGCTCTGCAAATCCGGGGAGCTCTCGGAGGCGTTCGAGCTGCGGTCGGAGATGGCGAGGGCGGGCGTGCGGCCGGACGCCGTCACCTGTGGCATACTGATGAAGGGTCTCTGCGAGGCGGGCAGGCCGCGGGAGGCGTTGGAGCTGCTGCAGAAGATGCGCCGGGAAGGTGACGTCGCTCGTGCCAGCCCCGTCCTGTACAACACTCTAATCGACGGGCACTGCAAGCAGGGGAACGTGGAGGAGGGGACACGTATCTGGTCGCAGATGGCCGAGGAGGGAGTCGAGCCCAACGCGATCACCTTCTCGCTGCTGATCGATGCGCACTGCAAAAAGGGCGAGATGGAAACCGCGACGGCGATCTTCTCCGAGATGGTGGTCAGGGGTCGCACGCCGGATGTGGTGACCTACACGAGCCTCATCGACGGTCACATGAAGAAGGGTAGTCTGGCGGAGGTGGGCCGGCTGAACAGGGAGATGGCCGAAGCGGGCGTGCCGGCGAACGCCTTCACGCTCAGCGCTCTGGTCGACGGACTGTGCAGGCAGGGGAGGAGCCGCGAGGCGATGCATCTCCTGCTGAAGAGCATCGGGGTCGATCCGGGGGCTGGGAGGGCGGCAAATTCGTCGTTGGCATCCCTCGGCGCCTGCCTGCCCTTTGCGCCGAACGCCGTGGCGTACATGACGCTCATCCGCGGTCTCCACGCGGACGCGCAGGACTTCAAAGCCGGGAGACTCTTCCTGCTCATGAGGGAGGCTGGGATGGTGCCGGACGCCCCTACGTACGCAGTTCTCCTCAAGGGGCAGTGTCGGTCGGGGCGCCGGATGAACGCCATGGCGTTGCTCGCCGACATGTTGAAGGCCGGGGTGACTCCCGAGGAAGAAGAGAACCCGGCGGGGATCTCCATCTGGGGCGAGCGGCCGGGGGAGTCGAAGGTCCGCCCAGCGACTGCGACAGCGCATTCAGAAGAGCCAAGGCCCCGCTCATCGTCGTCCGCGTCCGCGAGTGAGCAGCCGGCCCACAAGCGCTGACAGCCCGGGGCACATTATTGGCTGAGTTTGGAAGCCCAGCTTGACAGAGACGTGATACAGTCGAAGGCCCCCGCCCGCAGAGGCTGGACGCGCCGAGTGGGAAAAGACCCAGGAACAAACAGGTCACAGATCGGTAAGCGAACGCAGGTAAATGCATCTCTTGCATTTCGCCGTGGGAGCAGGAGAAGGCGAGTACAAGACCGTCTTCTGGGTGCGGGAGCGACTGCCAGCGACGGCCTGCTCGTCCATTGAAAATTTTCCGCTGGACAGAGTGTGGAAATGAAATCAGAAGAAAAGGTCTGCAGATAAGGGAGACGACGAACGGCTGTTGCGAGGATTCTTGTTCAATCGAGTTCTCTGAGATGCTCGAGGGACTCGAAAGAACTAGCACCGAGGGATTCCCAGTTTGCGACCCTTTTCAGATCTCAGTATCCATGGGGCAGGGGGGGGCACTGGGAGATGGTTTGAAGCTCGATGTCCGAGACTGAGGTCTAATCAGGCTCAGGTGAAAGTGGAAGTCTTCTGATCCTCTTCTGCACGGACCCGGTGAGCTTGTTTTCCATCTTCTTCTCTGCGGGCGATATCTCCCGAAATCAACTCTGCAAGAAGATGATTCCACGGATGATGATGGTTCAGAGCCCCGGCGGCCCGAGTAAGTCGACCCAGAAAAATCTGATCGATAAGGCCCTGTTGAATCACAGCAAGTGGAGCTGTGCAGGGGCTCATGAGAGTCTCGTGATGCCCGGAAGCGTCTTCCCCAGCGCTTTCCGGGGAAATTAATTGGAAAATGCGCGGCAGCATGCCCGTCAGAGAGCAGGTCGCATCGCCAGGAGGAGGGTACGTGCCGGCGTGAACGGATGAAGAAGGGCGTTTCGTGCCGGCGTGGTCCACCTTTGCCGCGAATCTTTTGAGTATTTCTTGCTTCTTCTCCACGACGTCAGACGTCGGGAGAACCGTGGACTTTTTTTGTCTCTGGCCAATGGTGCAACGTCAACGCCCTACATGGCTGACGAGAACTGAAGGCCAGGAACAGTAGCGATCACAATGAGGCTATTACTACCACGCGATCAGCAGCGATGGCATCGTTTTCTCAACAGCTGGTCGAGTTTCTGTATCCAAATCCGAAAACTTGCAGGTTTCAGCTTCTACTCCATTAACATGTCGACTCCACCCTAAGAAACCATGCTGTAACAGAGCCTTCAGGCCTGGAAATCAAATCAAGGGAGGTCGCCAGACGCTTGAACTCCTCTCCAGCATAGAAACCTCTTGCTTTTCGGCCATGGGAAGCCCGTTCATGGGTGGGCGCGAGCGAAATCCGTTCTGTTAGAAGCCCGGTGCTTCATTCCACTGGTTACACCCATTTCAGTGGCCTGTCTTTCCACGGCGCCCCTCTCCTCACATTATGGGTGGCGGTGGGCACAGCGACAGGGTCACGCTTGGGACGCTCCTTGTCTTCCCTTGGACAGTCCCACTGGATGGTCCTTCCCCATCCAATGCCCGCCTCAGCAAGAACCTCTTTCTCTGTGGCAAGTCAGATAGCATCCATTAAATCTCTTAGAAAGGACTCGGACTTGAAGACATCAGACTGATGGATTGCTGATGAAGGAAGTAAACACCAACCTCAAGAACACCGTCGCACAGGTGACTCCACAGCTGCACCGTATGCCACACGATGATGATAAGAGTAATTTTCAGCCCTCATTTTGCCTTTTTATCTTTATAGCCCATTTTCACAGTGATTGAGGCTTTAGTTTTAGACCTCTTTTTTCTGTCAACTCTAGGTTACATTAGTCTCTCCTACTTGAAAAAACTCGCTCATGAGTTTTCATTTTTTTTCTTTATGCTAGCCATAAAACATAACACTTTAAGATAATTACACATACCAATGTAGGCAAACTCAACTTGAGCCAAGCCATAATCGTAGTATCTTAATTTTTTTATTGAAATACATCAAATAAAAATTTGAAAAGTTATCTTGACTACTTTGGTTTGATTATGTATTTGAGGTTCCTGGAACTATTGAAATTTAAAATAGAATCGGGCTTTTTTCAAACATTGTTGCTGAATCTGTCAGAAAAGTTTGTGCCTCGATTGGATATGTTTGATCTTGGGAATTCCAAGCAAACATACTGTTTCCTTTAATAATAATTTTATTACTTGTATTGCATCATTTATCTTCTTGCAAGTAATAAAATGTGTCATTTTATAAATCAATAACAACCATGAAGGTAGAGTTTGTTGTTCATCGTGTTTGTGATAGTATTAGGAAGTAAAACATACTCAATCATGTCAAAAACCAATATTTTGACAACATTTCTTTGATGTAAATAAGTCTTTCACTTTTGTACAAGATGTTTCACGTCTTTATTAACTAATACCAGTAAGGACACCCTTTTACTAAATATAACATTTCACTATGCCCTACTTCAACTTGATCCTCAATGCAATTCTTGATTAGCTTTTCCCATAATGAGCATCTTATTATCTATAATTGATTTCGACCAAATACGCATTTTTTGTGTATGATACCATTTAGTTACTATACCTATTTTGTAGGCATCTTAAACTTCAGATAGTCAAAACCAATAATTTCAACACAAAACCTGACTAAACATGTAGCCTTTTTAATGAGTGCATCATGTTGTCATCTCAAAACTTGTTTTATATTCATCACCTACACAAATTTTGATTGAATGATAAAAAATTTTAAAACAACTTTGGGCTAAAATCTTTGAGCCACAAAATATGTATCATCAATTTGTGGAATTAGAAATTGATATGTAACTATAATCTTGTTGATGACTCAGCTATCTATGCAACTATCAAATTCTATATTTCTTCAAAACTAATAATACAAAAAGGTAAAACAATGGTCATACTTTTTCTATTTTTTCCTTTTGGATATAATTTTTCAGCTATTCTTGCATAATTTTATTTTCTTCAAGACTCATTCTATAATGTGGTAAATTTGATAAATTTACTCTTAAGATGAAATTGATTTAATGTTGGATATCTCTCATATGAGGATGATCATTGGAAAATTCTAACTTAATAAGAATTCAACTAATATCTTTTGAATAGGTTCTGATATAACATCTAAAAATTGTGAAGCAGAATTAAATAGTTTTACAATTATAAATATTTTATACGACTGAACCAAATTATCTAGAATTTTTCTTTGTGGATCAGGATAATTTCAGTTTTATGATTCATGAAAATTTGTGAAAAATTAGTCTTTTATCATAACATAAATATTTCCCCCATCTTATATGCAATATAACTATCACCACATAAATAATATTTTAGCATAAAATTTGACACTTAAGAATGTTTGGGGGAAGAATATCTCTCAATTGTCCATACTATCTCAGATCTTGGTGCAACAATCGTAATCCCTCATCTAGTAGAGAGAAAAATGTAAAAACTATAGAACTTGTCCTCTATTGTTGAAATTGTCAGATGCTAACTGAATTAAGATCAAGTTTTCCCATTCTCTAACAAGGACTATGCATGTTAACAAGCTATAATAATATTATTGATATTATATTGTAGTCACAATACTACATTTTCAATTTCACATCTATGAAAATTTTAAATCTTAAGATCAAATAAGGTTTTACTTCTATCAGAAAACTGGTGAAAACTTTTAAAAATTTTCAACATACTTTCAAATACATCTATTAACTATTTTTAAAATTTTATATAAAAATTATTGATATTAAGTGGGAGTAAAGAGCCATTTTAACAATTTCTTTATTTTTAACTATTTTAAAGTGGGCTCCTTCCTTGATCTTACAAGAGTCACCTAAAATTGTTCCAATCAAGAAAATGATCTGCCCTTAAATTTCTTTGAAATTAATTTAGCTGATTTTTCATCATAACTCTTCATATATTGGAAAAAATTTCAACTTCTACTCACCAATCTACAAATTTCTCTATTCACATAATTAAAACCCATTAAAAAGATTTTAATTCAAAATTATTTATGCTCTTCAAAAAGAATCTAATTCCTGAATTTTCTGAAACAAATAAAGAATGACATATTCTTTTAGATAAAAATCATTTGAAATAGCTATGGTAGCAATCTAGACAATTATGCCCTTCGTGAGATTATAAATTCAATAATCTTATGAACCCCATAATAAATCGAATTGGTTCGATTTTCATGTTCTGTTTGCATCATAAATTCATATTTCAATTACGTTTATAATGAATAACAGTATGTGAAACACTATTTTCGAGATAAAATTATTTATTTTAACTATTGTCAAAAGTAATGATCGTTATGTACTTTTGTGGACTTCAGTGTATTTAATTATAACATTTCACACATTTATCATATCCTAAAATTATCATTTTATTATATTTAATTAATGTTTGCCATCATCAAAATACTCAAAGTCCTTTAGTACCAACATCTTTCTCTTCCATGTTGTACCTCAATGCCCCTCAAGTTCCCTCATTCTCAATGTAGTAATTGTGGTGTTCACTTGGACGTTGTGCCTTTCCCTTCTGTCTCTCTCTCTCTCACTCTCTCTCCACACACACACAATGAGAAGGTATACGTAGGGAGTTTCTATGTTAAGAGTGGTGACATGGAGTCGGTATGTGGTTCAGAAAACCTAGCGACTGTGGCGATATAAACACAAACCGTCCAGACACGTTGTCCACTTGGCGAGAGTTTGAGCGTGCCTGAGGAAATGTTATGGTGGACTCTACTCTTGATGGTTTTCTGTCATTAACATTGATGAATGAATCTAGATACTATGGGGATGAAGTTTTTCTGCTATCGTTTATTGAAAAATGACTAGCTGAGTATTGGGGAATCATTCAGACTAAGGGGAGAGAGAGAGAGAGAGAGAGAGAGAGAGAGAGAGAGAGAGAGAGAGAGAGAGAGAGGGAGAGAGAGAGAGACGGCTTGAGTGATTTCTGTATCTACCATTTTCAGACGAAGGCTATAGTATAGAAGATAAGCTTGAATGTTTGAGGCCCTAGAATTATACTTTTTGATGTACTCCGGCGACACAGTTGTTTGATCCAACAGTCATTTGATGTACAATCTTACCGAGAAGTTTGTGTCTTAATGACATACGATGCAAGTTATGTGCCTCTGGGCAATTAATGGAAGAAAATCCTAGGGGGGCACATCTCTCTCTCTCTCTCTCTCTCTCTCTCTCTCTCTCTCTCTCTCTCTCTCTTCTCTCTCTCTCTCTCTCTCTTTCTCACGCTCGCCCGCCCTCACACACGCTCACACCCCTACCTTTAAATGGCTCGATGGAGACCCGCCGAACGACGCTTAAAGCGTGCAGTCCGGATGGTGAGGAGACGATGACGGAACCGTTAGACCGCGAGGCAACAAACCCCCCACTGGCATTGTCAAACAGGTCCTTTCTGGAGGCATTCGTTTTGCATGAGAAGGAATTGTCTGACCACTAATTCTACCAACCTATCGATGAGGATGGATGCAAAGTGGAAGAGGAAAAGATTTCTTCTAGGTCGGGAGGGCGCGCATCACAGTGGGTCTGACTTGACACTAGGATGAAGCATCAGCTCCGAAGATCTGGGTTCGGCTACTCCGTTGCCGCGAGCTGGGGGTGAGCCCAAATGAGCCATGTTCGGCAACACGGCCGCCGAGAGAAGAAACAGGTTTGGTCGGAGACATAAAATCTCGGAGGAAGGCGCAACGAGTCCGAGGGTCTGCAGAGGGGGGCGGAGGCATCTGTTGGGACTCGCGGAGTGGAGTTAATGGGGTTGTGACTGCGCATGGAAACTGCACGGAGAGCTGGAAGGTGCCGAGTGCCTCAGTTTCCCTTTCCTTTCATCCAGAAGGCAATGGTAACATATTTAACTTCTTCTGCCGATGTGAATACTGCGCTACATATTTAACTTCGCCGGTGGTAACAAACGGGCTCGGAAGAGCATGCATCTCACGTCTGGACGCCGTACCCACATAATCAGAGCAGCGCGCCAGAAGAAGTTATCCGATCCAGCCGCATGTAACTCGTCGTCGAAGAACGCCGCATCGTCGTCGTCTTCGGTCGTCAGCTGGGCTCGCCCTCCAAGTGACCTGCATGGTCTCGTCAAGTACTTGTTCCTCTGCTTCTTCCGACGGTCACTTGGGTGTTTCCTCCACTCCACGATGACCGGAAGACTCGCGGTTCCGGGCGCACAGTGGTCACCGTTCTACTTCCGAGTGGATATGGGGAGCCAACAGAATCTGCGGAAAAGAGGAAGAGCGACCGGGAACTGTTCACTCTTATTTAGTATCACCTCCTTTCGGAAATCTACCTCGGAAGCCGATCAGTGATTTTACATCTCGCCTCCGTTAGTAGGACAGGGGATTCTGAGCCACCTTTTCTTGGGCAGCAGTGAAGACGCATAGGGACGGTGGTGACTCAGGTCAACATGAGTGTCAGCTCCACTGTGGTGGTGACCTTTAAATGCCGCCGTTCCAATCGAAGGTGGGGAGGGCGAAGACGTTGACAAGAAGCTAACAGCATTAAATGGTAGCCGGCATTGAATGCCCTCTCCCCTTCCTTCCCGGTCTTCTGTCCCCCCTTCCCGCTGAAGCCTGGAGCAGCCCGCGATGGCGCTAGCGAGAAGTCGGGGGAGAGAGCTTGAGAGATGGGGTGTGGAAGAAAACGATGAACGCGGCGATCCGGCGAGCCTTTCTTCTGCAGTTATGATTTTGGCTTACTTTCCTACATACAGTGCGAGAAATACTGGACGACGGGTGGATCCCCGTGTAGAAAGTTGACAACCAGCGAAACCAAGTTGCAAGTTTTGGTGCAACGACAGCTCGTGCCATGGGATTTGGAGGATCAATACGAGAAAACGAAAGAATCTTGGAGAAAAAAGACGAAGTTTAGTTTGAGAGGAGAGTGGTGGACCTGAGGCTATGAAGGAGGCAGTTATTGCCGAGAGGAAAGAGAGGAATGAGACGGCGACAGAGAAGGTGGCGCCCCGCGTCCCCTAATACACGTGTTGGTAGCCATTTTCGAATGCCAGACAAGAGCGAGAGGGATGAGGTCATAGCTTATGCATGCAGCCCACGCGGGCACTAATGGGCATGTACACAATCAATCGCATGGGGTATCAGTAGTCTTTCTGTGCGTTAACGTCGATCCAGCATCTAAACGGCAACGTGTGATGCCAGCAAGCATTTCGACCCAAGTACTTGTTGCTTCCTCTGCCTCTTGTCCCCTGGCTTCTGCCGGGCGCAGACTCTCGTCTCGTTTGATCCTCCGGCGAGGAGAAAGAGGAAATCATCTTCTGCTTACTTTCTTCCCACCACCCGGGTCTACCCCGAAGAAAGGTAGAAGGGGGCTCGGCGGTGCGCCGAAGGAGCTAGATATTTCCTGCATACAACTTAAGACCACGGAAAGAGCAGGGCGGTAGCGCTGTGCCCTATACCAAGACGCAATCGGGCGAGTTCGACGCGGACGATGACGTGACAAGGTTGAATATGCTGTTCCAGTAGCTCCTGTTCTCCTCGTTCTCGCTGTTTGGCTTTCCCGCATCGGCCATCTCGTGAGTGCACCCATCAGCGGCCCCCGGCGAGCTGTGCTCGTCGGCGTTGTTGAGCAACATCTCCGTGAATCCGTCGCCGAAGTGGCCGATGGCGGAGGCCGCCGTTGATCCCGGCCCGATCTTCGCCGACTCGTGCAGCCATGAAGCGACGCTGTCGGCTCCGAAGAGTGACGACGAGTCGACCGGGAAGGTTGCTCCCGTGAAGCCGTCGGTGGTCCTCTCTCGCGAGCCGAAGAAGAGCTGCATTGGCTTGGGGAAGTACTTCCAGTCGACCTCTTCCTCCCCTTCCATGTCCCCTTCTCCGCCACATCGGTGCGCGATCGAGGATGAGTTGTGTTGGGACCCGAGCCCCATCGCCCGCTCTGGGAGAACAGCTTCCGAGAAGGTCAACGTAGAGGTGGGTGACTCGAGGTCGATCTTACCATCTCGGCTGCTCTGGGCCTCTCCTCGGCCCCTCGTGGACCCCCTCCTCCAGATGCCCTGCCATGCTCTGAGAACGTCGAAGCACGGCGGTGGCGCCGGCGCCGAGGACGCCGCCGACTCATTATGGAGCTCGACGTGTGATGATGATGAGTCCGAGACCAACAGTGGCAGCTGAAACGGCGAGGCGGCGGCGGAGGAGACCGACGAAGCGCCTAGGGAGGCGACGGAGGAGGAGGCGAAGCAGAGGAGCTTGGCCTCGCGGACGAGTCTGGCCTCGGCTTCGAGGCGGGCGCTCTCCCACTGCGCCATATGGCTGAGGCTGGCGGAGGCCTTGGCGACGTTGCTGTCGGCGGGGGAGAGGGTGTCGCATCTGGGCTTGTGCGTCACGGGGTCGATGCCCATCTTGGCCAGACGCTTCTTCAGGTGGGTGTTCCAGAAGTTCTTGATCTCGTTGTCCGTCCTCTTCGGCAGATGAGACGCGATGGCGGACCACCTGCAACGAGAAACCAGATCAGAACAACCAACCGGACGGGAGGATCGTTTCAGCCAAAACAGCGCTGCTTCCCTCCTCCTCCTCCCCACCTCCCGTGGCTTTTCCCCATGCCCCTCGTCTGAAAGGATTGGAAATGGATCACGGCGAGGAAGGGGAAGGTCAGCTGCATGCAGGACCGTGCCTACTTCCGCCGCCTGTGCTCGTCGGTGGGGACTGTCTGACGCCTTGTGGGAGCACTGTATCGTGGGAAGTAGAGCTAATGGCAAGGTAATTTTTCTGTTTCCCCAAAATAGTGACGACACTTTGTCGGAGTCTTCAAATTCAGAGGGGAGAGATCAGTTCGCCGTCCACGATTTCGGGAGGACGGCCTACAGAAATCAAAGATCCCGCTCTCCTGTAGCGATCGAGAAGGGCATTCCGACCTCTAGTGAATTGGATCTCGACGACCGGTGGAACTTGCTCGACAGTTCCGACTGGATGGATACTACCAGATAAAGGACCAACAGAGGGAGACATGATCACGGCCGGAGAATTGAGGCCGTCGTAGCCCAGAGGATCGTGTGTGTATGTGTGTGTGTGCGTGTACATATGAATGAAGAAAGAAAGGTGGCGAAAGAAGAACCTGTTTCCCAGCAGGGCATGGAGTTGAATGATGGTCTGCTCCTCCTGCACGCTGAACTTGCCCCTCTTGATATCCGGTCTGAGATAATTAGTCCATCTGAGCCTGCAGCTCTTCCCGCACCTCTGCAGTCCTGTTGATCACCCACGAACGCAGCCCGCAGTGACCCCCACGGCAATTAGAAACCAGGTCACAATTGATGCGGCCTAGGGTATGGCTGAAGAAAGAGCAGTACCAGCCTTGGACGGCAGAGAGCGCCAGCAGCCGTGGCCGTGTTCTTCAATGTACGCGAGGAGCTTCTGGTCTTCCTCGGGAGTCCACGGACCCTTCTTGAGGCCAACCTTTTCGCAGCACGGGGATCGCCCCATGGCCCGTATGCTTGCAAGTTTGGAGAATTGGATGCTGAACAACAGGAGGACGAAGAAGAAGAAGAAGATGAAGAAGAAGGCGAGGACCGCCTGTTGGATTGACCGGTGACAGACAGCAAGAGAGAGACAGAGTGAGTGTGTGTGTGTGTGTGTGTGTGTGTGTGTGTGTGTGTGTGTGCGTGTAAGTTTTGTGCCTTCTTACGGGAAGAGAAGGCCCGAGGAAAGAAGAGTAGATTAATAGAAGGGAGGGGGGGGGCTTGTGGGAAGCACGGTAGGACCCAGGGAAATAAATTTTGAGAAGACACTGGGAGGACTATACAACCCCAATTCCCAAAGGCCTTGCCCAGCGCGGCCAGGCCGTCGAGAAGGGTATGATGGAGACCGCGCTGCGATGGTGGAGCAAGGGAGGAAACATTTCCGATCTGATCCCTGCGATCGATGGGCCCCCATGCAGCGACGGTCAATAAATCCCCGTCGGGACCATCCCCCGCGCGATACGATATGGTCCGCTCTCTCTCTCTATCTCTAGAGCAAGATGGGCCGCCGGACATCGATCGACGGACGGGCAGAACCTGACCCCTCACACCCCCCCGGTGGGGCGCCGGCGGGGGTGAAACGTCCTCCCCCTCTGCCAGCGCCTCCAGCACATTGTGCACGTATTATGGCGACTCCCCTCGTCGATCTCGCCCGATTCACCTCTACGGTAACTCGCATTAATAGCGACTGGGATCGAACAGTCGCTTCATCCAGCGAACTAGCAACCTCCCTTTCATCGGCGCTGCTCATCGAGCGCGCAGGGAACTCCGGTCACCGCTGCGGCTCCCGGGCGTGGCCGAGTTTCCTGCTCGACCCAAGGCTCGATTATCTCTCCTTGGGCCTTTAAGCTCCATCGCCGCCGGAGGAAGCCCGGGACTTCTCCATTGATGAAGCGCACGTGGGACGAATTCCCCTCTTTGCTCCGCAGTATTGAATGGCGGCCAGCTCATCTGCGCAGGCCGACTTGAACGCCCTCGCCAACAGTGAACAGTCGCAGCGCAGCACCGCCGTGACGGGACCAACCTCTGCCCCGCGCGGGGCGCCCTTGTTTTTCACCACTTCTTCTGCAAGAGACATTCGAATGGATATCTCCACGGGCGAGGGCGGAGTAGAGGATGGGGGAATACCTGCGCCGGCTCCGCCCGGTGGACGCCTCTCTCCTGCAGAGAAGGTGGCCACAGCCGAGGTCCTCCCCTGGCAGAGTCATCTTCGCGGGTTGCCGCTTGCCAGGTGGGCATTGTTCACAGATTGATGAGGCGCCGGGAAATTTGAACGGAAGCTTGACCTCTTCCACGCGCACCTGGTTGCCCGACCCACATGAACGTTGACCTGTGTCGAGTCAATTGTAAACAGTGGGGTCGAGGCGACTTGATGCCTGAGTCGTTGCCTTCCCCCCAGGACCCACGCTAATTTGACAGCTAGTACGAGTCAACTTGATTTTCTTTAATTTGTCGAAGATGAAGATGGTATGGCCCATGATCGTTTGACTTGGGGCTGGGGGTCGCCCCTCAGTGCTTATCGCAAAATAAGCAGCTTCACGTGCCGCGGGCCGCCACAGGCCTTCCTGGGCGTGGTGCAACTCGAGAGACCGCGAAGCTGCCGTGAGGTCGTAGGCGTGACCGGCGGTACCAGAAGAGAGAGCGTCGCAGGCTCCGGCGGGCACACACGCATTAAAATCCCAACACTGGCGTGTGGGATGTCTCCGTTGCCCTCCTTCGGCCATAACCCGAGAGATTCAGGAAATCCAACCGACAATTCCTCGCGCTGTAAAACAAACGTGGCCCGGATTGGATGGGTCAGTTGGAGAGACGGACAAATCCAGTGAGCATGTCTCTCCAGGGCCGCCGCCGCCCCATTCGAAGGGCAGCGGAGAGGAAAACCGAGTCTACGAGTGAAAACGACCCCGCGTCGCGGCGTCTTAATGACTAGTCCGCGACTTCGCCCGAGCGGACCACTCGCTCGGTGGGGACTAGCAGCTCATTTGCCTCCTCTCTGGCCCGAGCTCCGTGAAAATGGGATTGCCTTCTCTGCTTCTAACCCTAACGCTGTCATCTCCACGGGAGAAATGGAGAGCCCTCCGTTTCCAACACTAACGCAAGGAACAGCGTCACGCCGTCTCCTTCATTCCCCCCCCATTCCCCAAGGCGGTGGCCTGCATGTCTCCTTCCGAAGCAGCCCGGTCGGCGGAGAGCGAAAAGACCGGCGGTGCAGGTGCCATCGAGGCGACGCCCCCCTTGTCCTTCATGGCTTTTATTGTGGGCACGAGAGAACGGGGAGGGGGGGACGAGACTGAGCGGGACCCCGACGTTATTTCATTTCGACATTTAAAGATCCCCGGTCTCTCGTGGGCGTGGGGAGGGAGGCGAGCAATCTGATGCTGCTGGGAGATAAAAATGCATGGATCAGTACCTTCAGGTCACCTGCTCATCAGACTTGGTAACATAGTAAAGAATCCTTGGCGCCGTCGGCGACAGAGAGAGAGAGAGAGAGAGAGAGAGAGAGTTGATTATTCGTCCATAGATTAGTGCGAGAGCCAGGGACTTACCACCTCTGCATCTCATGTGAGATTAGTGTGTCTGAGATCGTAACACCAAAGACAGGAAGTCTACATGCCGACAGGAGTATTGAACGCCCGGCAGCCTAACTCGAAGCAAGGGCGGAGAAACGAAGGCACTCCCACTTCTCTGCTGAGTCTCAATGTAGAAAGAAGGAAAGAAATAAGGAGATGGGCATTCTTCACAAGCTGTTCACTTTGTTTCCTAACCGGAAACGTTGTATGAGGAAGGTCAGTAGGGATCCGGTGCTGCATACGAACTGAACTTTGTGTGTGTGTGTGTGTGTGTGTGAGAGAGAGAGAGAGAGAGCAAGCATGTCTCAAATGGAAACCCCAATGCAAGAAGTTCTGCGTGTGGACGGTGGTGTGGCCGAAGTGTTTTTAGCAGGGCGGCGGGTTCTGCCACCGGTCGGATGGGCAAGCAGGATCTTGCTGGGGGAGGTCTCGAGGGACAAGGAAATAAAATGTGGTCCGGCCCTGCTTCATTTCTCCCCTTTGGGGGGTCAGATTCATGTCTGTACATAGAGACGTTGACTTGGCCCCCCTACATAAATCCGGGGCAAGGCTCGGCATGATCCTCCCCCCACACCGTGACCTCTTCGTCTTTGCCGCGTCTGTTCATATCTCTTGACCGTATCTCCAACGCTCTTCACCGAGCCGAAGTGAGCGGCCAGTTGCATTTTACATCGATGAGAAGAGGAGGTTCCCCACAGATGGATTGAAGGGGCCGCCCTGCGGCGTCATCCCACAGGGGAGAGGAGGAAAGGATGGAAAGGGAGGTTCCTTCCTACCTCGAGAGGTCAAAGGTTTAATAAATGGCGGTACTTGGGCGCAATAAATCGATCGAACGGGCATTACCTGAAACCCCGTACCCTCGAGCTTCAGACCCCTTGGGCGGCTTCCGACGATGGCCGAAGACGGAGACGGGCTCCTCCCCTCCCCTCTCCCACGTGGAGAGCAATTAAACCCTGGTGGCGGAGTCAGCCACGCCTCTCCGGCCTTAATGTCGAGGACTTCTCCGGTCCGAGGAGGGGAGACGGAGAGCAACACGCCAGCGGCGCAGCCACCGCATTTACCCTCTGCAGGACGAGTATCCCGCCCTGCTGCGTTGACGCATGTTCCGAACGCGTCGAGTGGGGAGAGAACCAGGTTTGGAAAAATGAACTGCATGTATTCGGAGGTTCCTCGACGAGGAATTTGCACCCACCCGGGAGCAGACGGCGGTCTGAGATCTTAAACTGCGGGTTGAAGAAGGGCCAAGTGGAAGCCGGGACGTGCAGCGTGGAGGGGATTTATGAGCATCCACCATCAGTGAGGTCATGTGGAGCCAAGTTTGCTGGGGGAAGAGGCATCCCAGTTCTTCTCGTTCGGCCTTGAGCGGTAGAGCATGTCAGTTTCTAGGGTGGGCGAGGCAATTGGAGCCCATTAGAGCATCGCCAGCTCTCCGAGGAGATCTCTTCCAACTACTTCCCAGAGTCAACGTACGTACCACGGGCTTGCTTGGAACAACGAAATCACCATGTTGTGACAAAGGGGGCTGTGAAAAGAGTTCAAAGCACTGACAATTCTAGAAACCATTAATCAGATCCTGGGTACCAAACATGTGTGGTTGTGCAAAGGCACAACAAATTAATATCTTTTAATGTATATTCCTCATAACGAGAAGTATTTCGGAAGAAGTCAACGGAAAAATGCTGCAAATATCAAATGATAATAGACTGATCCGAATCGGACTCTCCAACAAAGGACAAACGGGCGATAAGTTATTTTATGTTATGATTCACGCCAGGCACAGAGAACGTCAAAATGGGAACATAAATCAACAACTATGCTTCCCTCGAATCTCCTTGTTTCAGCGGCTTGAAGGCTTAGTTCACCTTTTTAACACAAACAGAACGTCAATGAGAAAGAGAAGGGCTAACAAACTCTTTCTCCCTCCTTCTTCTTCTTCTTCTTCTTCTTCTTTCTACACCCTTTATAGGTATTGAGCTCTTACCTTTTTGTCTTACTATTTTTTGGGTGGCCAATGATAACATTCTCCACCCTTGATTTGCACAAAAAATGAGCTGCAAGAGAACATGAAAAGAAATAAATACTTTGTTTACAAGAAATACCTCCACACGTAAGTCTCTATACATCACTTTGAACAAATACTAGTCAATTCTATGCAATGATGAAATATTTGGCTGCATAGAATCGGCTTGGTCATTGTATTACCAACATTATTTCATATAGAAATCTTCACACATTTCAATAAATTCACACAACGTATGAACTACATCTTCACACGTTGGAATGATGCGCTAGTCTTTTAGACGATAAATAACACCTTTGGGTGTCATAATATAGGGATATAATACATGTTCCTGGGGAAATGAGCTTGAAAGCGATCATTTTGAGAGACCCAGCCGACCCTTCTCCACACATACCAGGCGAATGCTCGCTCAGATCGCAAGCAGCAGTGGGCATCAGAATAAGATGCGTCCAAACCAGGAACGAAAGGAGCGGGGCTTCTCCTTCTTTCCTCCCGGAAGGGGGGAGAGAAGGGGAGAGAAGGGGAGAGGGGGAGGGAGACTGAGAACAATTCGAGGCCGGAGTCGGCGTCCGCATGAATGGCGCCGAGGTTGGGGCGCCTTCGCTCGTCCTCAGTGAAGAATCGTCGGGATCACCAGGCGCATGTTGGGAGCAGGGCGGAGCCCACCTTGGAGCGTTCGTGTCTTCGGACCCGCTCGGCGAATCGGCGATGGCCGCTTGCCTTTGGCACGGGCAGTGGCACGTGCGGAAAATCGAGCAGCGCCCGCTCTTCCCTCCCTCTCGCCACCCCGCGGGCTCTCTCTCTCTCTCTGTTGCTCGCTCGCTGGGGGGGCCGTGTGTTCTTGCAGGGGAATGGACGCGGACCTTGAGGCGTTGGACGCCCTGACAGAGGGCAACCTTCGGGAGATCATCGATAGCTGGGAAGGCTTCTGCTCTGGGACCGAGTCCCTCCTCTCAGGGGATCTCTCTGTCGCCGCCGACTCCGACGAGTACGCCGCCTCCGTCCGCGCCCTCAGCCACTATGGCCTCACCCGCCTCGTGGGAGACCACTTCCTCCAAGCCCTCGAGGTTCTCCCTCCCTCTCCCTCTCTCTCCCCCTCCATCGTCGTCGCCATCGCCATCGTGCTTGGTGCTCCAAGGCGTACACTGCAGAGGAAAAGAGGCTGGTGTCTTCCGTATGCACATGGTTACCTCTGTTAACTGTGTAATCTGACCGGAAGAATGCGAGGAAGAAACGCGCGTAGCTTGATTGTTCGATTGCCCCAGCGAAGTTCCGTCTCGTTTTCTTCCTTCCCAGAAACGGTAGGACGCCTCACCGAATACTATGTTTTCTTTGTCGCAGGAGTCGTTCCGGAAGAACGCCGTTTCCAAGTTTTGGAAGAGTTTCAATCCGTCCTCTGATGAAATGGCGGCATCATCGGTGAGTTCACTCAATGTATGAAATCTACTGTTTTCATCGTACAACCTCGTTTTTATGTGCCTCTATCGTGGAATTGTGATCCTATCACCCACAGTCGCTTGGCATTCTTCTGGATATTAGTACTTATATTGTGAAGCATGCCATGATGATCTTGAGATTTATAGAAGGTATTCCGCGTAAGACGACTATGTCCTCTTTGGAAGACCCTTGTAATTACTTCAGATCTGCTCCTCGAAGTCCTCTACGAGGAGCACTTTCTGCCTCAGTCTCTAGTAAGTACTTCGAATCTCTAGGAGAACAGTCTGTAGTTGTAGCTGCCTCCTGGTGGGACGGATTCTTTGTTTATTCCTCTAAGCAGGAGAAGGCTTATTCCGCAGTTGCAGATTACCTCTTATGGGTCTAGTGATGTTAAAAAAATAGGCTTTATTTCTTGTGAAGATGCAGGACTCTTGCAAAAAAAAAATTTCTGGGCACATTTTATCGCCAATATTTGAGTTATAGCCTTAGCTTTCCTTCAAACTTTCCTGATGAAGAGTATTTTTCTGCTGTTTTTTTCCATTTTTTCTAATATCCAGCATTGCGATGATTCCACAGTATGTGTTTACCTCCCTTAGTTTCAATTTATCCAAGTGTGTCACTTGACCACTTTCAAACCGTATATTGCAAATTTTTTTTTCTTTCTTATGCAAACTTTCCGCATAGCCTCTATTGTTTGATATCTGAAACTTGTGGCCAGTAAAAAAAAAAAAAGAAAATGTTGTGTCACTGATGTCTCAGGAAGGATCTGAGGAGATATTAACTGCATCACTGGAGGAGATATGTCTGGAAAAGGTTTATCAGGAGAAATTATTGTCAATGATGATTAATTCCTTACTATCAGAAGGTGATGTTACTTCAGAATTGGAGGATTATATGTCTACTCTTCTTCCTAGACACCGACTGATGGTATCTTCTGTACTTCATTCGACACTTCCTCGGCCTTTTCTTGGTATGCGGTTATTGTGGCTTCCTTCTCTTTGACTATTTCACTGCCTCTTGTATATTTTTGATGTCTTTTTCTCACAGTAGATTTCCTTTTTTACACGATCTAAAATGACACTATCTAAAGGCCTCTGTGATTTTGTCATGAAAGCTGTTGCTAATAAGGGTTATCTCCGTCTGCATTGCTCAGAAAATTATGTGAATGTTCTTAGTAAGATTGCCTTTGGACAGTTTTCTTTGAGTGAAACGCATCAGCTGCTATGGCATGAATCCTGCCAGTTGTAATCTGATCCAACTGTCTATTGAAGAAATACATTCCAATTGTGCGAAAAATCAAGATGTTCTGTTTATTATTTCTATTATTCAAGGTTCTGATAGTGTATAAGGACAATGATAAAGTGCTAAAATAAAACATTTGTTTCTCAACTCTTGATTTTAACTATATTCAATAACTCTGATACATCGTAAAAACGGCATAGCTACAATTGGGCAAAATCAATCAGATATCATATTCAATGTTTGCTTAATTTTATTTCTGCTTATGTTATTAACTTCCTATAAAATTTTTCCTCTTTCTTGGCACAGAACTTGAATAATAGCTCTTGGCCCCTCTCCAGAGCTTTTATTTACTTTTCTGGTTAATTTAATTGAGGCACATTGATAGCATTTTTTTGTGTCCGCATAGTACATTTGCAGACCCTATATACGCTTTCTTCTTGTGGAAGACATCTGCCCTTTTATTGCATTTCGTTATTTGATGGCGATTCTACAGACGTTCATAGAATTAAAATATCTTCTTATCGGTTATGTATTGCTTTCTCTCCAGGGATACTGCGATTGTATTTTAGAAAAAGACTGGAAGAATTAAGTAGCATGATCACTGGAGAATGTGAGAATGGATATGAAGTCCCAGTTGATTCTGGTGTGTGTTTTACGCACAGAAGTGACATGGCCTCTCGAGCTGGTGCAATGGAGGTTGAGAAAGTGTGCGACCAATCAGTCACCTTAAAGAATAATGAACTGATTAAAAACATTGGCAAACTTGTTCGTGATCTTAGAAGTCTTGGATTTACATCAGTAACTGAAGATGCCTATGCTTCAGCCATCTTTTCCCTTTTGAAAGTATGCACGTTATTACCATTTAGGGTTCACATAGTCTTCATCGTTTGGTTAATGCATTTTCGTTCTTTACATTGTTGCTCTTGTTTTGATTGCAGATTAAAGTTCAATATCTGGCTGGAGATGACTACCGAAGTCCTGTTCTGGACTCCATTAAAGAATGGATTCAGGTTTGTTTCCATTCACATTAAGCTCGATGTTCCTCTACTGTTTCCTACATAAATTTCTTACATAAATGAATTTTACTTTACTTAGAATCTCGTTGATTTCAGAATCTTGCTGATCTCTGAAGTTCTCTTCATTGAGAATCTTGTTGATTTTGAGTTCCTTGTGATTTGGAATTGAAAGCACATGCGAGTTATTTGCTGAAGAATTCCATGCATCTGTTATTATGTTATGCAGAATTCGGCTGCAGGCCTTACTAAGTTCTAGCTGTTTATGCCTAGGTGTGCAACACCAGGCCTAAGTATCTTGGATTTCTTCCAGTTTTAAAGAACTTAGGTACTTTTCAACGATGGAATAGTTTATTGCCATGAAAAGAAATGAAAGTCTGGGGAGTTCATTTGTCATGGTAGCGTATGAATCTTGGATACTTCCATTTTATACAAGAAATGAAAGTCTGGGGAGTTCATTTGTCGTGGTAGCATATACATCTTGGATGTTTCCATCTTTTAAAGACCTTAGATCCTTTTCAATGATTTAATAGTTTTTTGTTGTGAAAGGAGAAAAATTCTGGGAAGTTCATTTTTCATGATACTTGTATGTATTCCTCAGTGCTGTCCCTTTGACACTTGTCTCATGGCTTATTTTACTCTTAACTATGTCTGGTATTTTGTCTTGGTTAGAGAAGGAAAGGCTCAAGGTGGAAACCCCTGCCTTCATCTCTTTATCAAATCCATTCTATGTATATAATCTCACTCGATAAATCCACCTCATAGTAATCTAGAATTCATCAGACCATTTTCGAAGCCAGTGAGAAACAATGAAGGATGGAACTCATATGGGAAATGGTAACATGAAAACAGTGTCAGATATATTGCGAAAATCAATTTACGATGTCTTCATTATAAGCATAACTCTTTCTCTTCTTAAGCTAGACCTCTCTTCATGTGCTCGATATCTCATATAATAGTGCAAGTCTGGATTTGCACACTTTGTCCGATTTTGAGTGCAGTTTCCTAATACGTTTTGGAACACGTAAATGGGAGAATGCTCTAAAGCCATCTTTTCTCAGTCCCGACTCGTTCCAGATTGAATGATTCACTGGAAATTCTAGAAAGATTTTTTTAAAACTAAAACATTTCATACATTACAACAACTGCATGTGTGTTGGATTGATAAACATGAAGGTGTTCTTTTTTGCCCTGCATTGGATGTTAATTGCATTGATCTCCGTCTGGCATGTCCTTTTTGGTTCTTTATCGTATCCAATTTCATTATTGATCCTTTGCTGCATTGGTGTTCAGGCTGTTCCGCTTCAATTTTTAAATGCTCTTTTAGGTTACCTGAGAGACTCAACTGGTTACGAGGACTCAAATTCTGGTTTGAAATCTCCTCTGGCTTCTCTCCCTACACATTACCCTGGAATTGACATGCCTTGTGAAGAGCTTGTCAGATGGCAGTTGAGGCTCGAATATTTTGCTTATGAGACCTTGCAAGACTTGAGAATAGCAAAGCTTTTTGAGATTATCGTGGATTACCCTGACAGGTTTTCTCTTTTCCTTCATTTCTTTCCCTACAACTTTGAGTTGTATGTAATGGGGAATTATCTTGTTTCAATGTGTACATCGGTTTGCAGTATGAGGCACGCGCCTACAAATATAAACCCTTCAACTTCCTTTTAATGCTAGCCTTTTGTTGACTTCATATGCATCTGACTTGCCTTTGATGATCATGTAGAATCAATTATCTGTTACCATTTTAGCATGTCCCGGTAGGTGATGGATGCAATATGCTTACCCTGATTAATTCAAGCCCATGCGATCTCTCTTGTGGTCCTGTCATATATGTGCATTATATTATGGAATGATGCAATACTGGAAGATGTATATCAATGTCATACATGCCGCGTTGATCTGTTTATTGTAGTCACAGATATTACCTTACTTCTTAAAATGCTCTTGAACCAGTTCTCCGGCTATTGAAGATTTGAAACACTGTCTAGATTACACTGGGCAGCATTCCAAGCTTGTGGAGTCATTTATTTCCTCCTTGAGATATCGTCTGCTTACAGCCGGCGCCTCAACAAATGATATATTGCACCAGTATGTTTCGACTATCAAGGCACTAAAGATAATAGATCCCACTGGTGTTTTCCTTGAAGCAGTTGGTGAACCTATAAGGGAATACCTAAGGAGGAGGAAGGATACAATAAAGTGCATTGTGACCATGCTTACCGATGGGAGTGGAGGGAGTGCTACAGGAGCAGGAAATACAGGCGACAGTCTTCTTGAAGAACTAAACAGAAATGCTGAAAATCAAGAGAGTGCTGATTATGATGATGACCTTGTCTCGGATGATAAACAGGCGTGGATCAATGCAATGCGGTATAGATGTTGTGATATTGATCGTGATTAATCTACTTGTTTGCTGAATTTGATGTGTTACTCTTCTAGTGAAGTCGCATTTGTATGACGTGCTGTGCTTGTATGAGAAGACCCCTTGTTGTGTGGTGTTTACTTCATTTCAGTTGGGAACCTGATCCAGTGGAAGCAGATCCAGCGAGAGGCAGCAGGAATCGGCGGAAGATCGATATACTGGGAATGATGGTCAGTATTATTGGTTCAAAAGATCAGCTTGTGAACGAACACAGAATCATGCTGGCAGAGAAGCTTTTGAATAAGTCTGACTATGACATTGACTCTGAGATACGCACTTTGGAACTCCTCAAGGTGTGCTACCTAATTTTTCTCCATTCTGTCGGGTTCTTCACTTCGTTAGCTGTCATGGGTTGTAGGACAACAGCTTACACTGATCTAGCATTGCTACATCACCATGCGAAAGGCTCTCTGTTAAGTCAATCTTTTTTCTTATCCTATTTTTTAGATTCATTTTGGAGAAAGCAGCATGCAGAGATGCGAAATCATGCTTAATGATTTAATAGACTCCAAGAGGACCAACAGCAATATCAAAGTAACAGCGGCAAAGGCATCTCAGATAGGTACAGTAGAATTGTTCCATTCGAAGGTTTCCTGCTAAATTAAATATATGCCAAACATGTGCCTGATTTTTCACTCCTTTGCTTTATGTTTAGATGCCATGCAAGGCGAAGGCGGCGTGTCACTAGATGCCTTCGACGCGACAATTATCTCTTCAAACTTTTGGCCTCCGATCCAGGTAATAAACAGGACACACGTGATGTTCCAGGATACACCAGCTGGTGTAGACATAATGTTTAGGCTTAGGGGAAGATTGGAGAAAACCAAAGTATTTGTATCTGTTTCCTATCCTCATGCCACCTTCTTTCCAGTTAATTTCTGAATACGTTTGGCTACCATTTATTCGCCTGAGACGTACAAATCACAGGCTGAGTCCATCAAAGTACCAGTTGCCGTGGAGGAACTGCTATCTGACTATGCTAGAAGGTTTCATGAGATTAAAGCCCCTCGAAAGTTACTCTGGAGAAAAAACCTTGGAGTGGTCAAGGTTAGACTTCGAATGAGCGCTATGGCTCGTCAACCGGAGATTAACCTCTCTATTTAGAATGTGGACGATTTCCTCTTCATATAATAGGTGTCACCGTTTGCCTTATTTCAGTTGGAGTTGCAGTTTGAGGATAGAACCCTGCAGTTCACTGTATCCCCGGTCCAGGCAACAATCATCTTGAAATTCCAAGAGCAAGCAAGGTTTTCCTTCTGCGGCTGCTTCTCTGTGCTTGTTTCTTTCTGCAGCTCTATATTTCCCATCTTGCTTTTGCAGCTGGACTTCCAAGAACCTTGCGGCTGCTGTCGGAGCCCCTGTGGATGTACTCAACAGAAGAATAAGCTTCTGGGTTAGCAAGGCAAGTCGTGGCTGCTTGATTTTGAGGAAGAATTGCCCACGTCGCTCAATTTCTGTTAAATGTTTCTTGGGTATCCGCAGATGTACTCGTTACTTGTTCAATGCAGCAGCAAATGCAGTCTCTGAACTTGCATTGGCTTCTGTCCGATCTCTTGGTCAAGAAACTTGAACGAAAAATATGTACAGGTTTTACTTTGATTTTACGAAATATAATCGACGATAGCATGAATTATGGAGGATTCTCTTGGACAACATTTGATGTGGATGTCAAATTATTGCCGAGGATGAAAAAAAATATAAACATGGTATGATCGGACATTTTATTTGGTGTTTAATGTTCTCACGCCACGGTTTTATTTATCTTTCCCCAGGGAATTCTCGTTGAGTCTCCCGGGCCAGACGGTGATGACCACATATTTACGGTCGTTGATGAGATGTCTGAAACGAATAGAAACGGTCTCGCAAAGGGAGCCTTGGAGGATCTTTCAGCAAACGATGAGGAAGGAGAAAGATCTCTGGCTTCTGTCGAGGAACAGCTCCGAAAGGAAATGACCATCTACGAGGTATGCACTGCACTCCTTGCTGTTGCAGACCCTTTCTTTTTTTCCCCTTCTTTCTTAAATATTAATAGATCACTAGTGGGACATGGTAGACTCCCCTTGCGACCCCACCCTGTTTCTGGGCACCTTGCATTAGAACCTGGAGTCAGTCTCTCAAGTATGGCCCGCGGTTATCTCCCCTCACCGGCTAATCGGTGCTCACATTGGAGGTCTCAAGTCAAGTCTCACGAGGCTTGTCAGGGCCCTCCACTTGAATGAACTGAGCATCAGCAAGCATTTTAATGCTTTGCTTCCCAGAACGGGTGGCTCCAGTGATATTGGGATTGACTGCTCTCATGTTCATGGACCAAAAGAGTTAAAAGACGTGGGAAGCATCTCCACGGTCTGCACCGGTTGCTTAACAGAGTACATTGGATGGTCTTCCAGACGGGCTAGACGACCAAGTATCTTGAGATATATAGAAGGGAGCAGAATCATGTACAGATCATTTTGCCGTCCACATCTCAAACGACGTGGGAGAGACATCAGGGTAGGGGCAATGTGCAACGACTGCGACCGGTGGCCCCTTGTTTAACAGGCTCCGTGGGAAGTTGACCTGAAATAGACTACAATCCTTGAAATTTCCATGTAGAATAATAACCATAGATTGGATGCATTTTCTTCGTTCTATTTGATCACCTGTATCGTTGTTGACCCACTTGATGGCAGAGCAATATCCTAACAAGACAAACGCTTTTTGCGCGCGCAGAAATTCATTGTGGGGATGCTGACCAATTTTGGCAGCATGGCGCTGGATAGAATCCACAATACTCTCAAGGTAAGTGCCCCCCCCAACCCTCAGTTGTGTGTTCCGGGTCTACGACGTGGTGAGTGGATAATCCCCAGAGCTTGCTTGCGCCACAGATGTTCTGCATAGCCGAGCCAACGTACGACAAGTCAGCGCAGCAGCTGCAGAGCTTTCTGGAAGGCCTCATTGCGGAAGAAAAACTGGAAGTGCGAGATGGGATGTATGTGCTAAGGAGGTAGCAAGGAGAAGCGCACTCAGCCTGCCCACTCGGTTGTTCACTGTGGAATGACAGTGGAGACGCACCCCCGCCCCAAGGTCAGCAACGTCTAGTCAGGATGCCGGGCGCGGCGGAGGGGATCGAGAACCGCAGCCCCTTCCATGCGCTGCGCTGCGCTTCCATACAAAATGGGCACACCATCATCCTCAGGGGAGGGAGGGGAAGGGCCGTTTCATTTTTGCTGGAAACCAAATTTATGTTGAATTTGATCTTCGACCCACCAGTTCATGCGTCGGGGCTGGCTCTGGCCCCCGCAAAGTCAACCACCTTCATCCGTTTTAATGAGCGTGCGACACAGGAGAGACCAGTCAAGACCAGTCAAGACGGCAAAAACTACCCAGAGCCCGCGCCAGGGGGCGGTGCAAGCTTCTCACAGTTTAGAACGCCCTAGGGCCAGGGCGGCAGATCCCCCAGCCTCACCAGCTTATGATACATGATCCGGCTGTCCCTCGAGGAGCTGCCCTCCGGGAGAGCGCTCTGCACCAGCTCCTGCGAGACGAGGGCCGCCCATATATATAGTCAACGCAGCCGCGTGAATCTGATGCGCAGATGGGGACGGGAGAAGAGGCCCGTACCTTGACCTCCTTCTGAGAGAGGAACAGCCCTAAATTGTGGATGATTAACCTCAAGTCCTCAACCTGCAGGGGAGGGGCAACTCGCTTAGCGGGGGAGGTCGCCCCAATGATCCTCCGGTGTGGGTTTTTTCCAGGGGAGGGGCATACATACCTTGATGTAGCCCACCCTGTTTCGATCGAAGTACCTGAATGCCTGATGGAAATATTTCAGCGTCGGGCTCACCGCAGACCGCCAAAAGAAGATTCTGATTCAGGACGAGATAGATACCTGCAGGAGCTCTCTGTTGACGGCCTCTGGTGCGCGCTCCTTCTTGCCGAGGTCGTCCTCCTCGGCAGCGCCCCTCTCCGCATCACGCTTCTCGTCCGGATTGGCGGGCCCCTCTGTGGACTTTCCGTCCTTCCCTTCCGCTTCCTGTTCTGGGGCCCCGTCGCCCTTCGCCTCCGGCTCCGCCGTACCACCTGGGATTTCTTCCTGCCGCAGAGGGGAGCAGCAGCAGCAGCAGCTCAGGCAGAGAGAAGAAATGAACGAGAGAAACGGGTACAATTAACATGATCCTGCGCACGGATGCATAAACGGCATTGCTGTTGCGCCTTCATTCTCTTGGATACCCCACCTACTCCTTGCATGATATAATATCGAGTGAATGGCTTTATCCAGATCCGACCTTTTTTACCAATTGAAGGCCGTGATCATTCAGCGGGGAAGCTGACCGGCAATCAGCAAGAAACAGGCAAAAAATAAAAAAAAATATGCTATTTCGGATCCTAGAAGAAGAAGAAAAGAAATAACAAGTCTTGCCTGTTCTGCTGCAACCTTCTTAGGTGGCGTCTCATCCATTTCTTCAAGGCGGCAACCGGAACGCTCCTCTGGTTCTTTAGAGTCTTCTTCCTCCATCGCCTGCTCTCCTTCGTTCTCTGCTGCAGATTCATCCAACCCAGGGGCTGAATTTTCGTCTTTGGCATCCTGTGAAGCATTATCAAGCTTGGGACTGATCTGTGCCGCAGATTGAGCCCCTTCATCCTCCACTTTATCGTCGTCAACTGATTTCAGACGCTTGTGCGCAGATGATTCCTTCTCATTCTTCTCACCATTTTCTTCCCGTTCTCTCTTCTGTTTGTTTCTTTTCTGAACCAGACAATTCGTGCGCAGCTTCTGAACGAGGAAAGTTATATCAAGTCAATCGAGAACAGACCAAGGAAGCCAAGACGCTTATTAGCGGGGGGGCGAAGCTGGACTCCGCAATGAGAATTTACCTGAAGAAATGACAAAAGTCGGCTCCCCATCTCAAACTGGATCATCTCATTGAGGGACTCCGCAAACAAGGAGAGCTGCAAAAATGCCCTGGAAATTAGACAGAAAGAAAAAAACCAGAATTTGAAAAATGGCAGGACGTAAAGTCAAACGGATTCTTCTCTGCGCGGTCATAGGGTCCTTCAAATTGTGTATATTTATCCTCCAAATCTTACTTGGGTTTCCAGAGATATTTACAATCTCGAAAACTGTGTTTGTTCCCAGTTTGATGATATATTTTCACTTGGTCAATTTTCAACACCAGCTTCCAGGAAATGCGTCAAGGTCATACATTCTGCTGCAGGACTGCATAACCAAAGATCAACGACAAGAGTCCTACTGGTACAGAAGAGAATCGAGCCAGATGGCACTTTATATCGTACAGAGATAATGGCCAATTCATGAGGGGCCGCCAGCAAAATAGATATATCAATTCTGGGCCTATAATTATGTCCCCAGTGATCCATCTCACCGTCTTACCAGCTGCATATCTAATTATCCCCCACCCATGTCTTCACAGTGATGACAGCCCAGATTTAATAACAGCGCTGCTGCGTCTGGCCAACAAAAGAAGATGGGCAAATTCTCTTCTTGTAATTGAACCGTTAAATGTTTTTTACGTAATGGCACAGGTAAAAAAATAAAGCCCAAAGAAGTTGCTAGTTGCATAAAAAATTAAATTTATGCAGTTCCCATGTAGGAAAGTGATAAAAGAGGAGACACGCGAGTCTTTGCATATCAGAATTTGGTATCTGGATTTTTCTTGAAACATTTTTCAGGTGTTGTGAGGAGCCAATACGATTGCTTGCTTTTAATGAATGATCAGGCTGGTGCGTTATATGTACGTCAGATAGACGCGTGCTATGTAGAGGATAATCGGCTCAAAAACCCTAAAGACAGTAGATGCTTCTCACTCAATACCAATCGGGGGGGGGCACATAGAGAACAACGATTAAAGAAACGGGCTAATTTGTATACAAGAACAGGCCCAACCAGAGCTGGAATTCCCAGCAACCGATCCGGCGAATAACCAAGGGGAAGAGGAAAATAATGAGGTAAAAAAGAAAAATACGGTTCGAATTTTATAATGAAGATATTTTTCTTGATGAAAAGGTATAAATGAACTAAATATGCACACTAAATTTTAGAATTACGCCGCTCATTAGATCCCTCGTTAAACAGGAACAACAAAAAAAGAAACATCACGCAACAATAAGCCATTCAGCTACCTACTCAGAGTCTTACATGAAGTTCCAAGAATAGAAAGCAATAGGATTATGCAGAGGAAAGACAAACCTCAAATGTTGACTCTTCGGTGTCTTTCTCATTGTAATCCAACAGACCATCAAGTGACAGAGAAATTGAGCGTATCTGCACACAAAAAACATAAGAACAACAGCATTCTCTCTCATTGATGTCTGGAAACATGACGCACACATTATAACATCATGAGAAGAACTGGTCACAGAAATTAACATGATACTATAAAAAACGTACCTTTGATTCCTTTGTCTGTTTTGTCCGGAAAAACAAACCTGGGTATACAGGAGCCACTTCCGGCTTCTTTTCATTGGGCTCCTTACCAGATTTTTGTTTAGAATCAGGCTTTTTCTCGTCCTTATCTTTCTCCTTCCTGTCATTTTCGCTACGTTTCTTCAAGTCCTCTTCTCTTGCAACATGAGTATCGACAGTACCCTGATCATCTGACCTTGTCTTCTTCTCGCCTTCTTCTTCTTCCTTGTTCTCCTTTCCATCGGTCGCACCAGAATCATCTTGCTTAACAATACCCACTTCTTTACACTCATTACCGCCCATATCTCCTGATCTATTTACAGCCTTTCCTGAATCAACAGTAGCATCCACTTCTGCCTTCATATCATGGGTTTCAATTGCTGCTTTCCCATCTTGCTTGCTACCAGCAATTTCACGCTTCTCATCTAGCCTCATAACCTTTTTCTTTATCACTTTCCTAATAACTTTTTTCTTTCCAGTAGTCTTGGGTACTGCCTCCTTACCAGAAGTTCCCCCCTGTTCATCCTTGACATTTACTTTCAAAACTTCTGGTTCCAGCTCAGCCATTTTCTCAGCCTGTACGTTGGAAGTTTCCAAAATCAGATCTTCCTTCTCAGGAGTTTTCACAGGAATCTTTTTCGTGATTTTCTTCCTGACAAACGTTCTGACATTAGTGGCACCCGGAGAAGTTTCATCACGCTTGACAACAACTTCCAAATGACCTCGTTTGTTCTCGTCATCAGCTTCCCCCATCTTATCAGCAGCATCCTTACCGGTATCAGCTATTGTTGGAGCAGAAGCTCCATCCTCTATATTTTCCATGTCACTGGTAATTTCCTTAATACTTTCAACTACACCCTCCTTGATAGACTGTCCATCATCTGCAATCGACACCCCTGCTGTATCCATGCTCACACCTTTCTCAACATCAGATGCCATTTCACAGTCAGGATTCCCCAGGTCATGCTTGCCTGGGGAATCCTCAACCTTTACCTTAATATCATTCCCAGAATCAACAGCTACCTCGGTTATATCATGCTTCCGATCACCTGCAATATTTTTCGTAACATTCACTCGCTCAGCAACAGACAAAAACCAAAGAGAAAAACTTTCACAGGTAACACTTGGACACAGTTAATAAATCGATATACCTTGTGATAAATCCTTTTCACCCAACTTCTGAAACAATGAAAGAAAATAAGTTTGACTTCGATGAGATCCATAAATAAAGACTCGAAAACAGAAAAAGGAAGCCAAAAAAAACCTTCTGCTTTTCAACGAATCGTTCCTTCTCAGCTCCCATTGTTTTGTGAGCAAGCCACTGGCTTCTCCATTGATCTATCGAAGGCAGGCAATTTGATAGATCAGGCAAATAGAGGACGGTGATTTCTTTGTGGCTGAGTAGGCCATCCTTCCCAATTCTGTCATAGTGTATCTGCCGGAATCCATTTCGCAACATTATTTCAGAGTGATAATAAGAGCGAACTCCAGATTTTGGTTGTTCAAACGCACAAAAAATGGACCACTATACAAAAACAAAAAAAATTCAACGGGAGCAAGCACATGAAACAACAATTAGCCCAATCATACACAGAACGGAACAGAAACAACGTAGCCTTTCCTCAACTCAAGACTACTGTGCTATCGATCTATCCAAAGACCCCATTCACCTAGGCAATGATGCAAGGTAAAAGATGTCTGATGCTCTCACATGTGGGATAATCTTGATGATTCAGCCAGGCAAATATGAATCTAAAAGCTCACCCAATCACTAAGGAAAGCACAAATAGTTTATTAAGAACAGTAGAATGTGAATGGACTTAAAAAGCCAGCCATGTGGGACCCGAATGAGACAGGGCTAGATCCTTAATGGCCCAAGCAGGAGACCACCGGCCCCAAGGGGATCCTTACAACTGGAGGCATTCCTAAATTTGGTGGACAGCAACACCTATGGATGTCATGTCGTCCCCCAGGAAAGGCTATTACGATTTATATAGTCAACTGTTGCTCACTTCAGGGGCATTGACTATGGATGTCTTACAGAAATGATTGAATTATCTTGAGAAATAAAGGGACGCAACTCCAACACTTTCACCAATTAGCATTATAGAAGATGTCAGAAAACATTTATCGCCTAATGACTCAACATGACACGGTTGCACCTTTGAATTAGAAGGTGAAAGTACAAAGTCACATCACATCATAAATATAAGGGTCAGAGATACATGGAACTGGGACCTATGAAGACAAAACAATATTCAGGACGGGAGAACTTCAATTGAAGCTCACATGTCATGATTACGACTCTAGATGGTGTAGACAGAACGTGTAGTGTGGAGGGTGAACACTGGAAACAGTGAACCCAGGGCAAAAGAGAAACATGTCTGAGTCGTTCAACCAACAGAAATATATCTACTAAATTCTACAATTACGTGTGCAAAAAAAAAACAACAGACAGAAATGAATGGATCCCAATAAATCCCCAATGAATTTTTTGCAAAAGATCACCCAACATTCCTTTCTACAAGTAAAATGAATGCATCGGTCATGTAAAGAACATTCTTAGTTATGCCTGGAAAGAGAAGTAAAAGACCAGCAAAACTTGAACTGTGTGATAAGAAACATGAAACTGCGCACGTAGGATAAAAGTATCACAATATATAAAAATGCAGAGATCATGTGAATTAGTCAGAATTTATGGGATGACAGTGATGACATCATACCACCATTACTCAAAATTATGGTATTTGGCTTTTGTAGTCGGTCAAGGGAAAAATCCGAAACCGAAAAGGCACGATAAATTTCAAGAACAAACTGAATGCACATGCTTCCATTAATGGTGCAACTGGAATACAACCAGCTACAAAATCTATTTTCGAGGAAAATACGTCCGAAAACACAGAACAGCAAATGGAATACCTCAATAAATTCGTTCCAATGCTGACAGTTTCCCAGATCAAGTTGTGTCAAATCTTTTAGATATCTGTTACAGAAAATGGAGAGATTTAAACCTTACCAATGGAAATACCTTCACTGCTCATCCAGAAAACACAAACTAACAAAGTGAGCAATCCCACGTACCTTTTAGCTGTCTGAACTAGGGACGTGTTATCAGTTGAAGGATCGCCACCATCTAAAGTGGCGTTCCAAGGACCTCCAATTGCTGTAAAGGAATGATCTTTTCTAAGAATGGCAAACTTCAGAAGATTATTCATATGGGATATCCTGTCCTCAGAGTTTTGCTCAGCATAGAGCTCCTCTAAAGCTTCAACACTGATTCCACTCATCAAGATTACCTGAAATGTAGACAAAGACATGGATCAACAAAACGAATAAAAATCAAGATGAGGATAAGCTTGATTTTGTAAATTTTCGACGAATAACGTCACATGAAAAAAATCAGACTACTAATTGTGCAAACTAACTACTGTAAAGACGCCGTGTTGAGTATTCCAAATCGTGATGTCTAAGTTATTTCTTTTTTGAATGCCGCATGAAACACAAAGAGGCTAAAGGGATCTTGAGCCAGGTTTCTAATATTAGTTTCCAAAGAAAACCATGACAATTTGATATTTTGAAATAAAATATTTGTGAGTGAACGAATTTAAGAATCCTAGCGCATATGACATACAAACAAGCAAGTGACATTATTCAAATGCAATTCAAATTATACCAAGGAACAAACTTTGTCTTCAAATGACTCTAATCAAAATGAATCAATCCAGTCTAAAAGATCCTCGATACACCGTGTACCATAAAACAACACAGAACATGACAATCAGACAACGAAAATGGTATTGGATCCTTATCTGATCTTTGGAAATAATCAAACAAAAACTTTGAGCTAGAAGAATATAAGTTTTAATTATCTATGGCCTGTGATGATAGTTTCCAGCTTGAGAACTCCAAAGACGTCATGAAATGTTGAAAATTTAACAGTTAGTAACTTTTCACTTTACCTTGTCACATTCATTCCTAGATTTGCGATGGATTAAATCTGTATTCTTCTACCACCCGTTGCAGCTAACATAAATTATGGACCAATAGCACATGGACCTTCAATCAAATAGTTTACGCCTTTTCCAAATTAAGACAGACCAGAAATAGAGGGCTGTAAGATTTTCCCATTTAGATTATGACAGCTTGCATTGGAACTGTAACTGGAACCCGGCAAGACAGACTCCCTTGGGATTTCCGACTATCACTTGCAAATGAAGCTAAACGAAATGAGGGAGATTTTAAAAAATATAATCTGTAGATAATAGGTTTCTCTTGTCGATCAGGAAACCTCTAGTGAGACTTTGGTAGGAGTCTCACTGCCATGTAAGCAACATGGTCATCCCGGAGGATATTTCCGCAGAAAATATTTCTCAAGGTATTACTCACTTTTAACTAGCAGCAAGATCGATTCACACAACCAATTGTAATGAAGCATAAAGAAGAATTATAATTGTGACAGAACTGAGTAATATTTCCAGCTTTTCGCATCCAAACATATTTGAGAACCACGGTAACAGTACTGAGACTCTGACGTTATATGAGGGTGAAATCTATGATGGGCCTATCCAACGCAAGTTTTAAGCCATATTGATCAAAGATAATACCGAAAAAACTGTCAACAGGATCCATTATCCAGAGAAAGCGTGTGTTACCACACCAAACACAAACAGTTATAGTGTGCGGATCAAAGTGTTTCCTTATTGTAATCATCATTAGACAAAAAATTCTGACATTCAATGGAGAATTCTGTGAATGAAAAAGCGGGCACCATGTGAGTGACCACAAGCTCTCTGCCTGACAACCAATGAACAATCCAAAATTCACCGGCAAGCAAATATGAATGAGTTAATGATATGCCAGAACTGGTCTCTAAAGATGTACATAAATATTGGCGACGCAAGGATATTACGGGATCATAAAAAAGAATTGGAGATCATTGCTAAGAAAATGGTGTATAACCTTGAACGTCACTCGAGTCACTTACTAGCTCGACAACCCTATGTGCTCAATACAATGAAACTATTATCTTTCCGGTTTCAGTGATTATACTCCGCAAATTTTCCATTCTAATGATTAGTGGCCTACTGACCACCACTCAGAAAACAGGAAACAATTCTACATAACTGAAAGAAGATGCTTACTCATGCAAAGCTAATTCCACGGATCAACACCAATTGGATCCAAAGTTGCATACTACTATCATTCCAGTGACCATGTATTAGATGTGTAAACCATCACAATGAACCTCAAAAAGATGGCACCCATTGCACTAAAATTTCTTGGGCAAGTCACTAAAAGAAATATCCCAATGGCATAAATCTGCGTGGAAACCGTAACTGTACTTTCTCACAGATTCGATAATGATAGGGAAAAAAAATACTATCCAGAAATGTTATCTCGATGCATATAAAATTAATTACGCGTGAAGCATATTAATCCGGAATGAATAGGAAATTAGAAAGGCTTTATTAGACATGAGTACTGCACATCAGATCCATTCAAACTAAGTTTAGCAATATCTCAGATGCCGGCATAAGTTGTGCCCATGTAACATGTACGAAGCATAACGAAAGTGCATGGACAAATTATCCACAGACACTTCTTCGGGTGTAACAAGTAAAAAGTATTCGAAGAATTGCCCTTCACGGTCACCTTAGCATTCCAAACAGTGGAATCACTCTTAGACTTCTGTGACTCCTCCACATAGTGCTCTAACTCTTTTTGCTCGGCATCTACTTCAAATTCGTGCTGAAAACTGCTCGATTCAAAATTAATGATATAATTCACAAGACCAAAAAACGCAAATACCACCATCATTAATGCGCAGGTAGGCTGAATAAATCACAGATTCTTTAAAGTCAACGTTACCTCACAGGAGTATACAGTGAAATGTTAAGCTTTTCCTTTGCCCAGTTAAAGACGACCTAAAAAAATTGCAACAGATTTAAATTTATGACAAAAGAACAAGCTAAGTCTGCAGATACGCCTATGATATATATATATATATAGATATAAAGATATACCTTGGAGAATTCCGGAGAAATTGATAATCTGGGATATCTCTTAGTTAACGACATATAATCCCTCACAGCGTCCACAAAACAGAATGGAGAAACCTACAAATGAGGCCCACTTATTACAAGGAATATATGAAAATAGTTTTCACACTAGCAAAAGAAGCATAACCAAACCAAAAAGAAATACAGAAAGAAATAAATGTCACAAGAAAGATAGAAAGTGTACATCACTAAAATGCATCCCTATCATTCATTTTGTATCATTAAAACATCTACATAAATTTCAAACTTTTTTATCTGCATCTCCACGACAAAAATCATGAATACATGCAAAGCCGCATACAAAGCAGCCGGGAACTAGACAACAGTTCATTCAATAGTTTTTTCCCTTATTTTTCTCCTTTTTATTGTATTTTAGAGGCGACGTTCCATCATTTACACCCTGAAATAGCATTCGCAGATGAGCCAGATGACCCAAAGATATTGCACAATTATAGGGGTAAAAAAAAAAAAAAAAGGAACAGAACATCAGCCTTCACTCCCAACCCTCAGAGCATCGATGAGCATTCAAATGCCCGCATAAATTTTACCTTGCAGATATATTCTCTTCTTTTTTCTTTAACGGGTGAATGGCGCCTTCAGCAGAAGAGAGAGTGTGTTAGTTGGTAATGCTGCTGCACCATGATGGAAGCAGCAATGGATAAGAAACTTCAGCATTGCACAAAGAAAATTTCAAGGTCCACCTATGGGAAATGTCACGGCGTGGAGAGCCTCGAAAGGGTCGTTCGTCCCTTGTAGCAGAAGAAATTTGGCGATCTTTACTTGTTCTCGGTGGAGACCGTTCCTGCCTATGTTCGGATCCACGTTTGCGTTCTCGTTCCCTCTCCTTGTCCCGCTGTTTCAGGAGGCGTTCTCGTTCTCGTTCTCTTTCCCGTTCGCGTTCGCGTTGTCGCTGGCGTTCTCGCTCTCGTTCTCGTTCCCGTTCTTTGAGCCGTTCGCGTTCTCGTAATCGTTCTCTATCCTTCTCCCGTTCCCTTTCTCGTTCACGCTCCAGCTCCCTTTCTCGTTCTTTCTCTCTCTCTCGCAACAGCTCCCTCCGACGCTCCTCCCTCAGCTCGAGCTCCCGCTGGTACGCACCTCTATCGTCCTTCCGCTCGTCCAGGAAAGGAGCTCCGACGCCCGAAAACCCACCTTGCGGCAGCATGCTTCCCTGATAACTCGACTCGAGCGACGCACCATGAAGCCCTTTTCCTGCAGCATAGTCCCGACCAGGAGGCAACCCTACTCTGTAACCAGCACCAGACGACCCATGCGGATAGGCATGATCGACAGCCCCCCGCGAAGGTCCTCCTAGATTGGAAGCGGGATGTTGCCCAGCATACGGCGCACTACCAAGAATGGACAGAGTGTGAGCATCAGCATCCATTCTTCCACCATATGAGCTAATATCTTGATGCCCATGATGGATGGTGGCGCCCCGGGCAGCCAGATAATCAGCTTGTCTGCCAGAAATGCATATTCTACTTAGTGTCATGAGAGATGCAATAGCTTCTACGAAGTATGGAGCAGGTATCACCAAGTAACTACAGTGAGGCCTCATGTGGACACTGAAAAGGGATGAGCTACTATCCTGCTATGACAGTTATCATCAAAAAAAGAAAAAAAAGCGCTTCACCATCCAAAACCAAAAGAGAGTAATCTAACAAGTCATTACTATTTTTATTATTGTTGGTATTATTATTATTATTATTTTTCACGCAAGTTTTCTCAGAGACAAACTGAGGAGAGTCCAAGAGCTGGAATGAAAAAAAAGTCAATCTGCACAGTGTCTACACGAGAGCATGTGTACCTTGTATCAGGACCTGGCTGCAGGGACTGAGCCTTCATCATCTGCTGCTGACGAAACAATGATGCCTTTCACAAATTTTTGTTTAAAGAAATGGAGGCGTCAGCGTCTGAGATCTGAAAGAAAACGTCTTCTGAAAAGCATCAGCATGAACAAGAAGATACCTGGTCATACTGCTCACGGGTTTCGGATTTCTGAGATGAATAAAAACAACATCAGCAGTCAGTGTTTGAAGCAAGAGACGGCAAGCATCGATCCAAACAAGACGTCATCAAGGAAGAACCTGAGACTGGAGGCTAATAACGCTAGGATGATCATCCCTTCCCATGTAAGCACCCTGATGATCACCATAGTGCCTCCTCTCCATTGAATATTGGTCAGCTTTGTGGCCATACCCAGATGCCATGTAATCCTCTGCACTCGCTCCCAAGCTGCCACTTGGGGCTCCTGATCCATATTTAGAAGGATCTGAA
Source organism: Spirodela polyrhiza (assembly GCA_024713555.1). Taxonomy (NCBI): domain Eukaryota; kingdom Viridiplantae; phylum Streptophyta; class Magnoliopsida; order Alismatales; family Araceae; genus Spirodela; species Spirodela polyrhiza. Next base: position 5,025,720 of record CM046544.1, on the reverse strand, counting down.
TATGTAGAGGCATAAGTTGTCCGGCCCTGCAGGCTGGAGGAACTACTTCCCTTGCCAGGCATCCCAGGCATCTGTGCAAGAACGGCAAAGGAGAAATATGAGGCGCCATGCTCTGACAGCATCACTGATCCAGATGAGATAAAATAGGAAACGTCATGAAAAAACTGAAACTCAAATGTGTTGTTACACAGTAACCAATATGTTGAATAATCTTGTGGTGCTTTCTCACATTAAAAATGAATAAAAGGCCACGGCTGCGTTTTCAAAAAGATTCATACATCTAAAACTAGTACGACAAATAAACAAGACGCAATCATAGATTATCTTCGTTCATCGAGGTGTATAAGCTAACAAAGGAATAAGCAATTAAACTGTCCATCCTTTAGCATCATGCTTTTCGGTAGAAGATTAGTGATGTTTCTAAACAAAAAGATGCATCAGGGCACTACGTAGTCACTAAGACATCTATTGCACGGCCCAAGACTCCACTCAGCGGTGGAAAGTAAGACAAGGCACACCTGGTGGGCACATTGCAACAGCAGACAACCAGGCACCGATCCACTAAGGCCTCAATAAAATAACTGATACCCACATGCTCCACAAGCTTTAACCCTACAATGGAAAGGATCTCAGTTGTATTTCTGTTTCAAACAAACCTACCAATCTCCTTCAGTTGCCCCTCCCTCCTGTGTCATAGTACTCACCCCGTCACTTGTACCCCTGCTCTTGTCGATTTGATTACGTCTTCCTATAGTCACCATTTAATTCGCCCCTCTCTCTCTCTCTCTCTCTCGTACTCTCCTAATTTCACTCACGCACCCTCTTCCATTACAGGAGTAAATTTTGATTTAGTGAAAAATTATAGACACAGAAGTAACTAGCCAGTACAACAACTATTTACCTTTCAAGAGAGGAGGAGAGAAGAGAGAACCGACAAAAAAGTACGCAACTGCCATTACAAACAGGACAGATCGGAAGGGAAGAGATGGGGATGGCCATGTGAAGCTAGCGGGAGAAATATGGAAGGGGAAGAGTCATGGAATGGGCAATAGGGCTTCTTGCAATCTAAATAGGGCTGGATAAACCCAACTGGGAGCTATCAATTACATAATTTCAACTGGGCACATATTGCATCACAAAATTTGGGGGCAGTAATGGAAACCTAGCACTTACAAGCCTCAATCTAATCTTAACTTCGATGGAGACTGAACAACTATGGCAGAAAGAAATAGGCCAAATTCCTTACGTGGGTTAATTTATTGTTGCGCTGTCATTACAAAATCCGAGATGTAGACCAAGTCTAGGCAGAAATAAGTAATTAACTGCTAATGATCTCTTGGTCTAAGGATACATGACAACTGAAACCAAAAAACTCTAGTTCTTGAACAGAAGAGTAGAGACATAAACACACTAAGCAATTCGTCGGACTTAACTTTAAAGCCAACAGATGGAACTCCATTTTAGGGGTAATACGGATGTCCAGATGCATTTGCGAGATAGGATGAACTGCATTTGACAAAGGGAAAATGGAAAGAAGACATCAAGTTTCAGGCTTTTGGAGAACTTTCTCCCCCTCAACACTGAGAGCATAAAGATAACTAGGGATTTAGGGTTTTACATTTTGGAGGAGGAAGAAGAATAGTATAAAGAGTAAAAGGTGATTCTTTGGCACAAGAATAGTGAACAGTGGGAAAGTCTTCGGATTCAAGGTAGTTCTGTAGGCCACAGATTGAGCCTAATTTCCCACAAATAGCATACGCTAAAAAGAGAAATAGTTTCTATCGGTAGATGTGAAGAAGCTACGAAGATTTCAGCCAGTATTGACAAAAGACCCCAGATGACCCCAGATGATGACTCCAGTGTCAGATTCTGAATAAGATCCATGTAAACAGGACTAGCATTTGGTGATTTGATCTGTGACACGAAAAAGTAGCTGCAAAATCATATAGACCTCACACCACTACAAATCCCAGGAATTGTTTCCCAGGCTTTTTGGACTTAAAGGAAAAGATGGTATGTGATCAATGTACTTAACTGTGACTTCCAATTAGAATAAAGGAAGAATAAATTTTGAGCTGTCAGTTCATGCTCCATAGGAAGCCTTGGTTAAGTTTAAAAAATAATCCAGAGTTCTGGGGGGAGGGTTTACCTTATTTTTGGAATTCTAAACTACAAGAAACTTACCTGTCGAATAATAGAGACAGAAAGGAAACATATAAAAAGAAATAGCCAACACACATGGATCGAAAACGTAATAACCAAGGAAGAGAAAAAAATAGTTCTGGACAATGAGGGTGAGTAATGATACTTACTAAAAAGCGGGAAAGACCCATATTCAGACCATTACAGCTCCAGATCATTGTGACGAGATGAAGCATCACATTTATACACTTTGTAACAGATCATCGGCATCATACATTATTGCTAAGGTCTTGTAAAACGCATAATGAGTAATGAAAGATCCATGTCCCCACCCTAGCTAGAAAAAGAAAGGGTATGCCTGCGCGCAGAAGACCTAAAAAGCCTAAGCCTAATTCGGATCGGCAAACAAGGGATTACTAGCTAATTTGATCACCTATAACTTCTATCCTCAGTGATGTAGCCCAACAAGTGCATGGTGTAAAAAAATGACAAGAGAGATAACAATAATTAGCCACAGAATAGCACGTCATTTATTATTGATTTATCAAACCAAGATCAAGACGTTATTATTTCAAATGTGTTACATGTTTGCAGTAAATTTTGTATGGCATAGTATTATCCAAATATAGTATATTTGAGGAAAAGCCGTTTCTTGCACCAGTAAAGTACAGCACTTTCATCAGTCAGTAGAAGATTTAAATGAGTAAATCGCAGAAAAAATCTGATATGAGACAATGGCACAAAGTTATAAAACTAAGATGGAATAATTAGAGATGATCCGCTGTGCAACATTGGATCAAAAACAAAATCAGCTGCGAAGACAGACCTGTTGAGCACTACTTAAAGTAGATGATCCATAAACAGAGGCATATGCTCCACCATAATGTGGTGCTTGCGAGGAGTGAACTCTGTATCCGCCAATATCAGTGTCTTGGGAAGAGCTCAACATGCCACTTTGCCGAGATCCCAGAGTATGCTGCGAACTCCCATCAGAGGCGCCAATCTGAGAGCCTGGATAACCACCTCCAGTCTGCAGGAAACAATGTGAAAACGACTGATTGGCAAAGAGCTCCAAACAATTAACAACTGCATCGCAGAAGTTCTGCACAAACAGCATAATACCGGATGGGAATATGCTTGTTGTGAAGAATATGATTGCTGGCCATATGCATTGCTTCCCTTCAAGGGATACATAATCCCCTACGTATTAAGATGGTACCTACACAAAAAAACATAACCACGAAATATGAGAAGCTTTCGGTTTTCCAGAGAAAACACGATCAATCGTTACATAACAATATCTACATTCCTTTGGTTTAGACAAGAGTGTTCAAAGAACTCAAAACTAAGAAGACTGTATACAATCTACGAACCTACAGCATCAGACGTTTACATCAGCCAGATAGTCTAAAGAGGAAAACCAACGTAATGAAGGTGGGTACTGATAAAGCTTTCTCCGCATTTATAATATATGTTTGAGTTTGAAGGCAAAGGAAAAATCACATCTGATGATAACATATGAAATTTTTTACATGCAAACTGCCAACAGTTAAAGATAATTTCCGCATAACCAGAGATGATGAGACAGTTATAGTATGATGGAGTTAAAACACCAGAGATGCATGAAGCACTTTCTAAGACCCTAAAAATCTGCGAATTTGAAGCACATGAAACCAAAAATCATGAAATTTTTAAGAATCCATTCTCCATTTGGACAAAATTACCATTTCCATGAACTACAGCGCTAGATCCTCAACATAACGCCTATCATAAATGAATTTTCTGCAAAATCAACATCTAAATTTGCGGGAAGGGTTTATTTATGGGAATGAAAGTTTTTGGGCCACGCCGACGCCATAAACACACAGCCAAAGCACATATATCTCTCCCTCAAATTTGTCCTTCTAAGAAGATCTCCATGGTCTACACGACCGAGCGCAATAATTTCCATGACCCGCTATGTGAGGGACAAGAAATTCGCAATCCACTATACTTTAACTATTATCATCTTCCCTGCTTTTTGAAACGTCAGGTGAATCCCACCGCCATGTCGAGGGATGCGAAGCGACAATCATAGTACAGGACCGAGCTTGTGGGCAATTATTCGGCTGTCAAGGGCAAACCTATTTCCTCAATAATGCGCCTAACTGCGTAATTTGTGATGGAAGAACCTATTTCCCCGTTGCCCAAGCCATTAACATACGTCCTCGAATCATGTGTGCAGAATCTACCCGCTTGTGTGGACGGAAAGCTAGGAAGACGGGACGCAGTTCGTCGGAAGAATAACACTGGATGGACAGGAGGGTACTTCCTGGCATCTCACTATCAGCCACCGCACGCACCAACGGAACAATCTCGCTAAAACAACGGGGCAAAAAAAATTATATTTGCCTTGGATTTTACGTCCGAAGTTCATGAGAGAGCTTCCGAGCAAGCTGTGAAGAACGATACATGCGGCTAACGAGGTGTTACCTAGATGAGCGTCGGTGACGCGAACCCCCTGCTTCGGACGGCAAATAATGTGCGGCGGGAAGAACCCTAGGAAAGAAGACCCAGGGCCGGAGAAGAGTGAAGGGAAGGGTGTCGCAGAGAGGGACGCACAGAGCGCAGAGGAGAGAGAGAGAGAGAGAGAGAGAGAGAGGGAGGCCGCCCCTCGTATCTTTCGGCCTGTCAATCGAGAAAAAAATTCACAAAACATTTTGGAAACGATAAATATTTGTACATATACTCTCTTCGGAATGAGTAGACACGTCGGTTGGGCCCAGTAAGCCCATATTCGATGGGGCCCGCTACGGAGTCCTCCGTCCTCGGAGCCCCTTCCTTCCTCCACGAGACGACCACCTGCGTTCAGATCGACGAAGATCAGATCCAGAGCTTCGTCCTCTCGCAGGGCCCCTCCCTCAGCCCTTTCAATCCCCCGCCCGCCCCCACCTCTTCCTCTTCCTCTTTCGACGACGAATGCTCCACTGACTTGCCGCCCTCCCTCGCTGCCTTCTTCCCCAGATTGGGATATCTCCGGCGTTCGGCCCCCGCCGTAACCCTAACCATGGCCTGAGCAGGTTTTCTCTTCTGCCGCGCCCTGTGGAGGAGAAGGATAGCTGTCCCAGAAGGCTCGCGGCCACAGAGATGGCCCGCTCTGCTCACATCCAAAGGGCTTTGATTTGCCGCTCGGTTGGTTTTCACGAGGCCGATCGATGCTGAGCTCTACGGACAGGTAGCTTCACCGCCCTCCCTCCGTGGAAGTTAAAGAACGCTTGCTGACTCTCGCTCCCTCTCTCCGACGCGTAGGACCTGTACCCTTCCTGTATCGAAGATGTCGGATCCTAGAAGTCAACGCTTATACCCGGTTTCATCGTCAAAAAAAAAGGTCAGATGCTTATTTTATGACGAATCGACTCTTCCCGTCATCCTCCATCGCAGGAGCGAGCGGGGTGATTACAGGTCGGATATCCGCCGGAGGCACCTCCGCCGGAGAGCATGGCCGGCGGAGGACGCATGCGAGTTGGGGGTTCGAATCCCGGAGATCCTTCCACGGGCAGTATGTGAGGAAGTCGTGGAATGATCTGGTGAGATGAACGTCCGTGGAAGTAAAGATGGACCTTCCGTGCAAGTTTCACACTGTTCTACAGAGAGAGAGAGAGAGAGAGAGAGAGAGAGAGAGAGAGAGAGAGAAGGTGGAGGGAGGGCTTGGTGAGGACGATAATCGTAAGTAATTGCACCAGACGTATCAGCACGCCGACTGACGTCTAATGGGATGCTGACATTCTCCTACGATCATGCCACAGAAAGGAACAGGAGGTGTGCCGAGGAATAATGACGAGATAAAACCCTAGCGGCCCCGCCCGCTCGGCGTTGGCGGTGTCTTATTTGGTAAATGCGCCGGAGGAGACGATCGGGCATCGGATCGGACGTGCCTTTCAGGCGCTGTTCTTCGATCGGCAAATCTGCTTCCAGAAGGCAGTCCGAGATGTCACGTCGCTCCCAGTCTCCATCCCTGGACCCTCTCCATGTCCGTTCGTTTCCGAGTTTGGGGGAGCGTGGGGGCCGACGAGACCACAGCCCATGAGTTCTCTCCGTCTTATTCCCGGGCTCCATGATCACGATGTTTCTCCTCCGGTTCTCAATGATGTTACTCTGTTCTCATGAGACAGAAGCGGCGCCGCCGGGCGGAAAAAAGAAGAAGAAAAAGAGCCGGTGAGACTCCCTGGATGACAAGATATATGGATGATGGAACGATCAGACGCCGGTCAACAAGCTTCTTCATGGTTTTACCCACATGCTATTTATTGTAACCTTAAGAAATGCGTATACACGGGCCCAACAGCCTCCATGGACGAGCAACACCGGCCGAACTGTCTCCCCCCACGCCCTTCTGCAACATTCTTCGCTTTCATGGCGGATGTTCTGTCTCTTCAGGCATCCTTGCTCGACTAGTTCCACATGCAGTCGTCCAGGGGCAGACCGACGGAGGGAGCCGGGGGGGCCGCGTCGCCTTCGAAGCGGAGCCTGCGGACGTCATACCTGGAGAGGACTGACGAGATCTCCGGATTCATCTCGCTCGTCAGCCCCGTCTCCTGCGACTGGCTCCCGCCGGCCTCCTTTTCCACCTCGCACCCTTCCCTCTGCAGCAGTTGCACCCACCCTGCCCCCGACTGCAGAAATCTGTTAAGACCGCCGTCCGGCGGAGGGATCCTTGAGAAGTCGGAGTAAGAGTTGGTGGTGGTGGCGGCGGCGGCGGCGGCGGAACTGGAGACGAGAGCGGAGCCCGCAAACTCTTCAACCAGCTTCTCCTCATGGCTTTTCTGGTTTGAGCTGAAGACGCAGGTCATGTGGCCCATCTTTCTGGAGGCGCTCCTACCGGACTGAGAGCCCACAAGCGGCGGCATCGATGCGGCGTCACCCGCATAATAAGAGGAAGACCCTCCTATCCGCGCCGGGCCGGTCGCCCTCTTCTCTGCCCCGTCACCGTATCCACCTGTCGAGGAGAAGTTCTTGTAGAATACCCTACATAGAACCCACTCAATCTGCACAGCATCGACACCGAATTAGAGCCATCACAGACCAACTCCCCTGGATCTGTCACCAAGAATGATCTGCACAGATATCTGAATCAAGGAAGAGGAGAATCACCTCGGAGGACTTGTTGGGGAGGCTGTAGAAGGAGAGCTTGCCGTCGAGGCGGTATTCGTGCATGATCCAGTTGGTCTTCTCGCCCTTGGGAGCCCTACCCCTGTAGAAGACCAGGGTTTTCTTCATGCCCACGAGGCTCCTCCCTCCGCGGATCTCCTTGTCCTTCCCGGTCGCCTTCCAGTAGCCGGCGTCGGTTGCTCTGTTCGTCCGAAGCCCCGTCGGGTACTTGCGGTCCCTCACGCTGAAGAAGAACCACTCCTTCTCTCCCATCTTCGCCCTCCCTGCACCTCCCGGCAACGCGCTGCAATCAGCTCTCCGTGGGTGTTGCCGTGAAACCAACTGTGGAAGGGGTTCCGGGGAGGACATCTTACATGGGAGCTCCCATGGCTCGCACTTGTTGAAGTCGACCTCTCCGATAGCCCTAGCGGAAAACCCCTTGTCGGCGACCTTCTTGGCGAGGTAGTGTGTGATGAGTTCTTCATCTGTGGGATGGAAGCGGAAGCCTGGCGGGAGTTCCAGGTGGTCATCACCTCCCGTCGCGAGAAAGCACCCATCCTGCTCCATGGCTCGCCTGAAACAACCAAGAGGTTGGCGGGCTCAAAAGCTTGAAAGAAGAAGAAGAAGAAGAAGAATACGGTCTTGTAGATGAGAGGTCGTAGCAACCATGGCACCATGGCACCATGGCGCCATGGCCGGCGGTAGAAGAGGATACCCGCCGGCCGCTCAGTGGATAAGATAAACAAAACATGTATTCTGGGAACAGCAGAGCCGCATACGGAGACGACGATTATACAAATGACGAACCACGCAGAGGTCAGGAGATGCCGGAGGAAAAGTTGCAGGGCTAGGGATGGTACCGGAGGACTCCGAAGTTGGTGGAAGGATCTTGGAGATAAAGGCGGCGGGCGGTTGTGAGCTCTTGACGCGGGAGGAATAAAGGGGAAGATCGACTCTGGGAGGAGAACGGTTAAGCAAGAATGAAAAATTATAGCGGCGGCGGAGGTGAACAAGGAAGCAGACGACACCTCCCCCCGCCCCCCTATAAATAAATACTCGGGGAGGTGTGTGGAAGACGATCTCCGGTGGAGAGAGACGTGGTCTCCAAGGAAGCCCAGTGCTTTCATACTCCCCAGCATCCTCCTATCCTGGCCCGCAGTCACCCTCTCGTGTCCTCATCTTTTCCTCTTCCGCCACACGCGCCATTTTGAAACAAGTTTTACCGCAACACCCATCGGCCACAAGAGGAATGGAGCGCGACTGCGGGGCGCTGAGTCGGGCTCATCCCACCCCGGCATGGCCCGGCGACCCAACTCGGTCCAAGTCCTTCAAACCTCATCCGCGCGGGTTTGGACTTCCAAGTTCACGGGCCGACTTGAAGACCGTCTTCGCCGAGACATGTCCACGTCCTCTCTCCAGAGAAACATGGAATTGTCCACGTCCACACGCTACGAGTCCGGCGAGTGGAAAGCGGGTCAACCCAATGGGGAGAGAGAAGGAACTCTGCGAATCCAACCCCGCCACGTAGTGCAGTTACAATTGCGGATAACTATCATCTCTCTCTCTCTCTCTCTCTCTCTCTCTCTCTCGATCTCGATCTCTCTACCCTTTCGGAAGGTGCCTCATGCTTTTGGTGAGGGAGGCTAGGGTTGGCAACTAGCAGAGGAAGGCTGTCCTGCCCAACCATCTTCTTCTTGTCATATCCATATTGCCCAACTGGATGGAGCTGGAACTTCTGGATTGGAGATAGCCAGGTCGGAGGGGCGAGCTCCTGAGGCCGACCCACTAACACTGTTCGCGGATTGCCGGGCCGTCCAATTGATCGGTCCGACATCACACGTGTTGGGAGAAGACCAGCTATGGGGGTTTCGACTAAGGGACGAGGGTTAATGACGGCTCATCTCCGGGGCCGCAGCTCTGTTTAAGTGAGATTGCGACGTGGTCAAAACTGTGGAAAATTAGAAGAGGTGATCGATAGAGAGAGAGAGAGAGAGAGAGAGAGAGAGAGAGAGATCTGGGCGGACGAAGTAGAAAGGTTGGGAGGGGGGGGGTTTGACCCAGTTATTAAGGGAGAAAGTGAAGGCAGTCATGTCAGTCGCTTCAGAAGCCGAGAACTCTCCTAGCCGTCCAGGCGATGACTTTTGCGCAATGTTGGGCCCCAGGGGCGGATCAGGGTTGCCCGTGCGGCGAAAACGCGCCGGTGCGATGTTCCTTCTTCTTCCTCTCTCATTCTCTTTCCACGGCCGATGACCGGCCGCCAAAGAAAAAGCATGATCTCGGCGGCACGCGTGGTCTCGGGCTAGCGGGTCACGTTAGGCGTGGCAGGTGACACCGCAGACGGCGCAGTCGGGCGATTACACAAGCCATGCAGATGGGTGCCAGCTAACACCTGTCTTCCGGTCAACGTAGGACAGAGGGGAGTCTGTACCAGCAGATCCATGCTTTACCGACAAAATTGAGGGCATTGGGCATGGTGCTCGTACCTAGGAACATCTCATTTGCGGGTGGGGGGCCCTATTCATCGCTTCGGTTCGAGTCTCGCCTACTTTCGTCATGTTGAAGCCTCCCAAAATGGGTCTCTTTTGAAAGACTTTGTTCAGGGTCAAACGCCCATGTGTTTGCGAACATAAAAACACATATCAAGTGTTGACTTTGAACGAGAACGAAAGAGTTGTGTACGCTTCGAGTCATCTAACTGGCTGGTAATCGATAACAAATAGCGTTTCTCTACCATAGAGACGACATGGAACGTCTGCCATACATTTCTTGAATCTGTTTCACGGTTTCATTGGGCGAAATTCTCGTGGAGATGTCTACGGGTCAAACATGCAAGGCTCGGCACGAGTTTGGATATTTCGCAAGCTTCATATGTAATCTAAGCGTGCGTGCGGACGCGCGCGCGCGCGCGCGAGAGAGAGAGAGATTGCGACAGGTGATGGCGAGCCAACGACGTCGCAGTAAAAAAAGGGCAAAGAGATTCCAGGTTATAGGGTATCTCAACCTGAACGGACGGCTGGACTGGGCAGATCAAACGTATTGGACTGATCTCGAGATCACGTCGAGAGGAGGATCACTAGCCATATTGGAGCTAAATACGTCGTGATATACGATGTATCTTACACACGTACGACGTTCGCTCGGTGGATTCACTAGAGGTTTTTTTCGTTTAAGAAAGATTCCACGACGATACCCATAGCGAAAACATATCGCTCCAGGGCCAAAGAGAACCAGAAGCTGGATGACATTGATTGAAAAAAGTTCTTCAAGTTCTAGAATCTAGAAGGGATGAGGTCAAATATGGGAAAGATATATGCAAGAATTGCCGGCTTCATTCATTCAGTCATCCCTTCAACGATTACAACGAGCTGAAGAAAATCTGAGAGGAGCATACTCTACAACATATCTTAAAAGGAGGGAGTAGTCTCTAATGTGGGACTTGTCAGCGACTAGGAAGTGATGTCGAGCAGTCTTTCATCAGTCTTTCATCAATATCCTGAAATAATCTACAACTCTCTGCTTTGCACATACATATCTAAAAGTAAATCAGTTGTCGATTAAGGAGGATGTTGTCGTGATTGTTATTAAAATGAACCTACGAGAACGAACATATGCGTCTCTATTCATCGCCACAAAATGACACTGTTTTGATTGCATTAATTGTTTCAACATAGTCCACAATCGATTTTCAATAGCCTGATTTTATATCTTCCTATACTCGTTCTATTTTCCTAATGTAATTCAGTAAAATAATGAAAATATGTGGCAGATATTTCCCAAACTGTAATTCAGTGTCAGACTTTGCCAGCATGCTTACAATATCATCCTTAGGAGCCTGATAGTTTTGATCATGGCAACAATAGTTAGAAGGGTAAAATGGTAAACTTACATGTTTATGATTATTTTAGATATTATCAAATTATTAGTAGGAATTTTCTCTAACCCTTAGGATATATGTGAGTTGGAGGGGAGTATTACATTGATGGTTAGAAAGGTACATCGAAATGAGAGGGTTGGAATTGGATTACATCAATAACACACTGCCCATTGAGTAAAAAACTATTTGATGACACCAATCTTTAAAACTAAGGGAAATATATTGCAGAGTAAAATATTATTTTCATATCAACAAAATATTTGAATACCTTCGTGACCTTTGAAAATTCTCTAAAATGGTTTTTTTCAGAATTTTTAAAATTAGTTTCCTTAAGAAAATTATGTTTTCTTCAAAATAATTAAGGAGTCAAGAAAGGTGAAAGAGAAAATAGTTAAAGAGGAGATACTAAAAGACAAAATTAGGAAAATACAAAAATGCTATGCCCTTAAACTAGGCGATGGTGCATGGCATATATGTTGGGAGATGTTTTCTACAAATGTTTTGAAAGTTTCTTATTTGATGGGAAATCTTCTACTCTCTTCTGCCGACCTAAAATGGTGTTCAAATTGCGAATAACATTATGATACTGGCCGTGTTCATGTTTCTTCAATCCACCTGAAATGTAATTTGAAAATTTTTCTTTGGGTTTGCATCAAAGGGCATGATAAAATAAGACACAAGTTTATTTATATTCAATCACGTAGTTTCTTATCAAAGTTAATGTTGACTAGGATAATTCGATTCCATTCAACATGACTATCACATATTGACTTTATAATGCTAGAAATACAAGCCCATGGAATATAGTCGAACTTATACTAGGTTAGGATTTGAGTCGTAGTGGCTGAGACACTTCTTTTTCTGAAAAACTTTAGTTATGTCCAACAAAGTTTCATAAACTTGGGAGAGATCAAATTAAGAACGTTAAAATTACGAAAATATGTTTTTTAGGAATAATTTTTTTGTGATTTAGGGAAAATATGCATCAAGTATACAATATATAGATAATATGTTCTTATTATTTTTATACCAAGTACATATCACTCAAAGGTCCTTCAAGTTAAAATCTTATCATTGAAAAGGATTTATTAGTTCAAGCTTTTACATTATTTGCAGTTTTCTAGCCAAATTGTGATAATCATGGAATTTACTTTATATTGTATGTGGTTAAAAGTATAACTTAATTACTCAAAATATGAGAAAATAAGCGATCCTCTGATCCCTCCTCAAGCCAAGGGTACATAATCAGTGCATAATATTGGAATCTCCATGATTTTTCAGGATAAATTAGAAGACTAAGGCATGTTGCATCTACGTAAAAAAATCAAAATCACATGAATAAAAGAAAAGAGAACACACTTTCTAAAAAACTTTTAAGCACTTTGGTGCTCTCAAATTCACGAGTATTGTATTTTAAATTCATTCATGTGCAATAATAATGCAAAGAAATCCAACAATATTTAAAGCATCAATAGGATAAAGATGCTTAAATGGATAGCTAGTGTTTGGTAGTTAAACACCGTAGGCAATGTTGGGAGCTTTATGTTTCTTAAGGACAAATGGCTCCAAAATTTTCAGGCATTAGGAGAGAAATAAACTTTATATTAATAGGTAAATGGGTTAATATTGTCATATTACAAATTGCACATCTCATTATCCATAAAATTTCTTACAACAACTATCGTATCAACCAAGCAAATTTATTTTCGTAGTAACTAATATGATTATATAATTGATACCTTCCTTGAAATCCGAGAACTTTTGAATTTCGTTGGATAGATAAATAGCATGAAGAAGATGCATACAGACTCAGGGCGACCATCAGCACTGATTTGATACCCTCATCTTTGAGGGCTATGAAACTCGAATCTCATTAGCACTGAGTAGCGTATCGCTGTGATCAAAGCCTGCTTCTTAACACGGTTTAATGCAGGGAGTAGTGGGCCGCGGCCAACAGGTGCAGCTTAATTTATACGGTGATCGATCAGAACATCTCATATGGCAGCTGTTCTCCGTTGAACTCGGGCGGCATTTTGGTCTTTAAGGTGGTGACCATAGATATAACTCCTCTAATACTGTGTGGACAGAAACGTCCACGGCTCTGTTCTCGTTGTTGACATTGTAGAGAGCCTGTGCGACGATAGAAGCCTATTGGACCCCTCCTCCAGCGAGATCATGCGTACCAACCAGGGTTATCAACCTTGGCAAGAAGACTCGGTCTACAAGTGGGAGGTCCGTTCTCAAGAAGAAGAGAAGTTAGACGCACCACGGCACGCATAAGATCCTTCGACGGCTATGGATGCATCAACAACCCCAACCCCCCCCCCTCCCGGCCAACCCCGAGGAGCCGTTCTCGGTAATGAATGAAGTTGGAAGAGCTTTTCCGCGGCGCAGACTGGTTGTTGATGTTGCCACTCTGTCCCAGCGAACTCTCTTGGCCCTCCCCCTCCCTCTCTCATAATCGCGTGGCTATCGAGGGAAAGAGAAGGAATCCGCCAGTCAACGAGCGGTGCTGGTGGGGGATTAAACACTCTCTTGCTCGCTCTCGTTCTCCCCTTCTGTTTATTAGTATTCTTTCCTGATGTGACATCTTTCTTCAATTGTTCCTTCTTTCACGCCCCACTGTCTCCCCGTTCCGTTTCACCCTCCTTGCATGGATCAAGTTAAGAGATCTTAGCGAATGGAAAGTGTAGGGCGTTCATCCTCGAAAGTCTCACATGGTGTTTCCCTATGCAGCGCTGCCCGACGCAAGCCACCGCTTTTGAGTTGATGCCATACGATCTCCTCTTGTGACGAAGACAACTAAGACGATGACCACCGCAACAGCTACCACTACGGCTACTACTGGTGCTGCTACTATAATGACCATCAAGATTGAGATACGTCCATACCGAAGTGAACAAGCAGGCGAGAGACCCCCATGCGCCGTTCTGGGCGAGCTCCACTACTGGTACGATAGAGCCGCATTTTCTCATGTCTCTCACAATCCGAGAAAAGGACAACCATGGTGGGTCAACTGCATGGAAACTGCGAGAGGTGACATCCGACCTTTCTGGTTCGAAGCAGATGACCAACGCATATTGGATCCACGGAAGACAACTACGAATACGCTGTGAGCCGATCATCGTCCTCGTCCTCGTCATCTACATCTTTCAGCGAGTTTTGGAGGATGTTATCGGGGACGTCGTGAGGCCTCTTCCTCACATGTACTACAAGCTCCTACGCCGAGAAAGTCTATGAATGGCGGCGAGGGATGGTGGCTCTCCGTAGCAGATGATAAGTCAGTTGTGGCCGAGTCCTGGGACGCTCCCGACACCGTAGAATCTGAAAAGCAGTTGAGGCTGGAATGCTGTGTAGGCGCCACCAGTGGAAGTTGTCGGCGGCGGAAAGCCTGGGAAGCGTCATCAAGAGGCGATCTGATGCCTGTCCGATCTTCATGAACTTCGGCACCTGGTACCCAATAAAGGGTGAGGAAATGTTGAAAGAAAATGAAGAAGCCTTTACACGGGATCGAAGGAAGACGAGATGGCGCACCAGAGAGGAAAACAAGAGTAGCCTTCTCTGTAATCGACCCTGGGTAGGGCGAGCTCCCTCTTCCTCCATAAGAAGCCCTAGATTGATCGTCCATGGCCGATACGGCCGGGAGAGGAGGGTTTCCCGACTCACAGGCTGCTCTCGAGGGCTCCTTCAGCCTCGTGTGGGCGTGCTGCTGTTGGCTGAGCTTCCTCCTCCTGTAAGCACTGGATTGCTCCCTATACTTCCTAGCCATGATCACGTGCCAATGGTTCTTGACGGCGTTATCCGTCCTTCCCGGGAAGAGCCGGGCAATCAACGCCCATTTATTACCGTACGCTCTGTGGGCGGCCATCAGCCTCTCTTCCTCCTCCTTTGTGAAAGCCCTCTTCTCGATCCTCGGGTCCAGCTGGTTGAACCACCTCAGCCTGCAGCTCTTCCCTTTAAACAATACATGCAAAAATTTGCAACAGAGATGAGAGAAATCATTGGCAAGTCTACGGAAAAGAAGAAATTTTGTTTCATTTTTTCGAGGGGGGCAGGGGGAGGGGGGGCGACTTTGTGCTGTGGACAATACCGGATCTCCCCGCTAGCTTCTCTGCAATGAGATTCCAGTTCTGCGGACCGTAGAGGGCTACCAGTTCTCTGAGCTTAGTGTCCTCCGCAGGCCTCCAGTGTCCCCTGCCAGAGAGCTTCAAGTAGTTGCCTCCCTTGTCACTGGGTCTGCCGTCAGCATCGACGGCGCTCGGTTCAAAATCCATGATGGTTCTTTCGGAGAAAGCCCCCCCAGGTCCGGCCTCACTGTCGTGCTTCTGGGAAGGGGAGAGGTGGCTGTAGCGATTCTCTCCGCACAAGGTCCAGAACGCTCTCTCCTGGTTATTCCAACAGCCGTCTTCCTCTTTGCCAGGTGAAGAATACGGGTTATGGCAGAAGGGGGCCATCTGGTTGAATACCGGCTCCGGGAGGCAAGAGGAGGGAGGAGAGCAGCTCCTGGCCACGTAGATGTTCGCCTCTGTGCCCCTGCCTTGGTCTTCATGGAATTGATGCGGGGACATCTCTTCTCCTGCCTGGGGTAGAAGAACAAAGGAGAGAACAGGAACCCGACTGTGGTCTTCTGTTTGCTGTGGGCCGAGAGAGAGAACTCGAAGGATAAAACGAGAAATAGAGAGCGAGGGGGAGGGGGAGGGGGCGGGGGGCGGAGAGGGAGAGGGGGAGGGGGCGGGGGGGGAGGGGAGAGGGGGAGGGAGGGAGAGAGAGAGAGAGAGAGAGAGAGAGAGTAGAAGTGACTGAGAGGGAACTAACAAGCTGAAAACAGCAAAAACGTTTATACAGAAACCCACACGGCCGCCCCCCTTCCGGCAGAAACAGTGGCGGCCATCCCGCCTCTCCTCTTGACTTAAAAGCGATCCCTTTCTCCGGACGCAATCTTAACAGACCCTCCCACGGACAACACCACCAAACAACTCGGCCTCTTCTCGGCGTCGTGTCACCAGGGCTGCAAAATCATATCTTTCTTCTGCCCGGATCAGCCGAAGTGCCACTCGGCCGCGCTGGGTAACGTGGGCTCTGCACACGCGCACCTGTCCTCTCTCTTCCGGGGGGCAGGTGGTGCCCTCTCCGGCGTACATCCCTCACCAGGTAACTAACCGCGCTACATACACAGCTCAGCCTATCGGGCACTGGTCAACACGGTTTACGTCACCCCTCCCGCGTCCTGAATCAGACGCCACGGAAAAGAGAAACGGCGTGGTCACTGTTCGAACCGCCCCCTGGGATATGATGATTAGGCGCTCGATCCTCCCCCGCGTCAGCTCTCCTCGCCCATTTCTTTGAACTCTCTAGTCCTATTCATCGGGGGATCTGTGGATAAAGCCGCATCGAAGGCGGCTCGCCTCCCCCTTCTGGCGAGCCATTGTTCTCACCTCCGCATTTGATCTGCGAATCCCTCCCCAGGCAGGCGAACGGACGATGACCCGGGTCCGGCCAAAAGGGAGCTCCAGATCCACTCCGATGAGGAAAGCCCACTGGAACGTCGTCAGTGACTTAATGGTGGCCATTGCTAAATCGACCTGGCAGCTATGATGGCCGGTCCTTCACTTATTATGTTGTTGTTGAGGTCGGCAGTATTGGGAACTCGGCTTCGCCTGTGGAGCCTCTTCGCTGGTATCTAGATTGGGGGCGAGGAGAGAGGCCCTCGGGGGGTGGGGCAAGGTCTACACATTCTTCTGAGAGAAATACGGGATGGGTAGCTGGCCAGGTGGCGCCATGTTTTCTTCTTCGCACGCTTGGCGGGGCAGCAGCCGACTGGGGAAAACCCGGTCGCAGACGTCTCATTTAATGTGTCGCAGGGCGTGCAAGGGGAATGTACTCCCCCCTCACATGCCCTCTCAGGCCCAGGGCTTCTGCGGTGGATGAATTGACAGTAGGGCTCGCTGCAATAGCCATAGAGACACACAGGCGACGCAACGAGAGAGGCGATTAACCCGCTCTCAATGTGGAACCCCTTCCTGAGCTCGATCTCTCCTTATCGTTACCGACAACTGTTTGCTCCCTCGATTTATTCAGCGGTGGGTCGGTCAGGCAGGACCTGGACCGCGGTCGTACAAGGGTTTGACTCCTTTAGCCAGCCTCGGATTTTGAAGGCTGAACAAGGTCTCTCGGGGCCAGCATTGATGGATCTGCGACTTGTATGTATCGCATTCAAGAGTGAATGCATGCACATGCATGCAAAATCGTTGGTTTCGTGTTGCTCATGGAAGCATTTAAGGCTCTACGGGGGAGAAGTACGAGTAGATGGGCCGTGGCCCTCGTGAAGTGGGGAACGCAAATCTCTGAAACAGTTCAGGGAAGGTGTAGGGGTTACCATCTGCCATAAACTCTGAATTTTTCGAAGTGCAGGGTCCGTTTAATCTGTGCAGTTGAAGAGACCAGCCATTAAATGCCAGTTGACACCCTATGCCAACTTTAAGGTTTGTCATGCAGCTCATGTACAGCCTACCAGGGTAAGTTTACAACGAAGTTGATGCCTGTAAATCACAAAGTCGTTCAAGGGCGCCCTCCTCTCTCTCTCTCTCTCCGTGTCGTAGTCATGTATCTGCCTGCCCACTAAATTCGGACTGCCCGGAGTTGTAGTCTGTTTATTTAATTTCGACAAGTTCCTTTTTCAAGCCACACAGGGTACACGTAATGGAAGCCTGGTTGACGGAAGACAGGCTTCCCGCATTGGCCACTCTCATTCACGCTCATTGATGGGAAGAGAGGATATGGTTGAGTCTATTCAAATGCGTCGCAACCTAGCCACGGTGGTTACAGCCGCCGCACTCTATGCTCCCGTGTGGAGCAGCCAACGACACCGATGGTTCGAGACTGCCCAGAATCTTAAGTGGAGAGAGAATGCTTAATGCCCGACCCAGCCCCCGGTTTTCTCTCGAGGGCCGTACTTCGACGTGCACTAGTCGGTCAATCGTTTTGGGATCATCTGTGCTCACTGTTGACCGTGTTGCTTCTGTATAGTCGCTACGATTGAATGGCCGCTGAGAAGACCAATTGGGAAGCAATAAAACGGGGCCGTTGGACCCTCTCTCTCGCTTCAATCACCACTAGTGGCTGGGTGGTCGGCCAAACGGGTGATTCGATAAGAAATGGGGGAGGGCGACGGCTCTCTAACAGAGGACCCTCAAGCGATGAGTTGAAACTCCTGTGTGGGCTTGCGGAGGCCCCGCCTTGGAGCAAGGAATGAGCTTTCGTTATCCCCCAAAGCTGTGAGACTCCCGGGGAAGATGGGTCGGTGGGTAAACCGCGTTGTGGCCGGTGACTTTCACGGACCGGCATCCTCTTCCCCCTCTTCACACAAATCTTCGCGTTTCCCAAACGGGAGGACAGCCCTGCCCGGTATCCAGGTTCCCCCAAGCCTCCAGCTCTCCCAACTGGTCACGTCTTCTCCGTGAGACAATCTGCCCCAAGTCCTGCTGAGGGAACCTCTGTCGATCCTCTCCTGGCGTACTTGAAATGGATAGCAATGCCGTGCATGCGCTTCCGGTGGTGATGAATGCAAGGTTCGTGAGAGGGGGGGGGGATATCTTGGGAATCTTTCTGGGGTAAGGCACGTGTGAGCGCAGGCCGTGTTGACGTTCTAATACGTGACGTACGACCTTTATTATCTCAGCGATACCTGCTCCCAGATTTATTATTATTATTATTATAGAAAACGAAGAGAAGAGAATA
The DNA here is from genome assembly GCA_024713555.1 of Spirodela polyrhiza. Taxonomy (NCBI): domain Eukaryota; kingdom Viridiplantae; phylum Streptophyta; class Magnoliopsida; order Alismatales; family Araceae; genus Spirodela; species Spirodela polyrhiza. The sequence continues at coordinate 5,006,840 of CM046544.1, read as the reverse complement.
AGGGGGAAAATGAAATTTAGGGTCATTCTACATTGCACCTCAGAGGGTACGATTGGATGTGATCAAATTTGGATCTCCCCTAATGAGGCAAAGTTCGTAAGTCAAGGTATGTAATGCTCCCCTCTCATTCTCAATTTATCGATTTGACTTTCCAATTAAGATGTACATCTTGAAACTAGATTTTATTTGTAAGTAGATTACATTATAATTCAATGTTTGCTTGAAAGCTACAGAAAAAACGGGTTTGCCTCTATGTGCATGACTAGTAAATGAAGACAATACATCTTTGCTGCTCTCAGTTCGATAACTCAGCCATCTAAACTCATAATTGATCGAAGCAATAGTTTTACATCGCTTTACCAGATATGAGATATTTAGTGCTGTCTCATGGTCCTCCATCAAATGAAAGACCGTCCAAGGATAGGGCAATATTTATGATCTACTTTCTTATAGTACGACAATGAGTCTGGTTCGTATCAAAAACTTAAAATGTGTTAAGCCATTGCGAAATATATATCGCATATCTCTCCAAAAATCAGCTTTCGGGCATTATAAAATATTCATAACAACATCAAGATGTAGCTTTTATGGTTCTAGCTGATTGATGATGAACAATGGTATGATCCTTTGTGATGACTAGATAAATGACTAACTCACTAAGTTTTTGATGCTATGATGCTGAGTTGAGAAAATCATCTTATCTTTTTGTAAGTGTCAAGTTATATTCGTTAGGTTATATTCATCAGGAGACTCACCAAGTTCATAGTATCAATTACTAAGTATTGTAATCTCAAATAAGTTTTTTGAAGTTGATAAATATCCATGTTCCCAAAAGGTTGTTTAAGATTATTTTGATTAAAATAGCACATTAAATTTGAGTTAATACTTCATCATATAAGAATATATGTTAGTAAATAGTGCAATATAAAAATGTTGATACCTTAAGATATGATATTTACATTAAAGTCAATATTTTGATGTGCCAAAAAATAATTATAATATTTTAGCATAGGACAATGTTGATGTCCCAATACACACAGATTATGTCGCAAAATAAAAGTATAAAACTGGTGAGTAATACGTAAACAATTAAATCTAATATTTCATTACATAAAAACATGTTACATAATAATAAAGTATATTAAGTTTAGTATGCCAAAATATGAAGAGTCATTATACAATTAGGAACTGTATTAGGTTTTTTATAGTAGTGTATGAAAAGTTATTCTACAAACAAGCAAAGTATCTTAAGATTTAGAATTCAATAGATTAAAATATTCTAGTGTAACACAAACATCAAAAGAATAGTGCCTCAATATATCTAACTCAATTTTTAATGTAGAAAAAATGCATCATGTACTAACATGTATGAGAAAAATATCATACTAAATAGAATTAATGAGAACAATTATTTAACTAAAGGAAGCTTAGTCATGAACTCCACATGTTTCACATTGTATTTTAATATATGTGAATGTAATATAAACTAATACATCATATGAAGGATGTCTTTTTGTTGACAATAAAAAATGACATGAAAGTACATATACATACATTTAAGAATGATGTAGTAATTGCATTCTATACAATAATTTTGTTAACATAAGAATCTCACATTAGCTCAAAAGTTAAAAATAAATGGCTTCATTATAGTAACAAAATGGCATCAATTTTTTTCATGTCAAATATTATTAATAAAATGAAACAAAATGCAATATTTTTTATATATAAGGAATAAAAATAATCAATCAAACATTTCATTAGTGGCAGAAAATTTTAAATTCAAAGATACGAGAAAAGGATGCCCAACAAGAAAGTAAAAAATGCTTACAACTATTTAACCCAAAGATTGAGGGAACAAATATTTGAAAGGAACAACGTACATCAAACAATACATGTGAAGATTCCCAAACTAGATTTTTATAAATAATCTTACTATTTTCTAGAATTGGAAGATTAACTTTGAAGTCTATATGTCACAGTGTAAATAACTTTAATGGCATAATGGTTCAATCAATTTTTCTTGAAAAAATCTAGCTCATAGTGAAATCAAATATTGTAAGTAACAATTACATGCAAATACTATTACATTTATGTTGAGATATTATATCACTAGGAGGGACAATTTTATTCCACTTGAATTAAACATTGGTTGTGGAGTAAATAATTTAATTTCTAAATTTTACCAAGTCTAATTTTCAGCCCCATTGGAGAGCATCCATCAAATATGCTAACAAGCTATGAATTCCATGATGAGTAACAATAAAGACAAGTGGATGTATCTGGGAGAAGGGTACTTCTTAAGGGTTTACATTCACTTTCTAGTAGATTGACTTAATGTGTCATTGAAGCATGTGTTGAAAGATCTTGAGATAGATTTCTTATAAACTACAAATATCTGTCCATTGAAATTTAAATAATCAAAAGTTGATGGTTTAAAGATTTTTTGAGTCTATCCATATGGTGAAAAAGCAAAAGTTAAATCTCCATAGGTGTAAAAGAAAAAAAAACACACATTTTTTTATGAGTGATAGGTATAATTAGGATGATGAAAACTTTAATCAATGTTTGAAACACCTATTTACATGATTGAATGGTGTAAACTTGTGGCTTAACCACTACATAGGATTAGATCTATACTAGTATTGTTCCAATTTGAGAACACTAACCTATAGGGTGTGCTACATGGGGCCTAGTTAACTTCTTAGGAGATTAATGATTCATTGAATTATCATGCTAACATATTCATTTCTTGATATTTATTTGAAAATAAAAAGTTAAATTTGGTTATGAGTTATGTTGGTTAGACAAGAAATGTTAATAAAAAATAAAATGGTCTGACATCTTTTCTAAATGTTTACAACTTGTTATTTTTGGAATTTTTATTCATTTTATGAATTCATTATGAAATTAATATTGATAATAATAATATAAAAAACAACTTATTAGTGGGCCACATCTCAATCAATGCATAGCTTCCATTGTGGCCTGACATTAGTTTATTTTGGAGGAGGAACTAATCACATGCCCACTACTTTAGACACTTTTGCTATGGGACTAAATATTATCAAATCATGTAAGAAAAAAACCAGAAAAGATGGAAATGAAAGGAAATGCAGAAAATTGAGAAAAACATAGGACAATAAAGAAAAAAAATAAATTTTGGTGTAAAAATCACAAATTTCTCCCTGAATTATTGTTTTTTTATCTTAAATTTGATTTGAAGCTCTATTTTTCATTAATGAATGAGCCAACATATCAAAAATATAATTTTTAATATTATTTAGTAAAAAAATGGAAATTAAAAATTGAGTAAATTGAAGAGATGAAAAATGGAATGGGCAATTTAGTGAAGGCAATACATTGAGTTTTCAAATTTGGAGAATAAAAGGGAGTTGGAGAGGAGAGAGAAGTATTATTAGGCTTCTCTTTCTCCCTTTCATGAAGCTCCCTCACCTTGGCCTGATCAATCCTTTCTACTTCATCATCGACACTATCTCAAGCTTTGATGAGCCATTTCTTCTCTTCAACTTTTGTTAGCAACTAACAACAATGATTTCCACATTCTATGATCACCGTTCTTATGCATGGGTGGAAATTATCATTTCCAAGCCATGCTTCATTCTTATTTGGTGCAACATATCAAAGTCCAAGAAATCAAGTTACTATATGTGATTGTTATTATTTCTTCATGGATGTCAAAGTTAAACAAAAATCTTTAATTGTTCTTAATTATACTTTGCTCTTTATAATTTAAGAGTAATTATGATTACTTTTTTCAGTTGAATCTCTATGATGTTTCTATTATAATGAATCATATCTTATTTTGAATTCTTTGTAGTGAAAAATGTTTCCTCTAAAAAGGAAATTTTCATTCTTGTTCATAGATTGATATCTCAAATTGTGGTAATTTCTTTCATTATTTTTTTTGAATTATCTCATTTATCTTCATATCATCTCTTTGTTATATCTATCATTCAACCAAATTTTTTTATTATATATATTACTATATTATTATAAAATGTGTTCTAATTCATCATTGAATGTCTTCCCTAAGAGTGACATAAATTTCACTATTATATAAGATCCTCCTAGTGAATTCAATTTTAATAAATTTAAAATTTAAAAGCTTTAAATTACGACTTGAAGTTATTAGAGGTCACCCATCCTAGTATTTCTTTGACTTGGGCACTTAATTTTCAAGGCATTAAGTGTAGTGTGATTGCAACCCCTTTTTGGGAAGTCAGTTGGAACCTTACATCCTCATACCCCTTTTAATGAGTGTGCTACCACCATATCCCATAAAAAATTCAAAAATAACTTAACTAAAGTCATATATTCAAATGATGGGTGATGATGTCAGCTAATCAAATGATGACACCCTATTTCAAGTGACACCCTTATTCTTTCCATTAGAATTTGATGTCGTATAATGCGATGCCCCATTTGTGCACTTGGCTTAAGCTAAGGTAGTGCAGCCACTCTCTTACCTCAACCAACTTGAAGAGTGAGAAAATGTCAATGTGGGGTGGGGGTGTGTTAAAGGGTGAAGTGGCTGATAGTATATTTGGCCCAAATGGCTTGACACCCTATATAGACCCAATGGCCTATACATATTTCATTTAAAATGGAATCACCATCCTTGGTCAGTTATCAAATGGAATCATGCTCCACTTTTTTGAGTGCTACCCTTCTAACATCACCTTAGGATGCCACCTTCCATTACCACCCTCAGCTCTACTTGACAAGTTGAGTTCTTCTATTACAATCTTCCTCTTTAAATCTCTTAGTGACATAAGGAGCTAAACATGACTATATTGTTTTATCTTACAATTTCTTGTATTTTTTTGGTTTACTAAATTATCCCTATAATTTTTTTAAGTGACAAATACTCTAAAGAGGGCTTTTCCATTATGACTCCTCCATTTGATAAGTCATGAATGATACTATGATTAATAATTAATGAATTTTCAATCTTATTTTTTTGTTTATATTACATTTTAAATTTATTTTCCTACTCTTTTATGTTCAGACTTTGAGTATTTTAGATTTCTCATGAAGAGGATAATGTTTGTTGTCTTGAAGTCATTGTCCTTTTATTCTTACATTGATGGTTATGAATTGAAATTTTTAAAGAAATATCAAAGAGTGTTTTCTAATATTCTAATGATTCTCTTATAGTCAATGTCCTCGTATAGTTTGACTTGTCAATATGAACCTTGCTGTTTTCTACAATGAAGACTTAATGTGAGGCTGGAGGCCAATGAGAAGAAAAGGGTAAGTGTTCTTTATTGATATGCCATTAGAAGATGGTAAAACTTATAAACAAATTTTGTACAAAAATCTTCCCAGATCTTTGCAATTTTTTAATAATTATTTGTCTGAAATATGATTAATTAAAATATTTGACAAACCAATATAATGTCTTTTGAAAAATTCAGATATCTTTTGATGAAATGAATACATGGTTCCTTTATTACGTAGCATTTATATTCAAATTATAATGGTTCATATTGATCCACATATGACCTAATTTTATATTCAAATTATATTGGTCCCCTAGTGATCCAATATTGTGACATCAGAACTAACAAAATAGATCTCATTAAAATCATGCTATGATAGTCAAACTTGATCTGAATATTTTCAAACAAAATGTGATGTCTAAAAAGATATTTTAATTGATGATCTTGGTATGTGAAATAGTGATTTATTTATTTAGATAATAAACATACATTTTATTATAGATTTGGACTATCAAAAAAACTCATTTGACACTGGTTAACTCTATTAATTCTACATCAAAATATTTCAAAATTTATGATGTAAAGGTACTAATTTATAAATAATTGAGAAATTTTTCATATTTATATCTTACATAATGAAATCATGTTGGCTTAAAATTCTTGATCATTCTTTCCCTTAACATGTCAATTTACCTAGATAATAGTAATTTCTATAGTAAAATAATAAAATATTACTATTTACATTATAATTATTCTATTTAAGAAATTTTGACATCATGGGTCACAACTATATTTGGTAAATTCTCACCTCATAACGCAAATTATTTTACATTGCGTTTGAGTATTTTCAAGTCCAATCTCATATCATGTACCTCTTGAACTATGTATAATTTGATGTTTTAATTGATATAAAGTGTGTTTCTCATCATAAAAATATCATATATTTAATACTACTATAATTAATATTCAATATATAATATAATTTAAATTATATATTTATTATTTAGAAATTTATAAATTTGAAAGAGAATTGTCTTGAGTATATCAAGACATTGAAATATTGATGTTATTCACTTTTTTAAGTTCTTGAAATGTAATATATATTTAGAGTGACGGAAATGGTATTCTATCCAGAGGTTGTTCAGTTCTTCCTCCCTCTCCCTCTCTCTCTCTCTCTTCTCTCTCTCTCTCTCTTCTATCTCCGCACCGGAAGACGAACTTGGGGCAGATCCTGGATTTCATTTAGCTGTAGAGTTAAACAGGATGGGATCCCAGAAGTAGCTTCCAAACTATGCGAGGGCGTGGCGAGTATCGAGGCAAGTGAAATCGTTTGATGTGAGAGGGCCGAGTAGCTTCCTACCTGCACCCTCTCCCTCCCTCTCGCCCAGTCTCCCCCTCTCTCTCTATCTGGATAAAAAGGCAAAATTTAAATCTGCAGGGGGAAAAAGTAATAGTTTAATCTCCAGGGGTGAAAGAGAAGAAAAACCACGGGTTTTTTTTATAAGAGTGAGATGTGTGTGATTTCTGTCGTTAAATAAGGTTTTAGTATCTTTATGATTTGGAAATGACACAAGACGCAGGCATGGAGAGAGAGAGAGAGAGAGAGAGAGAGAGAGAGAGGGGTCCGCTGTTCCGCCGACCCGTCGCTTAGTCCGCAGGTCCGCCCGAGCCAACGCCCGAATCGCCGAACCATCGGGAGCCGTAGCCCGACCCGCAGGTTCACCGCGAACCAACCTAACAGTTCCCGCCCAAGGAAAAGAGGAAGCAGAATGAATTAGGAAAGAGGAAGCAGAAGGAATAAGGAAAGAGGAAGAGGGCGGAAGAAGAAGAAGAGGAAGAAGAGAGAGGAAGGCGATTTCAATGGCCTGATCGCCTCCCCCTGGGGGTGGCCGCAGGGGAAGCTCTCCGACGGGAGGGCGGTGGCCATGGAGCAGCTCTCCTCGACGTTGCATCGGGGGAAGATGCAGTTCCTGGCAGAGGTCTCCATCATCTTCGCCGTGCAGCATCGGACCCTGGTGAAGCTCATCGGCTGCTGCATCGAGAAGGGGAGCCGGCTCCTCGTCTGAGAGCATCTCGAGAACAATGGCTTCGTGCGAACCGTCGTCGGTAACCTTAATCACTCCTTCTTCCTTCCTTCCTTCCTTCCTTCCTTTTTTTTCTCCCTTCGGATCCGACAAGCGGCGGAGGGTTGCTAATGTGCCTAATCTGAATGTTGTAGTATTTTTACACAGTTTATTTAAGAGAAACTTGACGATGAATATCGTTTAAACGATTGAACTAAAGATTGAGAAAAAATGCTTTTTTTAACCTGAGATTGTAAATGCAACCTGAGTTGATGTTTTCCATGAACTGTTCTAAAAGGTTATGCTTGACTTTAGGGCTTACCCTTGTTTTCGGCTTGTGAACATAGATCTATTATTGAACCATGTATGATCTAAAGTAAATTAAAATCCATGTGAAACATCAGCTATCGTCTAAATAATTGTCATAGTTATTTCTTTTATTTTTCTGGAGTATGTTTTCCCTTGTAACTTTTATTTCTAAGTTTTATTAACTTGTCAATGCCCAAGTTAAATTGAAACAATATTGAATTGGTATTTTGACTCTATGATTTCAGGCCTTGCCATTTAGAATTGCAATATACGTCATTTAAGACTGCAACACAATTCTTACTAAAATTTGTTTTCTTCTACCTTTTGTATATATTATACTCCTGTAACATGATGCTCATGATTAACAGTGCATCTAAGAGCATAAAAATTCATATATTACTTGCATTCATATCATGTTAGGATGATTATGGCTAGCTAGAAGGGTTGAAACAGTTCAAAAATTGTGAAAATACTCCTCAAATGCATATAAAATTTTCATATAACTGAATTGCGATATTTGCACTTTATATTTCAATAGATATCGCCTAGTAGGTATTGAGAATCCTATCTAACACTTGAGGGTGGTTGAAGTTCTAAACTCCTCAATCAAAGTACCCATAGGGAGTAATCCAAAGCTTGGCTATGAAAGTAAACAAATGACAGAGTGAAGCTCCAAAAGTCGGTCCATTAGACAAGGGAGGTGCTTATCCACTCTCCTCTCATCAAAAAAAAAAAACCGTGAGGAAAAAGCTACCTGTCTATCAATGAAAAAAAGAAAAAAAAAGGGACAGAGTGAAGCTCCAAAAATCGGATTGTTGGACGGGGGAAGTGTTTATATACTCTCCTCTTGTCAAAAAAAACAAAAAACCGTGAGGAAAAAGCTACCTGTCTATCAATGAAAAAAGGAAAAAAAAGGGACAGAGTGAAGCTCCAAAAATCGGATTGTTGGACGGGGGAAGTGTTTCTATACTCTCCTCTTGTCAAAAAAAAAAAAAACCGTGAGGAAAAAGCTACCTGTCTCTATATGAAAAAAGGAGAAAAAATGGACAGAGTGAAGCTCCAAAAATCGGGTTGTTAGATAGGGGAAGTGTTTATCCACTCTCCTCTTGTCAAAAAAGAAACCGTGAGGAAAAAGCTACCTGTCAATATATGAAAAAAGAATGAGGAAAAAGGGGACAGAGTGAAGCTCCAAAAATCGATTTGTTAGACAGGGGAAATGCTTATCCACTGTCTTCTTGTCAGAAAAAAAAGTCGTGAGGAAAAAGCTACCTGTCCTCAAATTATTTAGAAAGGGCCAAACAAACTCTAACTATGGGAAAAGGATTGAGGCTTATAGAATGGAGAACATTTTTGAGTGCTGGATAGAATTATACTATGAGGTGATATCTATTGATTACAAGTGTCAACTTTGCACTAATATGAAGATGAAATTTTGAATGCAATTTTGAGGAGTGTTTGCACAATTGAGATACAATTCACTTTGATACTTGCCATAAAATTTGAAACATATCTGAGCCAAGTAAATGTATTTAGAATCAATAATACCTTTAAACACGATATTTTGATTCACCATTAGTTCCGAATTATAATTCTTATGAGTATTGTTAATGGGCTAGGTAAGGATTCATATATGGGGGGATATTAATGCATCATTTATATGTTTTTATTAAATTAAAATGATAATCAATGTTGCATTAACCAATCTCAAATATAATAAATCGAATATCCACTTCACGAATTTCTTTGTAATTTGCATATTATTTTTTATAAATTTCTGCTTGATTTTATAATGTGTTCTAATAAGATTATGTGTAGTAGATGGACTTGAATTTTTTTATGAGTCCAATATTTGTCATGAAAGGTGAGAATTCAATATTTAATTAAGAGAACATCATTTTCTATGATTTTTCTGTACTTAAAATTCGAACCAAGGACGACATCATTTCCTTTAAGCAACATGCAAGGTTTTCACAGATTTAGATTCTATTTCTTTTGCAGATTTTTACTTGAGAATAATTAGACTTTAAATGGATCTTTTTTGCTACTATTTCACCACATGCATTACATTTTTCTTTGGTTTTTGTTGTATGTTTGTTCGCACTAAGTCATAGATGGATTGAATTGGAAATGAAGTCTATTGGTGCTGAAAGATAGAAATGTGAGCCAATTGTGTTTTTATTATTATCTTTTTCCTCTTTTCTTCCCCACAATTGCACAGTTTTTGTTAGTTTTTCTTATGATGACATAATCATTTTTCTCTTTGTCACTATTTTGTTACTCTAGGTTGTGTGGAATGAATGTCATATGGTTATTTCGGGAAGTGAGGTTTTCACTCCCTAAATGCTGTCGAATTTGGTGAGTTTTATGCTTATAATTTGATGTTTGATTGGCTACTCTTCTTTTTTTTTTCTTTTTCGTGGAGAGTTGTGGTTTTCTTCATATGGCATCCAATGCTAAAATGTGATGTTGATTTACTTTTTATGAAGAATTAACTTCTTCATTACTTTTGAGAAATATCTTATTTTTTCTAGAGGAAGAAATTTGGGATATTTAGGTGTTTCATCTCAGTTTGGTAATTCTTCTTTCCACCCTCCTCACTTTTATGGTTTGTCACCTTGTCTTAGAATTTACATTATGATGCATGAAAGATCAAACTTGTCGCTCTTGCACTTGTTTGGTTATGAAGAATTCTTTTCCAGGGCCTGTCTATTGCTGACCATGAAAAGAAGAAAAAAAAGAAAAAAAACAGCAACCAAGTAGGCATCGATTGTCTACTCTCTCTTTCCTGAACATTTCTCTTGGTGCTGAAAGTCCACCTGTTTGTTCTCGATCTTTTGTGTTTTGTCTCACATCAGTGCTGTCTCTTGCCAGTGAGTTTTTCTCTCTGTCCTCTTTCCGGCTTTAGCGTTTCAAGTTCTTTACAATAAAGTTATCAAATATTAGGTTTGTATTTCTTTTTGTCCAGAGTGAATTTTTTATCTAAGGGAAAATTATCTAAGCTAGGGTTTTCCAGGCTTTAGAATACATGAGACAACATCCCTATTCTCTTGGGGCCATGTCATGATGGTTCTCTTGTATCAGGTCTTAGGCCATCCTAACGAGCTGCATAATGGTTGTGGGACTATGGTGCCATTTGATAAACGAGTTTTATCTATAATATGACATTTTTGTAAGTATCCTTTTCCTAGTGGGGCATATAATTTAGATGAATCCCTCAATGCTTTTGTTGAGAATGTTTTATTAGGAGATTTGCATAATTGTTGCCTAAGCTACCCTTGCAACTAAAGGGGTCAAGGGCAGTGCTGGATCTTGGGGATTCGAGAAAGCTACATAGAAATCTAGTACATTGGAGATTTTCTTTCAATCTATCTTTACCAGGAACCATAGAAAATATCAAAGTTTTGCATACCCTACTTCTAGTGGAATGGATTTTTATTTTATTTGAGCTAAAAATTTGTTATTCAAGAGGATAATAAAATGAAGTATCTGGACAATATAGATAAAGTCTTAATTGAGAACTCTAACATCACCTTCTGTCTTAAAGCTTGAATGTTGTACTGGAAAAGTAGAGTAGATGATGTTGAAGCAAATGTTGGAGGTGAATTTTTGTCTAGCTGCATTTTTTGTTCCCATTGTTTGCCAAAAAGCCTTAGATCATTTTTGCTTTACTAATGTGCAGTTTTATGCTCTTGCCATAGTATAAATTTTGCTTTCAATTTTTTCTTACAAAGCCTATGTGAGTCTTTTGTGTAAAATTCTTTGGTCATCTTGATCTCCAATTTGTCTGTATATTTCATTGTCTTGAACTAAACTCAACTTTTTGCTATATTAATCTTCGTGAATCATACTAATGTACTTTTGTATCTGATCATAGTAAAGTTGAATCTTGTAGATTGTGCATGTTAGATCCTGGATCTGCCATGCTCAACATATGGCTATTTCAGCTTTCCAAATGGACGTGGTAGTCTTGGGGGATTCTAATATAATGGCTAAGTGATGATTCTCCCTACATGTCTCCATTTTTTTGCTAGCAATGCACTTTTTTCTGTTATTCTTTCAGCTTTGGATTTATTAGTTTGGATTTTATGCTTAGAGTTTAGGATTTACAATTTTGTAATGTAAGCTATATTTGTTTATTTTCCAGGTTTTTAATTTGGAGTATCGTCATTAGAGTATATTGGGTTTAAATTTTTATTCCCCAAGGTGTAGAGTTTAGTGCTTGGGGGTTTACCCTTTAGGTTTCTAATTTTTTGGTTTATGGCTTTGGGTCTTATTATTTCGACTTTAGTGCTTATACTTTAGGGTTTATGATTTTATAGTGGAGTATAGTTTGGGTGCAATTTCTAGGTCTTTCATTTGGATTATAGGGGAGTTGTGTGTAACTTTTAGTGGTTAGGGTGTATATATATTTAAATCAATACGTACATTCTAAGACTCTAATTTGATTGAACTTCAAGTGGCCATGTATGTTGTGATGTTGTTTTTCAGTAGGATTTGTTGCCATCCTCAAATCTTGGATAATATAGTTAGTTTGTATAGCATAGATCTAATTGTTAAGGTGTATGTTTAGTGCTTGGGGTTTTCAAGTAGGGGGGGTATTAATGCATCATTTTTATGTGTTAATTAAATTAAAATAATAATAAATGTTACATTAACCAATCTCAAATATAATAAACCAAATTAGAAGTTTAAAATAGATTAACTTCATTAATTTCTACCTACTACTCTTCATAATGTTTTTCAGAAATTTCTTCTTGATTTTATGATGTGTTCTAACAGGTTCACCTATCATGGATATCTGTTATTAAAAGTGAGAAACCAATATAGCATCATGAGGGCATCATTTTCCCGATTTTTGTGAAGTTTGAATTCGAACAAAGGACGGCACCATTTCCTTCAAACGACATGCAAGGTTTTGATAGATGTAGATCTCTGTTTCTTTTGCAAATTTTCACTTGAGAATAATAATAGTTTTAATCAATCATTTTTACTTATGTTTCACCACAGGAAAGACATTTTTCTTTTTCTTTTTTTGGATGTTTGTTGACACTAAATCATAAATGGATTGAATTGAAAATAACTACTGGTGCTGAAAGGGAGAAATGTGAACAAAGCGAGCTTTTATTACTGTTTTTTTCCTCTTTTCTTCCCTAAACCTGCAAAGTGTTTGTTAGATTTCTTGTGATGGCCTAATTATTTTTCTCTCTATGTCATTACTTTCTTACTCTAGCTCAAATATGTCATGGTTATTTCAAAAGTGAGGTTTTCACTCCATAAATGCTGTCAATTTTGGCAAGTTTTATGCACATAATTTGACCTTTGGTTGGTTACTCTTATTTTATCTTTGTTTTTTTGTGGAGAGTTGTGGGTTTCTTCATCCTTATTATGTTTTTATTCAAATCTTTATATGGATGGTACAAGGAACTTTGTGAGAGGCATAGTGAAAAATTGGCCATAGTGAGATTAGCCAATTTCTAGATGTTTTTGTCTTTCTTTCCTTTTTTGCACCCATCTTCGAGGAATTAGTCTTCTACCTTTTCCGTTCATTAATAATTCTGCCTTCTTTGTTGTATTTTTTCTTAAAGTTATAATTTGTTTAGAAAACGAATTTGGGGATATTAACTTTTTTTTTGGTCTAGTAAATTTTTTCCCCATCCTTCTCACTTATTCTTCCAATTACATGCATAAAAGCTTATCAATGCAATTGAGCACTACAATTGTGTAGATGTGTGGATTATGTTCCTCTTAGACAAACAAACAGAAGCAGATTCAAATTGCAACCTTAGTGTATAATTTCAGCCATGCCTTCCATTATGACATCTGCATTAATGACAACTTGTAGGAATTTATTATGTTTGCCAACCAGCAGGACTTATTGTTGCTTTGAGAATTAGGAAAAGTAATGGACATGTTTAGAACTATCTTTATCATTTTTATTTTTTTCTTGACTTTAAACTCCAGATTTTTTTGTTTAGGTCTTTGGGGATAATGTTTCTGAGAGTAGCACCTAACTTTTGGAATTTAGGACAGTTTGCTGCATTTTCTAAGCATTTCATTTGGAATATGGGGTCTAGTGTACGGTGCATCTAAATTTTATTGCTTGTTGTTTAACATGTATAGCTAACCTTTGACGGTTTTTAATTCCTTGGTTTATGGCTTGGAATTTACTATTTTCAATTTAGTTCTTAAATTTGATGGTTAACAATTTTATAGCTGAGTATATTCCAGTGTATTTTTGAGGTACTTCATTTGGGGTTTAGGTTTTAGATTATGGTGTTTAAATTTTTTTGCTTTAGGTTCATTTGGGGTTTACATATTTATTATTGACTTTAGTTCATTATCATCTTCAATTAAGGGTTTTAGAATTTGGAGAGTAGGCTTATGGTGAGGTTTATCACCTTCATTAATGAAAAAATGTCATTAAAAAGAAAGAAGGTACTATCCAAATTCTTAAACCTTCTTTGAAAAGGTACCTTCTTTTCTGTTTGAAATTTGATCAAAGAGTAATTTTTTTAATTCTTCATTAAAATATTATCTTATATTTTTAATTAATACTTTGGAATGTAAGACCATCATTTTGTTCCATTTAATATCATCTAATATTTTGCAAATCTATTTTAGTAGTTATTTAAAATTTACAGTTGGGTGAATGAAGATGAGTTCAAAATTTAAATTAATGATATTTACATATTATATTCAAAATCTATTTATGTTTTTATTTAAAAACCTAATAACATTTACATATTATTTTGCCATAACCATTCACTTAAAAAATTTAGCGAATCAACTTTGTAGAAACAATTGAGTGGTTGAGAACTTTAATCAATGTTTAAATGCTTACTATGGACCGAGGCCCATAATAAACAACTATTTTACTTTGCAGAATCCTATTTATTTCAGAAAATTCCATTTTCTCATGAAATAATTCATTAAAATATTACTGAAAATCATCACAAAACGTTAGAAATCATATAATTCTCTTTGACCAAAGTTCATGCACAAAGGCTTTCATTTAATTTTTTTTCCTTTAATTGAAAATCAATATTTTAAATTACTAATTTTGTAAGTGCTTTGTTGCTTGTATGTCATCCAAGGAAAAATAGCTAGCCATGTCTTATTTTCATGTTTTCAATTCCTTTTGGTTCTGAATTCATTTCTTTTATGAAAACTCTGATCAACAACTAGGGTAGTTTTCCATTTTTTTGATCATTTCGTTTCAAATATGATGAAAATATCAATAATCATTGAAAATCGCCATTCTCATCTTTTCCATCGTATTTTTTCATTTTCTTTCATCTAAATTGGTGAGAAATTTTTCTACATTTCAAAACCTTGTTTTATTTATTCTGAAGAGATGAGTAAAATCAAAAGTATGAAATTCATTCATGAAGAAGGCTGATAAACATAGAAAGGGGATTTTATCATTTATCTCATCTCCTATTATTTTGTTCTTTTGTTTTAGATAGGTTTCCTTTTTAGAAAATTAGAATCAACCTGAACATAAAATATTTAGAAGTTCAGTTTTATATGCTAGTAATGTTCTAATTTGGGGGCACAACCTGTTGGATGTGCTGCATGGGGCCTAGCTAGTTTCATAGGAGGTTAATGATTCGTTGAATTATCTTGCTAATACATTCATTTCTTGATATTTATTTGAAGATAGAAAGATAAATTTATTATGAAATTAAGTATATGAATAATAATATATAAAAGAAACTTACTTATTAGTGGGCCACATCTCAATGAATAGCCTCCATTGTAGCCCGATATTAGTTTATTTTAGAGGAGTAACTAATCATTTACGTAACAAATGGAAATTCAACATTGAGTAAGAAGAAGAGACGAAAAATGATACCTAGACACGTAGAGCTTTGCTTACCTCCGTTTCAGAACCGACGCCTCCTTTTCTGGCAGAGGGGAGCGAGAAAGATATTTATTTTCGGATCGCCGAATTCAATAGCTAAACAAGAGGTGTTCCCTAAAAAGAAAGCATAGTTAAGTTAAGCAACAGGGGTTGTTCAGCGAGGGGGAAGCAAAGTCTCCATACCATGGAAGGCTTCGCAGCTATTATATACGGCTATAATGAGCCTGTTTAGCATGAACAGAATCACCTTCGTTCCGAAGGCCTAGCGAGTTAAGCGCAAGCGCCTTTTTTTTAATGGTCAAAGTTCTTTCCCCGGACCGACGACTCGGTTGTTCGGTAGTGCTAAGTAAATTATAGGAGGATACCTGTAGCTTCGGTTGTTGACTATCGTGCGAGTTGGGTTGTGGTCGTATTGCCTGCAAGCGGAACGTAGGCGCTGTGGGGTGTGTGTTTGTTGACCATGCACTCTCGCGTCGTGTAATGTCGTATGTACATTAAACGGAGCTTGGGATTGCAACAAGCGTGATTGCACCCCCTTCCAGGCCCCCTTTTGATGAGTGTGCTACCACCATATCCAGATCCTCAAGAAAAACTAGTGAGATGGGCTTCTTGGGTGGAGCAAACCCCCGAGACAAAGGGATGTCTTTGTCTTTGTACATGTGGGTTTTCTTGGGGGCTTTTGCGTCCTTGGACCATGGGGCCTCGACCGTGGAAGCCCTAAATTCAGCGTCGGTTCTCTCCTTGCGCCGCCGCCTCTCCGCCCCCCCCGAGTTTCTTGCTTCCCTCTACATAAGCGCCACTGCCGACCAGGCGGGTTCTTCCCAATGGGTCGACGCCGGCCTCGCTCTGCTCCTCCAGCCCTGCGGCGGCGGGCGGTGGTCGCCGCAGCCGCATGCGGAAGGGCTTCTCGCTCCTCGCCGGATTGCTCCTTTGCTCGGCCGAACTCGTCCCCCCGTGCGAACTCGCGCTCTTTAATGGTTTCGATCTCTCGCTGATGTTCATCTCCTCGAGTGTTCTTGGCTCTCTGCTCTCTTCCGCGCTTCTTCTGCGAAATCTCTCTGGTTCTTCGGGCGGCGGAGCTCGAAGATTGGGGGTTGGTCTTCGCACGCTCCGTGAGGTCGGCGGGCGCCGCGTGATGAGGAAAACTGCAACAAAATGACGTCTTACGATGATTTGTAGTATTTAAGTCTCTGATGGTCCTTTACGCCCGGCCCTCTCGTGCTCAGCGATGCGTTTTCATTTGGGTTCTTCGTGTGTCTTCCATCCTCGCGAACGGCCGGCTGTGCAGCTGATGATAAAACAGACAGGGACATCTGCACCCTCTCGAAGGGGTTGACGACTCGTCTTCAATGGGAATCTCTCTGATGCATCTGGCAGCCCGAATCGGGATGGTCCATCTCCCTGTCGATCGCCTTCGCCGCTGTTTCTCCTTGTCCATGCCGGGTTTTTTTTCTCGGGGAGGCTCGGATTAGGGTTTGTCGGCATGGAGATCAAATCGCCCATGATGCGTATGTATCTATGTGCACGTATTACCCGATCTCCGCGTGACGATTCACGGAACCGCTGAGGCGAAGCCTTCATCGCCGTTCGGTCATTGTTCTCTCTCTCTCTCTCTCTCTCTCTCGCGAGATGTGTTCCTCTTTCTCCGTCCGTTCCAGTTTCCCACCGCGCTCGGCGAACGGGTCGCCCTAACTCTGGATCGATGATGAACTTTGTTAAACTACTGCGTTATCTTTCTGAAACGCGCCGCGCCTAGCGGCTCTTCTTGTGGAGATTACATTTTCTGAGGTCCTCTTCAAGCGCGCTCTGCAATGCCTGCGTAGTTATTCTTGGGACGGGGGAAAGCCTGATGATTGTGTGCAAGAACGGAGATTTGAAGGCCGTTTGCCTCCGTCGAAGCATGGCCGAGCTCGGCCGGGCTCCGGAAGGCAAGGCGCATGTGATCAAACCGCTCGCAGCAGATGAAGGCTTCTCCTTTGAACGATGACACATTAATGGCGGGAGGACCGATTCATCACTTTCGCTGTAATTTCCGACTGTTTTTTTATCAACGGAAGGGCCTCGATGATGCAAATGAAAAATGATACGATCGAGGTGGTGGGTGGGGTCTGGTTATTTGACAACCTTGCTATGCACTGTAATTACAGAACACATCGGAGATGATTCAAAAAGAAGCATGGTTTGATTGAATTATCTTCGTCATCTGTGTCGACTGTTAGGGTATGATGATCGATCGGCGATCACGATCATGGGAAACGACCATGATCACGATCTGGGTCTTTGATCGATCGTTGATATATGGCTACAGTTTACTATCTGTTGGATGATGACTTTTCATCGTCCACTCTCAATTAGGTTTGTATTTATTATTACAAAACTTAGTTTATATGTATATCTTAATATAGTTATTATGCATAATATACGTCTTAATAAAGCTAAAACTTAAGCCTAATGTATACATACATGTTTAATATAATTATTATTTTTTACATAATATATTTAGTGACTCGATCACCCCACCTTTATAATATAATAATACTAAACGACGACGATCAGCCTATCATGATCGATCGGATCGTCGATCCTTCTGATCGGATCGGATTGATGATCGTCGATTCTTTTGGAGATCAATCGGTGATGCCGGCGTTACACGTGGCACAGCGCGAAGTGCTTTGCTGTCAGAAATAAGTCAGCGCCCCGGTTGTTTAGTTCGCACGGAGATTGCGGCGCCTAGACGACAAGCAGGGGCCGACGACGGCGCCGCAGTGTTGGATAGGGATAGGGCGGTGTGGGAAGGCTTTTTCCGGCCTGACCATTCCCTCCTTTCGGAGTCGCCGAGGGGGCTTCCATAGGGTCGCAATACAGGGGGCGGAGGGCCGAGGCAGTATGAGCATCGTCTGTCGTCCTAACACCACCGCGGGGGGCAGCGATGGCGGGGTTGCTCGATCTGGAGGAGCACTACGCCTTCTACGAGGCGTACCACAGCGACCCCGTGAACGTCTTGATCCACGTCCTGTTCGTCTGGCCCATCTTCTTCTCCTCGCTCCTGCTCTTCTACTTCACGCCTCCCTTCTTCCACGTCGCCGCCCCCCTCGGCCTCCCCCTCGTCTTCAACTTTGGCTCTGTCGTCGCCACCTTCTACGCTCTCTTCTATCTCCTCCTGGAAAGGCGGGCCGGCTCCCTCGCGGCCCTCCTCTGTATCCTCTGCTGGGTCGGCAGCAGCATCCTCGGCAGCCACCTCGGCTTCTCCCTCGGCTGGAAGGTATGCTGCTCTCGACGGCGCCGCCAATTCAACCTCCCCTCCCGCTTCTGTTCCACCGCTGGGTCCTACGTGTTGCCGGGTTCCCTTTCAATCCGATCGTCTCTTTCTCGTTGACTTTTCTTCATCACCGAGTAGCACGCTGTGGATCACCGAGTAGAGTACCCTGGGACACGGCGGACTTGGATGCAACCTCTGTTCTGATAGGGAATCATCTCTGCGATGAGCTCGAGGGCCCAGCTTAGGATGATTTCCTCTGGATTGCCGATGATCGGGCCTTCTTGATCTTGGCATACCCAACCTCATCTACGCTCCGATGGCCGAACCTTCGTCTCGGGATCGAGCGTCCCCATGCGATTTCTGCTTCACGCGTTGACTTTCGTCTGCAGGTGGGCCTAGTTGTTCAGCTCTTCTGCTGGACCGGACAGTTCATCGGCCACGGAGTCTTCGAGGTGAGTCTTTCGCCGTGAGTCGACCAGTTCGAGCCCACGTGGATGGCGGAGTGGGCCCTGAACGCTCTTCTTTTCCGGCATCCTCCGCAGGGCGGAGCTCCTGCGCTTCTGGACAGCCTCTTTCAGGCAGTGGTCACGGCTCCCCTCTTCGTCATTCTGGAGGTGGTTGACTGTGTCCCTCATAGATTCTTGCGGCCGCCGCTCCCAGGCGTCGATTCACACACACACTCTCTCTCTCTCTCTCTCTCTCCTCCCTCTACGCAGGTGCTGCACAGGTTCTTCGAATACGAGCCGTACCCTGGTTTTCTCGCGAGGGTCAAGACCAAGACAGAGACGAAGAGGAAGGAATGGCAGGCCAGCAAGCGGAGCAAGAGCTCTTGAGCGAGCCGACGGTGCATGCATGGATATTCAGCGATGTGGGTCTCTTTCCCTTGTTCCTGTTCCCGGCATGACATGGAGTCTCGTACTACATGAGGTATCCCTCTGGTCATGGGGAGGTAGAAGCGAGCTGGGAGGGTCCATACATACATGAAGAAATACTCACTATCAACTATAATTTTACTTTTTATCGATCGCATGGTTCTCTGAGTATATACGTGCATGCTGGCTTTCAGCTGTTTCTATGACAAAATTTCGATGGGAGGAACGTTCTGAAGGTTGCTTTGGACATGAAATGTGTTGAGGTGAGGAGGAGCATAATTGGTGGCTGCATCGTCTGCACTCCCCTGAATCTGGGGACGCTCTTCGAACCAGTAGTAGACTCCATTGAGATAGCTAAATCAGAATTGTATCTCTTCACGGACTCTCTCTCTCCCT
The DNA here is from genome assembly GCA_024713555.1 of Spirodela polyrhiza. Taxonomy (NCBI): domain Eukaryota; kingdom Viridiplantae; phylum Streptophyta; class Magnoliopsida; order Alismatales; family Araceae; genus Spirodela; species Spirodela polyrhiza. The sequence goes on along the minus strand of CM046544.1, from coordinate 4,986,831 downwards.
CTCTCTCTCCCTCTCTCTTCCTCTCTCACTCTTCCTCTCTCTCTCCCTCCCTCTCTCTCTCTCTATCTCTTTCTTCCTCTCCCTTTGATGCAGTGAGTCGATATAACATTTATTGGACCAGAACACACGAAGACCTGAAGATCAATTTTCTATTTTTTTTGAAGTTTCTATTTTTAGAACTTTCTATTTTTAGACCCTTCTATATTTAGATCCTTATGACATTTCGTTCACTTTCTATTTTTAGACCTTCTATCTTTAGATGACTTTTTATATTTGACACTTTCTATATTTAGGTCTCATCCTTTCTTTATTCCACTTCTATTTTAGACACCACCTTCTAAAATCTATTTAACCTTATTGAAAACCTCTTTCTATTTCTCTTCTTTTCTCTATTCATTTTCCTTCCATAATTGTTACCTACCTTTACACCACCTTCTAGAAAAGCTTATTTCGTTCTATTTTAAGCTCATTTCTATTTCAGAAACTTTCTCAAATGTAATTTTCTCCTAATTTTCAAATTTCATTTGAAATTCAAAGTTAGCGCCCTTTTCACAGGCTCTAACCTATTTAAGGACGCCTCATGTAACCTAAGGGTATTGAACTTATTTTTTATGAATAGAATTTCGTGAGTTTCTTCTTCTTGAGAGTTTCTCTCCTTTGTTGGTAGACTCCAACATCTCTGTGGACTTAGGGAGTTAGTTCGTTGGTTCTGTAGATTCAGGATCTGCCCTTGAGCACTAAGGGAATAACTTCTTCATTTTGTGGATTCAAAATAAGGAGGCTTCACTAGAAATCTTGACTTTTAAAGATTCAAGTCGTGATTTTAACCCATCTTCTACCAAGCTCAACATCCGCTCAACTCAAAGGGTCATCACCAACAATTTCACTACATCACCCTCCCTCTCTTCCTCTCTCTCTCTCCCTCTCTCTGTCTTCCCCCCCTCTCTCTCTCCCTCCTTCCCTCTCTCTCTCTCTCCCTCCATATCTCTCTCTCCCCCTCTCTCTCTCCCTCCCTCCCTCTCTCTCCCTCTCTCTCTCCCTCCATCTCTCTCTCCCACTCCTCCCTCCCGCCCTTCCTCCCTCTCTCTCCCCCTCCCTTCCGCCCTCCCTCTCTCTCCCCCCTCTCTCTCTCTCCTCTCCCTTCCACCCTCCCTCCCTCCCCCTCTCTCTCTCCTCTCTTTTAATTTAAAATACATATGGTTGGTCAGTTCAATTTTTCTCTTGGCTCTATTCAATGAGTTTTTTATTAAATATTATTCATTATCTTTGTGGTACATGGCTTTGTAGACTTTCCTTTTCTTCAACCTCAATGTTGATTGTTGAAGCATTTTCGAATGTTGACTAAATTGGTGATGTGATTGATTGGAAACCTAGCACATGTTGGTGTATTTTTCTTAGTAACTCTGTCATTTCTCACAAGAACAAAGATTACCTTAGCTGTTACTCAACTACCATTATGGAATATAATAGTATGACCACCGCTACTATTAAACTATTTTGTTACATTCACTTCTTGTCGATAATGGGTGTTCCTCAGATGACCCCCCCCCCGTCTTTTCTACTGTGACAATAGAAGCATCATTTAGAATACAGATAATTTTATTTTCACGTGCATACCAGACACTTTGAGATCCATTGTCTCTTACACTTTTAAGTTTTGTACTTATTTGCCACTTATCTCTTACACTGTAATATATCTAAATAAATGTTTTCCATCAGACGGCTGTTCCCGTAACTCTACTCTCGACTTGGCTTATATATCCAAAAAGGTCGTTCGCCAGGTTGTCTCTTGCCTGCCCATGGACGCAGCAGCAGTTCGAAAGGTTAACATATTCACTAATCTCCGGATCTACGTTTATTTTCAACTCCCCGAACCATTTCGTCGCTTGCAAGTGTTTCCGCTTTTAATGACTATATGATTATAATATGAGACAAATGGAAATTTATGTGCGGTTGCCACGATTCATAAGAGAAGTTCAGATCGGCACCAGGACAGCCGATGCGGTTCTAATATGGCAGATTTGTGTTAGTCCCTAAAGAGGCCACCTACTTGGAGGTCTCTGCATGCCCCCCCTCTGACCTTGAGCTTCAAGATTTCTCAGACCGCCTTCCGAAGGCAGGAGAAACGCCGTAGCTGGACAGAGAACTGGAAGAAGTCGTCGTGGAAGTTGCAGTGGGATGGGAAACTCTCGACGGAGGGAATGGCGACGACGGCGCCTCCTCCAGCCCAGCTCGACCTTCCCTTGCGTCAGTCCTTGCTTTCTTCGTCGACCAGACACGGGAATTCTGCGGCTATGTGGACGGAGCCACCAACGTTGACCTTTCAAAACACGACAAGCTGGCGGGGAATGAAAGCGGCTGCCGAGAGATAAACGCTTTCGAGTTCCCGTCGGACCGTTGGAATTTCCCGTACCATCAGCTGTCGAGAGGAAGAAGACGAAGATGACGATAGTACGCAGGAGAGTCCAGCACGCCTTGGGATTGGAAGAAATAGATTTCGCTCAGGATTCCATGAAATGACAGATACGGTGGACACAAGGGGTAAGACCGGGTTAAGTTCCACGCTGCAATGGGGAATTAGGATCATGGTGCAAAAATTTCTACGGGGCGATGGAGATAGAAAGTGGGTGAGCGTGAGAGAGAGAGAGAGAGAGAGAGAGAGAGAGAGAGAGATCGTTTAGGCAACCGGGCTAACTTGTCAAACTTGCCATGTGAAATGGCCTACCCACCCCTTCGTCGACTCAACTCCTGGAGGCGGACATTCAAATGGAAAGCCCACGAGGGCGGGGGACGGGGTACATGCGACCCCGACCTTCCGACATGACGAAAGATTCCGCTAGATTTCCGCGAGGTCTGCTAACCTCGAATGTCGGCCCGCAAATCCTGCCTCCTCCCTTCGCTTAGCCGTTTTCTTAAGCACAGGAAAGATTTTCCACAGAAGCGCTCTATAAAAAGGGCCCTAAAGATCGACAATCACACACACACTCGCCCTAAGGATCGACAATCATCTCCGTTCAGCTTCTGCGGGACCTCGGAGTCGTGGGAGGCGGTGATGGCAGGTTTGTTTGATCTCGAGAAGAACTTCGCCTTCTACAAGGCATACCACAGAAACAGTGTGAACAACTTCCTCCACGCCCTTCTCGTCTGGCCCATCTTCTTCGCCTCTCTCCTGCTCTTGTACTTCACCCCTCCCTTATTCCACATCGCATCCCCTCTCGGGCTTCCCCTCGTCCTCAACCTCGGCTTCGGCTTCGCCGCCGTCCATGCTCTCTTCTACCTGTTCCTTAATCGCTGCGCCGGCTCCCTCGCGGCACTCCTCTGCGCCATCTCCTGGATAGGCAGCAGCATCGTCGGCAGACAGCTTGGCTTCCCCCTCTCATGGAAGGTACATCCTCCACTGGTTCCTCAGCTCCCGTTTTCTCGGGGAAGCAACCCCTCCTTAATGTTCTCATGGCTTTCTCCCAAGTGAGCACGTTTGATATTAAAAATTTGACGTGATTCGCTTCCGGGGAAGAGGGAGAAGGTCAACGGATGTTCTTTCCTTTCCGTTCACCGGTTTGGTCAATTTCTCATTGGTTTCTCGTCTCTGTTCGTCGTGCGCTTTATTTGGGGTATCCGATCGGTTATGATATTGAAATTTGGTGGGTTTGATGTTCTCGTTCTAAGTTTAATTATTTAGTCAACTCTTTCTCCTATTCTATTTCTTAAAGGAAACTTATGTTCCTCGCGGGTTTCTTCAGACATTCTTCTTCTCAAATGAATAACTCCATCTAGAAAGTTTGTTCCGGTGATTTCTTGAATCAAGCAACAGATTTGGGAATCTCAGTTCTTCTTCATTCCCCCGCGTTGACTGGCTTTCTCTTCCAAGAAAGCAGAACAGGGATGCTCTGCCTTGGGAATCGAACCATTAGAATACTCCTTTGGGATCCCGCGGAACTCTCCCCAGATTCTGCTTCGTGAAGTCAAAGTTGACGCCTTTGGACGTATGGAGATACTATAAATTCTTGACTCTTGCATCGTGGGAAACCTCTCGTTTGAGATTCTTTCTCGAGATACTCCACGTTGCTAGCTGGGTGCAATTGGTTCCCATGTCGTGAGTTGACTTTAAACATGCTGCTCCCTGGGCAGGTGGCACTGGGGGTTCAGATCTGCGGCTGGAGCGGACAGCTCGTCGGCCACAAGGTTTTTGAGGTAAGGGTTTATAATGGCCGGCACGGGTTGCTGATTGCTCTTCTCTGACGGGACGGCGTCGTCCTCTGCAGGGCGAGTCCCAGGCACTGCTCGACAGCCTCTTCCAAACAGTCGTGATGACCCCCTTCTTCGTCCTGCTGGAGGTAGTGGACTTTGCCCATCGTGAATTCTGACGGCGGTCAACCGCCGAGATCGTCTTCTGAACCTCCCCTCCTCACAGGCTCTGCAAAGGTTCTTCTCCTACGAGCCGTACCCCGGGTTCCACGCGAAGGTCCAGGCCAAGGTAGACGCCGAGCTGAGAGCTATAAAGCAGAAGAAGAAGAGTTCTTGAGCGCATCTGCCATAGACACTGTCCAATCATGGAGGATCACACGTCAAATGGGGATAGACACCGCGAGAGGTCTAGCCAGAGTCCCACCGGTTCTCAAATGAAGACCCACCATTCGATTCAACTGCACCCGCGTTGTTCCTCATCGCATGTTTTCTCATTAAAATATGATAGAATCCGACTGTATATTCTTTAAGGATCCATTCCGTTTATAAAATTTCTCTGATGCGCGTAGGAATCGTCTCCCGTGGCTTGCTGAACATGTTCCATGGGAAGAAGACCACATTCTCTCTCTATCCTCTGGGCCGCTAGGACCGACGCGACCCATGGTTCTTGACAAGAGAACTGTCGTCCTTCTTTCGTTAGCTAGCCCTACGGCGACCTTGAAGCCACGGCACCACTCAGCTACTCCCTCTTTCTTAGCGTGCCGGCGACGAAACAAACCAACCCTCGGCAGAAGCCAACTAGGGACACGATCTACCCGAGCTGGTCGCCCATGCGGCCATCAGCCACCATGCACATGCGCACGAATGATTAGACGATGTTAGATGAGGCCCAACAGCCCTTCCTCCCTCCTTCCCTCCATTTTGGACACTGAAGAAGAAGGTAGCTAATGTGAATTAATCGTTGTATAATAAATCACGCAAATTTAAATTTTTATAAAAATAGAAAGGAATAATTCTTGGAATTTTAAATGTTTATCAGAGTGAATAAATTAATTATAAATCGATAAAAGATTCCAAAAATAGTGAGAAATTTCCAAGTCGATCACAGGATGTAATATAATATTGAGTAATATTTTAGAATTTTCCTGAAGAAATATAATTTTTTATGAATTTTTTAACTAAATGATAAATATAATCTATTTAATAAATGCGAAAAGAAAATAAGACAATAACATCAGGTGACATCAACACCTGAAGAACACGAATCAGGCGGAAATAGAGTTCCGACCTACGATTCTTTTGTAAGTGATTACTGTGAAATTAATAGATCAAATTTAGTTCTGTAAAAGCCCAAAGAATCGTAACTCAAGTACGAAATAATTTGGATGTTGAAATCGTGCCAAAGATTACTAATTTAAGTGAAAATAAAGTTTAAAATAGGAAAAACAGAGTTCCGACTTTGCGGCAGCGATCGCTGGAATTCTGTGTGTTCAGAAAACAAATCGTGCAATGTCCACGGCCTCGAAGGCTCTCCTTGGACAAAGACGATGTGGGTGATCTCTAGAACTTCTTTCGAAGCCTAGAAATCGGTGGAATGGATCGCCAAATCATTTTCGGCAACTGTCACCTGGCGGAACAGAAAAACGGCGACTTGCAACCCTCCGGCGACTGTCACTCGACAGAGGTGTGCTGGATAAGGTGGGGCGCATCTCAAGGGCTTCGTCCTCAAGTCAGCGTAGCGAGAGGAGGCCCTTTATTGCATCTGATACGCTCTCAAGAGGTGGCGACTCGTCTCCCAGCGGATCATCCTCTTTTCGGCGACGGCTTGTTCGTCGATCAAGCGGAGATGATTTCTTTGTTGAGTTTGCGATGTTTTGTCTAGAATCCTACACCAATTTCGGCCACGATGCTCCGTAAATCGCGTTGACTAAGTTTTTGTTAAATTTTTGGTGATTTTTGCAGCTTAACGCTCTCCGAAAATCACGATATTTTTGCCGGTTATCTGCCTGTGAGAGAGAGAAAGAAGGAGAGATGAAATAAGTACTAAAATGCCCTCAATCTATGATGTCAAAATGATCATTTTATATCGGTCATTGAGGGGCATTTATGTCATTTATAAAATATGCGGGAAAAAGTAAGGCGTGCGGTTTAGTCCCACATCGGTTTTCTGGGCGAGTTTCACGTGCATATATTACGAGCGATTCTTTACCCATCAATAGGTACAAATCACCCACATGTGTACGAACACTCTTTGCCCCACGCCCGGCTGGCCACTAGTGACGTGGAAGGGGAGTGACGCACACGTCAGCCGCTTGAGCGCCTAGCTCGCGGTCCGCTTCACCAGCCGCTTGAGCCTCGAGCTCACGGTCTGGTCCTTAGCCGCTCGAGCCTTGAGCTCGCGGTCTTTAGCCGCCCAGCGGCTCTACTCGATTGGGCCTCCGACCCGCTAGTGGGCTCGGTTGGCCAACAAATATTTTTGCTTTTTTCATAAATATATTTTTTTCATTTCTCTCAACAAAATAAAATTATAAAATCATGTAATTAAGTAAAAATTCATATTAATCAACTAGAAACCACTTCTCACGATTTAACACAAAAATAAGTCTATTTATCATGAGTTAAGACTAAAAACATCATATTACTAAATTATTAACTCATGATAATGAAGACTTATTAGTAGCCCATTTGGTTTCTCTGCATCATCTACCTCGGAGTTGAGATATCTTTGCTCTCCTCCATCACCATTGACAGCTGCTTCCTGATGGCTCCCATCTAAATGCACGCGCATGTAGCCTCGTTACTGGTATTATTCTCAGGGAGGTTCTGGCTGTCGGCAGAAGACGAGCGCCCTCGTCTTTCTTGCGCAGCTCGGAGAATCCTCCCTCGTGCGTCCAAGAATCATCTTACCGTTCTTCGCCCCCCCGTTACTTGGCTGTGACTTGTTCGAGGTTAGCTCCCGATGACTTGGCATGAAGAGAAGTCATGTCTTGTGTGAGCTTCAATCTGCGTCGGTCGGCGGCGATTCTACTGCTGGGGTGGGGGGAAGATGGCATCTGCCGAGCGTTGGATTGGAGAAGCCGTTGACAAGAGATCAGTGGGTCAACTCGGTGGGCAGAGCGCGAGTTGGGCAGTGCAGACTTGAGCTATCGGCATCCCTCGCTGGTTCCCCGGGACCCTTTTTCTATCGCCCGAGTCTTGATAGGATGGCGGAACAGAAAGGGTCGCGCTGCCGAATTGAGGTCGAATCTGGACGACCCACTGTCGCCGGCGAAAGCGGCGAAGCGAAGACCAGAAGTCAACGGCACGGGGAGAGAACCTCATTGGCGATTCGAGCACAAGATTAGGCGCGGGGGCGTACGCTTCTTCGTCGTAACTACGAGTGTTAAGGGCCCCAACGATGGGCGCACTCTTCGAGCGCGAGGTGGACTCGGGTCAACGAAGCGGCGATAAAAACGAACGTCCGGCTTCCAGATCAAAAGTAGTAGGTCCGCACGGGGACCCAGCCCTGCGACAGTCAAACAGTCGATGCGCCGGGTTTAGCGAGTCGATTCAATGGGCGATGGCACGACGGAACCCTTGTGCCATTGTCAACGTATGAACCGAGCCTTTTAATCTTGGAAAACGAAATCCCGCCCAATTAAGTCTAGATAGCGAGCGAGAGAGAGAGAGAGAGAGAGAGAGAGAGAGAGAGAGAGAGAGAGAGAGAGAGAGAGAGAGAGAGAGAGAGAGAGAGAGTTATGGTGGCCGGACATTCATGAGAGAGAATAAAACGGATGAATAAATGAGAATTAAGGCCGAAGAGCTTCTGTCGAGTGAGGAGTCAAAGAGGGGTTGCTTTGTGGACGCCATCACATTAATTAATTAGTTAGGAAGCCATCCAGCTCTGTGTACGGTTGTGGGTCGCCCCCCCCCCTTCCGGTGGGTTGAAGGTTCCTGCCGCCGCGTGAGGAGGTGGGCTTGTTCCATAGGTGGGGAGAGGAGAGAGAGGAAGGAGACCCGTCTCTCCGGTCGCTTTGCTGACTCGTGGAGCCGTGAGGTGGCCCCCTCTTTCTCTTATCTTCTCTCTCTCTCTCTCTCTCTTCCGTCCTCTCTTCCTAGTTCCGGAAGTCCAACCAAGTCTCTTCTTCGGAAGCAACGAAAGAGCGGGAGAAGCCGAGCTAGTAACTCTTTCCCTTCCTCCCCCAGCCGTCCCTCCCCTCCTCCCCCCCCCGCCCCCTCTCTCTTTCTGTATCTGCAGGCGAAACCCAAAGGTACTCCATCTCTCTCTCTCTCTCTCTCTCTCTCTCTCGCTCTCTCTGTGCCGCCCAAGTTTTCTGTTTTTTGCTTTATTTCTCGTTCCTTGCTCTCCGATGGGCTCCTGCGTTTCGGATTTCGTTCATCTGGGCTGGGGGATTCCTGCGTCTGAGCGCCAGCTATGGCCATGGCGGCCCGTCTGGATCTCTATTCGGGGCGGCTGCCGCTGCCGGCGCTTTTCCTCTCCCAGAGGGCTCCTTCAATTAGATCTGCATCTGGCGCCTGCTGATGGTGCCTCGAGTTTCCGGGCTCCGTCGTGCCCGTCTTTATCGGCGGCTCCACCGGTGTCATGGCTGTTCATCGGCTGCTCGACGCTCAGGATCAGGGGCATTTCAGTTCGCACCGAGTGGCGCCACCGGATTAATTTGAATGAACAGGAATATTCCGTTCTGGGTCGTGCTGGAACTGGGGTTCGCGAGGAGCGCGGCCATCTCCACCCCATCCTCGGCGAGATGAAGCTCCTCCTGAAAATCCCCGCGGGGCCATGGGCGCGCATAGCTGCAATTTCATGGCCGCCCGAAGCGGAACCCTCTTCGATTCTCCGTTTCCCCTCTCCGATCCGCCACCGCTTCCCTTCCGGCATGGTCCTGTCCGAACCATTTCTTCCTTTTGCCGCTCACCGCCGCCCCTAATATCTTGGTTCTGTCCCGGATCTTGGCTGCGCGGAGGATTTCAGTCTGGCGAGGGCTCGAATGAACGCGTTCTGAACCAGCTTCCATTCGATGTTCTTTCGTAGGAATGGGGACCCTCATACGCCGCGCCGCCGCCTCCGGGGATTTGGCGAGAAGCTCCTCTTCTACCTACCAGCTGTTGAAACTGTGGCGGCGACGGCAGCTCGCCGGGTGATTGACAGGCGGGATTGGTGGGTCTGGGCCAGGTCTGACGCCATATTCGCCTTTACACCCCCCCCCCCCTCCAGTGCAGAGGATATGGCGCCATGCTTGTGACGCTCTGAAGGGCGGCGGCCGCAGTTTCACCCATCGCCGCCATCTCTGACCTCCTGGCGGGGGCCATGATCATGGGCCTCAAATGCCTGAAGATGAGGAGATGGTCCGGAATCGGGGTGGTAGCGTGCCTCTTCGTCTTCCTCGTTCTGAGGTATGCTGCTGTGGAGAATTCCCTCGCGGGGGTGCTGGTATCGAACCCCCTGTTCCACAATGCGTCGGATTATCTGCGCTGGAGGAGCGAGGCCGGGCCGCCGCCGGCGCAGAATCCGGCAGCAGGCTCCAAACTGATTTCGACCCGGCAGATAGTCTCCGCTCTGTTCGCGAAGCGGAATTTTTCAGAGGAAGAGCAGCGGTCGCTGCAGACATGGAGCCGCTTCAGGCACTTCGTCGACCATCCCGGAGGCCTGCCCAATGCTATGGAGGCCATCCAGGAGGCGGCTTCTACGTGGGGAAGCCTGGTGGACGAGGTGCTCGAGGAAAAGCGGCTGGGAGCCGCCAACGGAACCCAGAAGACGAGGGAGAAGCAGTGCCCGTATTCCATCACGAGGATGGAGCTTTCGCGGCTCAACGGCAGCTCATTCAGGCTGAAGATCCCCTGCGGCCTGGTTCAGGGCTCCTCCGTCACCGTCATCGGCACGCCCGCCGGCCTTCTCGGTGATTTCAGGATCGACCTGATGGGCGCCGCCCTTCCAGGCGACCCGGAGCCCCCCATCGTCCTGCATTGCAACGTCCGTCTCATGGGCGACAAGAACACCGACGAGCCCGTGATCGTCCAGAACACATGGACTCCGGCCAACGACTGGGGCCCCGAGGAGCGCTGCCCTTCTGCCGCCCCTGACGACCAGAAAGGTGCCCGCCTCCCGTCTTCTCCGACCGCCCCCCCTCGGCTTCCATTCCTAGCTCCCCGGGAATCACGGCTCTGCTTGCTGGCCTCTTCTGCTCCCCCCCTGCGCAGTGGACGATCTGGACAAGTGCAGCCCGGCGGTGGGCCGAGACGAGCGGCCGATGCACATGCCGAGGAACGTTTCCGAGGCGTCGAGGGCGCTCTCCGCGCCCAGAAATCTGCCCAGGCGGGGGCCTTTCTTCCCGTTCAGGCGGGGGCGCCTGGCGATCGCCACTCTGCGAGTCGGCGCGGAAGGGATCCAGATGACCGTCGACGGGAAGCACACGACTTCCTTTGCTTACCGCGAGGTACCTCTGCATCCTGCTCTCTCTGGTTCGCGCACAATTCCTGGGTCGACCCCTGAGAGAGGCTGACGTTCGCCGCCGCGCCAGAGCCTGGAGCCGTGGCTCGTGAGCGAGGTGCGGATCTCAGGGGACTTCAGGCTCGCATCTGTTCTGGCCGGCGGCCTTCCTACGTCGGAGGAGCTGGAGCACGTTGCGGACTTGCAGGCGCTCAGGTCCCCCCCTCTGGCCCTTCACCGGCCGCTGCGCCTGTTCATCGGCGTCGTCTCCACCGCGAACAACTTCAAACGCAGGATGGCAGTCAGGCGGTCGTGGATGCAGTTCGACGCGGTGAAATCTGGAGCGGTCGCCGTCCGGTTCTTCGTGGGCCTGGTCAGACTCCCGCCGCCACTCCTCGCGCTTCCTTTCTCAACGGGTTGCAGCGTGATTGCCCAGTTCCTGCTGCTTCCTGGGTCGCCGCTGTTCTTGCAGGGGCGGCCATTTCTGACTGTTTTGGGGCAGAACAGAAACTCGGCCCGGCCCCTTCCTCGCCGATTGCTGGCCTTTCTCATCGGAGAAAAAGCTGCAATTTTTTTCCTCCGCTCTATCTTGGGCTGACCCCGGATGCTGCGTCCCCTGGGCAGCACAAGAACCAGATGGTCAACGAGGAGCTGTGGAGCGAGGCCCGCGCATACGGAGACATCCAGCTGATGCCCTTCGTGGATTATTACTCCCTCATCACCTGGAAGTCCATAGCCATCTGCATCTTTGGGGTCTGCGCGCTTCCTGGGCCTGCCCGTGCCTTCTCCCGTTGACTTGAGGAATGGAAGCCGCCTGAGTGACTCACTGGCCTGCGTTGCTTCGACAGACCGACGTGGTTGCCGCCAAGTTCGTCATGAAGGCGGACGACGATTCCTTTGTGCGCGTGGACGAGATCCTGAGCTCGTTGGACAGGGCGAATGTGACCCGTGGGCTGCTGTTCGGCAGGGTCAACTCGGATTCTGAGCCGCACAGGAGCGCCGAGAGCAAGTGGTTCATCACCCACGAGGTAAATCCCCATCATCCCTGATGAAGTTGACTTTTTTCTTGGTCGGTCTTTCTCGTATGAACTTCACGCCGCCGCCGCCGCCGACGCCGCCGCTCTTTGAATGAATGAAGGAATGGCCGGAGGAAAAATACCCGCCATGGGCGCACGGCCCTGGCTACGTGGTCTCCAGGGACGTCGCCCGCTACGTCCACCGCCGCCACCGGAGCGGGCAACTCAAGGTGAAGATTAAGACCACTCCCCCCCTCCCCAACCCAGTTAACCGCGGCGGCGGATGAACGGGGCGATCGCTCCACCCAGCTGACCGCCTGGTTTTATCCGCCGATTCCCTTCCACCACCCCAACTGAATGCCCGGTCCTTGCCGTGCCGATTCGGTCAGATGTTCAAGCTGGAGGACGTCGCGATGGGGATCTGGATCTCTCAGATGGAGAAGGAAGGCGCCGCCATCAGCTACGTGAACGACGAGAGGATCTACAACGAGGGCTGTGAGCCCGGCTACATCGTGGCGCACTACCAGGGGCCGAGGGACATGCTGTGCCTGTGGCAGAGGCTGCAGGAGAGCCGCCTCCCGACGTGCTGCGGCGAGCGGTGAGGACCGGAGGCCCTTCTCCTGCCGCCGGCGAAAGAGGCGGAGGCCCCTCTCCTGCGGATTGGAGCGGCGGGGGGCGGGCGCGCATGAGAGCCCCCACCCGTTCCCCTGTTGAGCAATTTTGGTGTGGCGCGGCTGGGCGGGCTCGCCGGTGGCGGAGGCGGGCAAGCCTCTGTGAAGGGCCGGCGGCGGGCCATGGAGGCGCCGGATCTTCCCGAGGGAGGAGATCGTAGATGTGACGGGAGGAAGATTCTTCCTTGTTTTCTTCACTAAATACATTATTTTCGTTCCTCGGGGAATCGCAAGATGACGACGGTGACACAGTAGAGAGAGAAACGAAGCCTTCTCTTTCCAGATACCAACCAAAAGGACCGCCGGCGGGCAAGTCTGCGCTGGCCCCTCCGGCGGAGCCCCCTCCCTCATCCCCACAATCAGACATCCTTCGCCTCTAGGGTAGACGATGATGGGTTCCTATGGCGGTCGCCGGAGATGGCAGGCAACTGACGCCGGCGGGCGCCTTTCTCGCACCGGATGGCTGAGGGGGGGCCTCGACTCACGAGTAGGTGCCGATCTTCTTCATCTCGCCGCGGAGGGCGTTGGCGCGGACGAGGCAGCCGATGGTCCTGACGGCGAGCTTGAGGTCCTCCAGGGGGGTCCCCGGGACGACCCGCTTGTAGAGGTAGCTGTCGAAGGTCATCTTCTGCACGTACTCGTCGGCGCACATCTCCACGAAGGCCTCCTTGGCCGGGTTGGAGCGGTAGAAGACCTTCTGCAACACGTCGAGCACCTTGTAGGTGGGCCAGTAGAGCTTGTCGAACTTGGCCAGGTACCGGCGGAGATCGGCCTCTGTGATCGTCCTCGTCCCGTTCTCCGACCCCCTGACGATCTCCTCCGCGCACATCCGCCCGCTCTTCGCCGCGAAGTAGATGCCCTCGCCGGAGCACTTGGTCACGTACCCGGCCGCGTCACCCACCAGCGCCACCTGGTCCATCGCCCTGCGCAGACAGACGCATCGATACAACTCTCAGCTCAGATCCCCGATTCCCAGGCGAGCTAGCTGAACCAGTCTGTTCAGAGGGGGGGAGGGAGTGGGTGGCAGCTCTCTCTCTCTCTCTCTCTCTCTCTCTCTCTCATTCCCGATTCTCGGGAGAGCTAGCTGAATCAGTCAGTTCATGCGGTCACAGTTCGGAGGGGGTGGAGAGATGGGGCTCACCGGCGGGGGCGGGGGTGCTCGGGGATGGGGTGGGCCTCGACGCGGAAGGTGACGGCGCCGTCGATCTTGTCGCCGGCGCGGTGGCGGGTGGCCTCCTGGAGGAGCTTGATGTCGCCCTTGTGGGTGACGGTGCCGGTGCCGACGGCGACGTGGTCCGACTTGGGGAACACCCACGCGTAGAAGTCTGGCGACACGTCCAGCCCCACGTACATCTCCGCCCTCTCCTCGTAGTACTCCATCTTCTCCGCCGGAATCCTCATCCTCTCCTGCCCCCACACACCAGAAGCTCACTCAGAACCCACCCACCGGCAGATCTGCAACAAACTCCGCCCCCCAAATCGGCGGCGAAGAGAAAAAAGTGGCATCTTTTTGCTTTTCTTTGGGTACCTGGAAGGCGATGGCGAACTCGTAGTTGCCGGCGCCGATGGACTTGGCCACGCGGGAGTTGGCCCCGTCGGCGCCGATGACGGCGTCGACCTCCAGCGTCGCCGGCTCACCGACGGCGCGGCCGTCGTACTTGGTGTAGTGGACTCGGTAGGGCTCGCCGGGGCCGGCGGGCTTGTCCATGCGCAGGAACAGGCCGTTGACGAGAGTGGCGCCGCTCTTCGCCGCCCGCTCCCGCAGGTAGCTGTCGAGCACCTCCCGGCGGAGCATGCCGATGTACTCGTCCGGCTTCAGGGTGCGGCCGATGTCCACGGAGACGTTCGAGGGGGAGATCATCTTCATCTTCCTCACCCGCCGGTCGATGATGTCCTGCGGCAGATCGAACTCTCCCACCATGCACAGGGGAATGGCCCCCCCGCAGGGTTTGCAGTTGTCCATCTTCCGCTCGATCAGCACCGTCTCCACCCCGCCCTTGGCCAACGTCTCCGCCGCGCAGCCCCCGCCGGGCCCCCGATCACCGCCACCCGCAGGCGCCGCCCCGCCGGCAGCTTCGCGTTGCCGGAGGCCCGCACCGTCAGCGCCGCCCGCCCTCGCCCCCGCCGCCCCGTAGAGAACGGCAACTGCAGGCTCTCGGCGTTCGCCGATCGGCGGAGCCCCGAGAAGGACGGTAGCGCGGCGTGGCGGCGGGCCGGGGCGGCCGCGGCTGGGGAGGAGAGGGCGGCGGCCGCCATTGCAGCTGCAGCTTGAGCTTCGAGCTTCGAGCTTCGAGCTTCGAGCTTCGAGCTTCTTCAGCAGTCTTCAGATCGATCGGCCGGGGTTTTGAAGATGTCGCCCCTCCGGATAGGGTGTGTTTCGGATTTCGGGCCTCGTGGCCGTCGGATCTGCAAACATCGACGGACAGGATCTTTTCAGGATAAAGCGGGGGGATTGCCCTCGGAATCCCTGAGAAATTCTCCGAAAAAAGGAAGATATTTCGCCCCCCATTTCTTCTTTCCGGGTGGCTGCCGTTGGGCCACGACCCCCGCGCGCCCCGCGTGTGGATGAGCTTCGCCAGCCGCGCAGAGTGCGACACGTGGACCACCCTCGGCCCCCAGTCAGCACGAAGTATCTCCCCCCCGCCTACTGGGTCTGTCAGTGTTATTGGGCCGACACGCGTGAAGTGCCAGATGGCCGTGAATGTCCGCCGGCCCAAAGCCCAACTTCCCCGCCGCCGCCGCCGCCGCCGCCGCCGCCACCTACTCTAATGAAGTCCGCCCTCCCCGTTGACTCTCACCCACCTGACGTGGCGATGGGGACGATAAAGACGTCAGGAACAGGGCGGCCTCCGCCGCGGTCCCCGCGATTCACCGGGGGAGGTGAGGTCGTCGCCTGGATTTAGGTTTCTTCATCTCACTCGGACAGTAGATGAAGGGACCTGCGGCGATGTCAAGCCTGTAAATTATTCCCGGTAAGTCTGGAAGACTTCGCATCTGATTGCTGCAACCCGAAGAGTCAACGCGGAAAGGAAGAACACGGTCGTCCGGCCTCCTCACCGTCCCTTCCGTCTTCCGTGAGGATCAGCTCGGCGACCGGGTCTACGCCCTCTCTCTCTCTCTCTCTCTCTCTCTCTCTCTCTCCCTCCCTTCCCCTCGCCCGGCACCTAATGGTATAGAGAGCGAGCGAGCGAGAGATAGAGAGAGAGAGAGAGAGAGAGAGAGAGAGAGAGAGAGAGAACGGGGGGGAGAGGGGAGAGGGAGGAGCCATCCAAATCCAGAGCGCTATATACAGGCTTGTTTCTGACGGCCATGGGCGGAGAACGAACCCATCGGCGCCCACAGTGCTCCGTAGGGGACGGGAAGAAGGCTCTCCCGAAGGCTCTGCGGGAAAGACCACCGAGCTTTCTTCTGCTTCTTCTACTTCTTCTTCTTCTTCTTCTTCATCATCTGATGATTCAGGGGATGGAGAGCAGATACGATGTTCCTTCACGGTCACGGAAGAAACACGACGACCGCCCTTCGTCATCTTTGTTTCTTTATTCAGGACCTGACCCTCCCAAGATAATGACCCGGCGCCCATTTCCGTTATTTATTCGCTAGCTCTCTCTCTCTCCCTCTCCCTCTTTCTCTCTCTCCTCTCTCTCTCTCTATATTTATATATCTCTGTCTATCTCCATCTCTATCTCCTAGTGTGATTATATATTCATGGAGGGGACGGGGATGGAGAGAGGCCAATCGAAGGGGGGCATAGATGAGAGCAGAGTGAGAGTCTGGAACGACGCGGAGTGCGCAAGTACGACACCGGAAGTACCTCTGTGCCATGCGTGGAATTTCTCATTTACTCCGGATCGGCCCTGAAAGTCATGGCAAAGATACTGCGTTGACAAACGCAAGCGCCTTGAAGTGACCTCGGCCAGAAGACGGCGAGATTTTCCTGGTGGCGGAAGCCCACCAGTATCATCAAAGTCGTGCCCCGAAAGTTCCGACTAAATGCGACCTGCGGAGTTGTGTGTATGTGTGAGATAGATAGATAGAGAGAGAGAGAGAGCGATAGAGAGAGAGAGGGAGCGATAGAGAGAGAGAGAGAGAGAGAGGGAGAGAGAGAGAGAGAGAGAGAGAGAGAGAGAGAGAGAGAGAGAGAGAGAGAGAGAGAGAGAGAGAGAGAGAGAGAGAGAGAGAGAGAGAGAGAGAGAGAGAGAGAGAGAGAGAGAGAGGGGTGACCCGCGCGCACGCGCGCGCGCAGAGACAGACACAGACGGGGAGGCCACAGGTTGAGCATGATTACACGAAATCTTAGTGAGCAAGCAAGAATTAGCGACTCGATCAAGGGAAGGATAAGAACAGAGACTCGATCCTTTGACCGGCACAGATTGAGTAGTTCGAAGGGGCCAAGTCACCACGGGAGCACCCGGCTACCGTGGTGGGTCGTCTGCTGAATAGAAGAAGCGTACCTTTCACCTACTGCTGGCGTCGTTGATGACGGCCCTGCAGCGAAACACCGGATGTCACTCGCGGGGAACCGGGCCTTGAAGTCGTCCTCGTCGTCCTTCCACGATGCTTCTTCGCCCGGAGATTTGGCGATAAGGGAGCCTTTTTCTATATGTAAACGGTTGAAGGCCCTCTTTCGCCATCTTTCATGCGTCCTCCTCGGCGGAAGGCACTCCCATGGGCGCTTGATGGGGCTGCTCCTGTCCTGCTGGTTCATCGTCGGGACCATCCTCATCCCCAACGGTTTCGCCCGATGGAATCAGATGAGCTACTTCGTCCACCCCGTCGTCCTCGTGTTCTGCGAGCTGTACCTGATCAGCAAGTACCTGGTGGGGCAGGTAGTCTTCGTGCTCGTTTATCCGTTCAGGGTCGTCTTCCGGGCGATCTTGTTCGTCTTCAGACTGCTGAGAAGCAGGACGACCGGGTTGATCTCGTTGGTCGTCGATGTCGTCGAAGTCTCCGACGACGATGAATCCCCCGAGGAGGACCAGTACTTCGAAGCGGCCGGAGCAGAAGATCCTGCGCGAAGCGTCGTGGTGCCTGGACGGTGGGGCGGAGCCCGTGCGGGGGTGGGCTCGTCTCTGAGCAGCGTGCTCCATTACTACCAGAGGTTCTTCCCGGGAGTGAGTATTGATGTCCCCGATGAGAGCAAGTATCCTGGCCACGGTTTCGCGGATGAGGAAGACTTGGAACGGCCTCAGAAGGGTAAGAGGAAGAGGAGAGACTCGTCGTTCGCTGAGAGTGACAGCGGGGCGTTCTTGCTGGAGATGGAGACAGAAATGAGCGCGGCGGAGGAGTATAATGCTGAGCCTAGTGATGTTTTCGAGAGATGGAGCGATGATGGAGAAGACACAGAGGATGCTGCTTCCCTCGCCGCCTACCACATGATGTCGACGAGGGGGCGGCTCGCTGCAGAAGATTCCGGCCGGTTCGACTTCACCTTCCCCCACGTCCGAAGCAGTGGGAGCAGCCGCTTTCCCAAAGGGCTCGACGGAGTTCTTGAGAGAGAGAGAGATGAGGATCAGGTCCGGTGGGCTCCTCCGGTGCCAGTCTGGCGACCAGAAGACGAGAAGGGAGATGAAGATCACGTCCTGCGGGCTCCTCCGGCGACCCTCAGACGATTAGAGGCCGGGGTGGGAGTTGAAGATCACGTCCCGTGGGGTCCTCCGGCGACCCTCAGACGATTAGAGGCCAAGGTGGGAGATGAATATCACGTCCCCTGGGCTCCTCCGGCGTCCCTCAGGCGATTAGAGGGGGAGAGGCGATTCCATCCGGAGGAAGATGGGGACGGCGAAGAACTCGAGGCGTCCGAAGAAGAATCCGCCCCAGAAGACCCACCCCTCGCCGAGAGCCTGCCGGGGGCAACACCCAGAGAGAAGGACGTCTTCCACGAGGAATACGAGAAGAGGATGAAGTGGTTCGATCGAGTCAACTACGAGAGGACCGGAGAAGCGAGTGCGTTCTCCAGACTCGGCCCATCGATTCCAAACTTTCGTTGAATGGGTACGTGATTGATGATGGTTGCCGCTCATAATTGTGCAGGTAAAATTCTGAACATTCAGCCGGGGAATCCAAGTCTCCTGGGGAACATAGACGAGACGATCAGAGCCTTCCGAGGGACGTCCATCCAGTGCCTGATCAAGGGCATAGAGGATGGCCTGGAAATGGTGTATGTGAGCCAGATGTGCTTGTCCTGGGAGGCTCTCGATTACCAGTACTTCAGGGCAGTGGATACCCTCAACGCCGCCGCGGTCTCCTCCTCCGGCGCCGGCGAGGGCGTTCCGTACGCCCACACCACCAAGAAATTCGAGCTGTTCCAGGACTTGCTGAGAGGTACGTGGAGAGCGAAAGCAAAGAGATAAGAAGGGTCTGGAATTATTCGCAGAGCAGGTTCTCCGCTTCCAAGCTCCTCCAAGTTCCAGAGATCTCAGGTGCTGCCTCCTCCCTTGCCAATCCCTTTGTTCTTATCTTCTCTCTCTCTCTCTCTCTCTCTCTCAGACATATCTACATTCATTATCTCACGCACATGGCCGATGGGACGAGCCATGTCAAACCTAACGCCCGTTTAGGCGTCTTCCAAATGGCTCTGATCTATACCCCCTCTTGTACAGACTCATAGATGGACTGATAGAGAGCTGAGAGAGAGATAGAGAGGGAGAGAGTAGAAAGAGAGTAGAGAGAGAGAGGGAGAAGAAGAGAGAGAGAGGGAGGGGAAGTGGGGTGCCACTGCTCGGAAGGAGAAAGATTTTCATGCATTGACTTCTTGGTACTTGGGCCATAGATTATTACGTACACGCGTCGCATACTTGCCATCATGTCACAGACACGTCGGATTTGACTTTTGCTGGATTTTACGAAGTGATGGGTTTGACTTGGGGGGTACGCAGGCGACGAGCGGAGGCCAGACGGGACGCCGGCGGCCCGCGAGGTTCGCGCCGCCGTTGAGAAGGCCATCCACGCCTTCTGGTCTTTCCTGATGAGCGACGACCACCGGCCCCCCGGGATACTGAAGAAGCTGCTGTGGGTCGACCCCCAGGTGGAGGATCCCAGGGACCTGAATCTGCTGGACAAACTCAAGAAGACTCACCGCAAGGTCAGTAACCTTCTTCTGTTTGACTTCGCCATGTCATGTCCTCGGCCCTCTCCAATTATTCTCAGAAAGTATCTGATTTAGCCCTTTTTTTTTTTGCTGTGAGGATTTTACCGTCGAGCATGACCCCCATCGAGAGAATACAAAATATGCATCCATTTCCCTCTCTCTCTCTCTCTCTCTCTCTCTAGATTCGACCAGCAACTCGGTCAGTGCAGTAAAGAGAGAGGAGGGATGACAGCGTTATTAGATCCTTTCAGAGTTCTACTCTCTCTCTCTCTCTATACCCCCCGTCCCTCACCCTCTCTCTCTGCCTCTCCCTTTTAGCATTCATGTAGATCATGGAAACTGGGCTGACACAGTCAACGTTGCGATGCGTGCAGAAGGAGAAGCAGCTGAAGAAGCTGCCAGCGGCCAGGGGGCGGTGGTGGCAGCCCTCGTCCGCAGCAGCAGGGAGCAGGTCGGCGGCCCCGCCGCTCGAGCCGCAGAGTACGGCGACGCTCTACGCCATGACCGACCTCAAGCTCGTGGGGCGGGTCCTGGGGATGTCCGTCATCTCCACCCAGGAGCTCGACTGGTGCCGGCAGAAGCTCGAACAGGTGGTGATCCGGCGAGGGAAGGTCGTCCGGGCCCCCCCCGGGCGGTTCCACTTCCCCTGCTCCTAGCCATGGCGACGGCGTGTACGCTCCATTCCTTCCCTGTCCACGTGTACACGCCCCGCCATGCCAAGCTCCCTGGTTTGTGGACGCTTCTAGGCGAGGTGGGCCCCAGAGCCCGGGTCTGCTTCGCCCAGTGGGCAATGGAACTTCTGGCTTGGTGTTTGATTCTGCTTCGGCTGGGGACCCCACGCCGATTTTTACAGGTCTATTTGTTTATTTCTTTTGTTCTTTCCATGGAGGGGCCAGGGATGCCGTCTTCTCTTAAATATATATGTATATATATGATTATATATAATAATTTTAAGGCGGGAAATAGCGGGGGTCTGCGACTTTTAAAAGTAATAAATGATTTTCCCCCTTTTCCCAGGCATCGAATATTATATTGTATTATATTATATGAAAATTTGGAGCATTATTTCGAGGAGTGGAGGAGAGAGGAGGCGGGGTGGGGGCTTGATCTTCTTATTGGGCCACCGGTTTAAATGGGCCGGCCCGGGCCCCGCGGCGTGTGCAGGGCCGCCCAGCCCAGGAACACCGACACGGTCAACGACAAAGACGCCGGCGGGAACGTCTGCAGCTCTGAAACACGTGCAGCGTCCATGGCGGAGACACTCGCTCTCGTCCGTCCGTCGGGGAGGGGGGGACGCAGAAGGGACGGGGGGCTGGCCATGGTGGTGGCCCGGTGGCGCCCGGGAGGAGACGCAGCGTGTAGCGGTGGCCAATGGAAGGGGTGGAAGGGGGGGATGGCCGGGAGAGATCTCAGGCGCCCATGGTGTGGGCCTCGGATTTGGCGGCACGCCTTCGATTTGGACCCATGCGCCGGCGGACGGTCGATCGTGACTCCCCGCCGGAAACCGGCGGGGACATGGCGAGGGGCGTCGCCGCAGTAGTTTTCCCGCGGAGAGCGGTGGCGGCCCTCGGGTGCCCCACCGCGGCCGTCCGATGGCCACCCTCTCCACTCTCTCTCTCTCGGTCTTGAAAGCTCTCTTCCAGCAGTGAGAGATTCCAGTGCCCCATCGCTTTGATTCTTCTGATTACCACGTTTGTCTCCGGCGTCCTTTTCAGGGATTATCTTCTCATTGGTTTTCCCTTTCCTCTCTCGCTCTCTCTCTCTCTCTCTCTCTCTCTCTCGCTGTGTCTCAGGGGCTCCTCCTCGATCTGATGATGATCATCGTCATCCTGAGAATCCTTTGAAAAGTCCGTGGCCTCAGCCGTTGGTAAATCTCCGCCTCAAACTCGACTCTCCCTTTCGTTCGTCGCTCCTTGTGGGGCCCCGCTCCGCTCGGTCCAGGCCAGCCAGTGGACAAGAAGACGCGGTCGCTCGTTGCTCCTCCTTCTCGTCTCCCCCCTCGCGGCAGATCTCCTCCTCGGGACTCCACCTCAACGACGAGCCGCCCTGAGGCGCGAATCCCTTCCGGTTCACTCCGCCGGTGGCCGGGCGAAGGCGAGGATCAGGAGAGGGGAGCGCAAGAATGGCTTCTTTGGGGAGAGCTGGGCCTCTTTCTTGCTTCCTCGAGCCGTCAAACGACAGGCGTTGCTGCATTCACAGAGGCCACGGGCAGCTGCGGTCCGCCGGCTTCCATACGCTCACCCGTTGCAGGTCCAAATCTCTTGATCTGAACCTTCACATTGGCACATTACCGTCTCTGAGAGTGAGCGGCACTGGGCACGGCCAGACGGCTCTCACACGGACTGGCCGGGGGACGGATGTACGTCGCTCGGCGCTCGGCAAGAAAGGTTCTGCTGGGGGAGAGGATGGCGGCTACGGCGATGTGAGCGATTTAGATGTTGGTGGCGACGAGGTGCTTAAGGCGACCATAGAGAAGAGCAAGAAGGCGCTGGCCGCGCAGAAGAGCTTGCTTCAACAGGTCGCCTGCCGTCCTTTCCTCTTGCCCTGTTTTCTGAAGGATTCTGTGGCCCTCTTTGGATACCCACCCCACCATAAGCTGAACTCCATAGGTTGCTGCCTCCGGCAGAGAAAACTGCCATGCCATGAGCAGTTGCCTTCTTATCTCCTTGGTGCCAGTTCTTGAACGGCCCCTCGGAGGACGATTCCTAATGGGAGAGCCATATCTTCTTGAAAATTTGAGTATACAGGGGAGATCGGTGGCCACATTAGCTATTCTTGGCTGTGTTACTAGCACATCACATCCTGCTTTCGGAGGACACTTTTGAATCAGCCGTTGGGACACTTTTGATACTATAATATTCGATTTCTAGTGCCTGATTATCCTGTGATCTATTCAACTAGTCCGATAAGAATGATATTTGAAGTTGGTCGGTCCCCTTTGTTCTTCTTCATCTCTGTGTCCAGGCTAAGCTTAGAAGTTTTATGGTTGTAATGGCATGATGACGAAGCATGGAATTTATCATTGTATTTGCGTTCCGGCAGTTGTGGAATGTTTCCCCGTACCATCCAAACATCTTTATGTCAAGGATTAGTTCACTCACATCGATTATAGAAGCTTGTTGACATTCTCTTTCGAATTGGGTTTATAAACATTCTTTTTCCACTCTTGTTAGCCCTTCCCAATGTTTGATAATACGTTTTTGTGATGCTTCATAATTAATTTTACTCTCGCAAACGATTTCCGAGTCTCACATGTTGCCTATAGTTTTAAGCTGTCCTATTTATTTTCAAGAACTTTTTCTAGCGTTTATGATCATTTCCTGAACCTTTTAATACCATATGCCGATACCTTCTAATTGGATAGTGGATGGATCAATTAAGGTAACATTAGGTCGATGGACAAGGACGTGCACCTTCTGACTGATTTTTTTTTTCAATGGAATCTATAGAATGCTACCTATTATTATGCTTTCGGGCAAATAATATTTTCACGAATGATAATCAGAGATCGTAAAAGACCAGCGAGATCAGTGCCTAAATCCTGATTTTGCATCATGTTGTGATGCATTAGAAAGTCTGATAGCAGACTTTCATCCTCAATTTGTGTAATTTTATGCTAACTGAGGATTCTAGATCTAGTTCCTTCTTGGATGCGGCTCTGTTTCTATAGGGGACACATATATTACCCTGTATAAAGGACTTGCTATGATTGAGAGCCGATTTTTATATGGTTCCTTATAAAAATTATCTGAACATACCATTAACTTCCATATATGAATCAAAATTCTAGATTCATGTGTGCTAGAATTTTGTGCTAACTAAGGATTCTAGATCAGATGATACGTTCATGTGCTTCTATGCATTGGTGTTTCTATTGGCAAAATGAATCTTGTTCCACGTTGTTGATGTTTTCTGAATAAGGATTGCCGTTTTACGACTCGCCACAAAAGTCATCGAAACGTGCCATTGACTAAGGATTCTTCTTTCTCTCAAAGTTGCAATTATGAGAAAAAGATGTATTATGGTCATAAAAGCTGATTTACCTTTATGTTGGATTATATAAACGCTGAACACCCTAGACTTCTTCAATTTCATTTACATTGTCCATCCATTTGATTTCATCTACCTAAATTGAAAAACGGATAAAAGTATTTATCTATAACTTTTTTATGACAGATGTTTCATAAAAGTATTTAGCTTGCCTATCTTTTCACTGATGCACTCAAGACTCTGTTCAAAGTGCTTTTTTCTGACAGCTGTCAAAACTGCTGATGTATGTTGTCCAGAAATTACCTATACCTTTTATCCATGTCTACCTTTTGAAGTATCGTGTCTGTGGGCTCACTGTTAATTCAATCTGATACTTTAGCTGCTTATAAAAATGTCTTATTTATGGGCTTTGAAGTTCTGTTGAATCTTTTCGATTTGACAGAGTTTTACTCTATGTATTGGCTAAATGACCTTTTTTCCCCCAGATTGTCGAGAAGAGAAAAGTTGTCTCCTCAACTAAAGAAGGCACTACCAAAACAGGAAGAAGTACTGTGTCCTATAGTGGAAGTGATGGCTCTTCCCAAGGTTCATATTCGGCTTCAACTAGTGGGAGACCCAGTAAGAGTGACATAAATCGTTCTTACTCCTCGAAGGCAACAAAGGTTTCAGATACTATTACCGATCAAGATGTAGTTAATATAGGGAAAACAAATCAGAATGGCCAAGTAGAGACCTCTGCTGATGGAGAGGATCCTAGAGATAGTGTACAAGTAGAAATCTCAGTTGGTGACGAAACCTCGATTGCAGAATCTCTTGGGCTGATAAGAGAAGCTAGTTTGGAGGTTTCTAAATCCGAGGCAATGCCATACTCCGAGACAGAGGTTTTGAATTCTTCTCCTATAGGTGATCAACCCGAGGAATCTCAAGAAAAAAATAAAGGCAGTGTAGATGACGAAATGGATGTGGCTCCCGAGGAAGAAAATCTGAAGCCCCCCCCTTTGGCTGGGGAAAATGTTATGAATGTCATCTTGGTTGCTGCAGAATGTGCTCCTTGGTCCAAAACTGGTAATCACTTTTTTTAATCTATAATACCTTCCTGTTCTTTCATGTTTTTAGTCGATGTCTGATTTTTCCTATCGTTTTGCCGATCCATATTTTTTTAAAAAATATATAGCTTATTTATCGTGACATTGACTCTTTCTAGGTGGGCTTGGGGATGTTGCGGGGGCCTTACCGAAGGCTTTGGCGAGGCGTGGTCATAGAGTTATGGTACTCACTTCTTTACTTTTATTTGTTTCATATTTCACTAAACGGCTGTGTTTATGTGCACCAAACACAAGTTATTTTTATATTCTCTCCACGCATTATACAAGTAGCTTTATGGTCTGTCCAACGCATTATAATGTCTGTGATTTAGGAAGTTTGTTTGTGAAGATTTGGTCAATTTCCAATTAGAATTATCTGAGTTACTTTAGGTACCCTTAGGATTGCATTAACATGCTATTTTTTTCTTCCTCTGGTGGAAGGTTGTGGTACCCCGGTATGGAAACTATTCTGAACCTCAAGATATAGGCGTCCGTAAGTATTATAAGGTGGACGGTCAGGTAAAGTGTCACACTGAGTACTTTTGCTTTCAATGCAGTACTATCTATTTAACCCCATATTTCATTAAATAGGACATGGAGGTGACGTTTCATCATGCCTTCATTGACGGTGTGGATTTCGTTTTCGTGGATAGTCCTATTTTTCGCCATCGTGAGAACGCCATATACGAGGGGAACCGTGTGGTAAGCTTCTCTTCTCCTTGTATGGCCCGTTGAACTTGCTTGTTGTGCCTCCCACCACCCCACCCTTTTTTTTTTTTTTTTTTTTCTACTCATCAATTCCTCTTGTATTTTTCCTTGTGCGCAGGACATATTGAAACGAATGGTTCTCTTGTGCAAGGCAGCTGTTGAGGTGCTCAATCTTTCTCTGTTTCTCCCCTGCCTTGTCGTTCATCTTTTTGTTTAGTTATCATTATGATAAATCAAAAGAAGCATTCTTTTTTACTAGACAATGACACAAGGTGAGAGGCACTCTTGTCACAATCGCGGGTGCCAGCTACTTTATTGCCAAATGTGGTTGGCTCAATAATAAATTGTGTTACGTTTTCTTGATCAAATCCAACAAACAGTTGATTGTGAAAAGAGTAGGAAATAAATGCACATTGAATCCTCCTCAAATATTGCATGAGGGTTACATGTCAAAGGAAGAGGTATAGATTTTTCAAGCCTAATGTGTAGATTTAAGTCAAAATTCTTGATATGCATTCTGAAATCTATTTCAATGTTTTTCATTCTATTTTATTAAATTTGATGTTAGTTTATTGATATTTCTTATCATTTAACCTTGATTAACTAGACGTAAATATACTCAATTATTATCAATTATTATGAAAAAGAGGTCATATGTCCATGATATGCAATGAAATATTTTCTCTCTCTATCACTAAACACCACCGTTGAGGGGAACCAAAAAAAAAACAACTTACATCCCCAGTCTGGATCAGGTAGTTCACCTGATCCAGCAATCTTTGGGGGCACCTGATGCATGCCAATTATATGCCAACTAGTACTGATCACAAAAGTGGAGCCACATCATTTTTGCTGCGAGTTGAGATGGACTGCAACATACCGTTCAGGTCCCTTGGCACGTTCCATGCGGCGGAGTCTGCTACGGCGATGGAAATCTGGTCTTCATCGCTAATGACTGGCACACGGCGCTGCTGCCAGTTTATCTGAAGGCGTACTATCGCGACAACGGCATGATGAAGTACACCCGGTCTGTTCTCGTCATACACAACATTGCCCATCAGGTGCGTTCTTGAAGAAAGAAAGCTCTCTTCCTGCGATGCCGTGTTTAAAGCCCATGGGTCTTAGCGTTCAGATTCGTGCGCCGGGTGATCAAAAAATGATCTTATTTCGGAGGAAATGAGAAAACCATCTTGTTGCTGATTATTTTTGGAGTGGCCCAGGAAATTCTGCAGTCTCTTGTTTGTTACTCTCTCTCTCTCTCTCTCTCTCTCTCTCTCCTCCCCGTTGTGATAAAACCCATGCATGGATCAAGTCAAGGAGTAGCCCGTCCTCGCATGCCGGCCGGAGGACCTCTGAACCGATCTGCCGTGGATCTCATGATGCAGGGCCGCGGGCCGATGGAGGACTTCGGCGTCGTGGACCTGCCGGGGCACTACATGGACCTGTTCAGGCTGTACGACCCGGTGGGCGGCGAGCACTTCAACATCTTCGCGGCGGGGCTGAAGGCGGCGGACCAGGTGGTCACGGTGAGCCACGGGTACGCGTGGGAGCTGAAGACCTCGGAGGGCGGGTGGGGCCTCCACGGGATCATCGGCGAGAACGACTGGAAGTTCCGGGGCATCGTGAACGGGATCGACACCGAGGACTGGCACCCGGCGGTGGACGTGCACCTCAAGTCCGACGGCTACACCAACTACACGGTGGAGACGGTCCAGGCGGGGAAGGCGCAGTGCAAGGCGGCGCTGCAGCGGGAGCTCGGGCTGCCCGTCCGGCCGGAGGTGCCCCTGGTCGGCTTCATCGGGCGGCTGGACCACCAGAAGGGCGTGGACATCATCGCGGAGGCCATCCCCTGGATGGCCAGCCAGGACATGCAGCTGGTGATGCTCGGCACGGGGCGGCAGGACCTGGAAGACATGCTGCGGGGGTTCCAGGGCCAATACAGCGACAAGGTCCGGAGCTGGGTCGGGTTCTCGGTGAAGACGGCGCACCGGATCACGGCCGGCGCCGACATCCTGCTGATGCCGTCGAGGTTCGAGCCGTGCGGGCTGAACCAGCTCTATGCCATGGTCTACGGGACTGTGCCGGTGGTGCACGCGGTCGGCGGGCTGAGGGACACGGTGCTGCCTTTCAACCCCTTCGAGGAGACCGGGCTCGGGTGGACCTTCGACCGGGCGGAGGCCGGGAAGCTGATACACGCGCTGGGCAACTGCTTCAACACTTTCTGGAACTACAAGAAGAGCTGGGAGGGGCTGCAGACGCGCGGGATGACGCAGGACCTCAGCTGGGATTATGCTGCCCGGCTCTACGAGGAGGTCCTCGTTGCGGCCAAGTTCCAGTGGTGAGTGGTTCAAGGGTTTTGACCGTGGTCGCCACCTTCCTTTTCCTTTTAGAGAGAGAGAGAGTACATATTTGTGACTTCTTGGTTTAGAATGATTTCGATTCGTCTCTATGCTTCTTGTGAAGGTGGTGTGGAGCAGAACTCCTCGGCAGTCAATCTTCTCTTGATCTTAACAAAATGCAATTGGATATGCCTTGATGTTTCGTTCAATTGGATTCTATGTATAGGCTGACCATTGATCAAAGCGTAGATAGTTGTGTGTGCAGACGCACATGTGACATGTAGGCACCTAGTGTAGCACGGCATGATGGCAACATGACACTGACACCATGTAGCTACACGAGCAGGGGTGATATGATGTAGATGCCATGAGGTGCATGGTGGCATGAGCATGCATAGTACAATGTAGATGTCATAGATGTCATGAATGATGTGGGATGTCATGCTGGCATTTAGCATAGCACGAAATGACATAAGAAGGATGACCAGGTGAGTGAAGGTCGCCCAACACGAAGAGTTAATCACCAACAAGCAAATGGGCATGTGGAGTGTCTAGCAGCAAGATATGTCAAGTGCCAACCAAGAGGAGCATGTAGATATAGAGCACTAATGGGCGTGTAATGATAAATGTCAATGGGGTACATGTGTGCATGTCAAGGTGACAAAAGACATGTGGTCAACTGCTCAAAGCCAAAGTGTCTTGTGAAACTTCACCTGCTCTACTCTCCTAGTATAAATAGGAGCCTATAACATCTAAGGGAATGAGTATTAGATGTTGGGGATTTTTACTCTCTTGTTCTTTCCAATAAAAAGTTGTGGTGTCTTCTACTTGTACTCTTGTGCTTATTTGAAATTGTCATAGAATTTGAGGCTATTTTGTGTTGAAGAGGCTTTACACAATTGAGTGTTTAAGAGTTACATCTCTTTTGACCATTTGAGGAGCGATATTCCAGCAAAGTTTACTTGCATATAAACAAGGAAGGTAATGGTGGCTAGCGAAAGTGAAACGGAAAGTTATTATATGTAAAAGGTATTACATGTGGGCAATGTCTTGAAGGAATTTCCCAACCCTAATAATTTCCAAGCCCATGTAATGCTCACACTCTAGAGGAGAAATTCATTATAACATGCAGATGCTTGATGAGTAATGTCATCCTCTCATGGTAGAGATACAAATGGAGGACTAACTCAGAATTTCATTAATACTTGGAAGGCCTTTGTTTGGGCACTGAAGGAATAGTTTTTGTTTGCTAAGGGCGTTGGCTGAGGGATGAAGTGATTTGATTGTTGAAATATTTAAAAGTGATGTGAGACTATGAGAAGCAATTCATTTCACTTGACATGAAAAATATGTTCAATGATGACAAGTTGTTTAGCGTTATAATTGGATTTGATCTATAGAGAATTGGACTTACTACACTGAAGAGTGAAGGACATGTAGGGACTCATGGAGATGACTCATCTCTTATTGATAGTTAAACTTTCGATGAAAAAATATTTGATGCTGATAATGAATCCCAAGTTGAAAATAAAACATTATATTAAAGTCACAGTGGCTACGATGGTTGTAAAAGGAAAACATTATAATGCTATTTGGTGTGCTCCAATGATATATAGAAAGTAACATGACTAGCAAAATCAAGCTAATTTATATAAGAGGCAACATCAATGAATGAACTATCCTCATGATGATCCTCTAGAATTACTCACAACTTTCTCTTAAAGGTCATGATGATCAACTAAAACGGTCTAGTGGAGGCCATCGACATGTACTCTCACCTATTTAGTAGTGTGTTGCTAAAAGTCAAATGTGAGACAAGAATTTCTTGATATTTTAATACTATTCATGACATGAATTTCTTCTTACAGTCACAAGAAAGTTTTTTTACATATTTACATGGTGTCTTTCTTACATGAGTATTGAGCCCATATTTTGTTGGAGTGTGATAGATTAAATAAGGCTTAGAGATGTTGTCTTCAATGAAGCTATAAGATAATTTGCTAAGGAATAAATAGAACATCCTCATAATCCCTAAAGAATGTAACTTGTTCTCACTAAGCCTCATGTCAATAAGAAAGAGTGAGTGGACAACCTCCACTAAAAATGTGAGACGAAATGAATCACTAAGAGGTGATGCACATGGAATTGATAGTATCATAAGTTCATATACTACAGAGTGCTGTATGCATTGATTGTGGGGGCACAAGAGGACATGAACACTATGACACATGTAGTAACAATTTATAACAATGGGTGCTAACATATCATGACCATCTTAAGAGTTGCTCACCTTTTAGAGGAGTTTGTCTATTTGACTATCACCTAACCATGAGGTGGTATGTACAGAATAGTTCATAGTTGACACATGGGCAGCTACATGTGCATTGATGAGCTGAGATTTTGTAGGTGTCATCAAGCCTCCATCTCCTCAATCAAAAGATAATTAAGATGTAGAAATGAAGTACTAATTTATGTGGTGATGGTTAGATGTGACGATTTAGGTCATCTCAAAGAATTGGAGATAGAATACTCTTCAGTAAGGCCTCTTGTCATGTTTTTTTTCACTTACAATAATCGATAATATTTATTTTAGTAGACAATAATTGATTATTACCAATATGCCTTGAAAAGAGATATGGCATCATTTAAGTGGCTGGTCACATGACACTTCTTTTGTCATTCAATCAAGCCATTGTATGTTATTTGATTATCACTTATGCCTGTGGGTGTGTAGTGTTTTATGTGTCATCAGATCATGCGTCCATGAGATTAAGACATTCTCTACCTTTTCAAAAAGATAGGATGATGTGGTGCTCTATGTGTCATTTGATTAAAGTGACGTGATGATTCGACTCTTCGGAAAATCCTAATAAATATGTGCACCTTTTAGTATCAAATTACCACCACTCTACCACTTGAAACATTATTGATGAGACACATTCTATATCATTAGATTAAGCCACAGGTGATCAGATGGCTATGATCAATCTTATAGAATAATAGGCAAGGTTTACTCCCACATCAGTTATTTCAACATATTTAACTTGTTAAAATCTGAGGACACTCCATGATTCTCAACTGTTGTTCCTAAATGAGTTGAGTGAATTTCATCACAAGCTCTAAAGGTTGACCTGGATTGACCCTCAAGTGCCCAATGGGCCTTGGAACCGTTGAATTGGCATATAACTAGAATTTCATGTGGCTTAGTGTACACAAACATTGGTCATTATTTTCCTAGGCTGTGTAGTAGTAAGCCCATTGTGCCCACTTGTGGTGGGTCTATTGAACCACATCAGGCTCACCAAGTGCGATACCCCCATTACATGCCTTTTTTTATTATTTATTTATTAGATAAAATAAAATATAGAGTATTTTAAGATGAAATAGTTCATAAAATATCTAAAACTTCCCAAAAATACTAAAATACTAATAAATATTTTATTCAACATTTATAACCTATTTTTATGAAATTCATGTAACATTTTATTATTTTACTTTATATTTTATATAAAAAATGAGATAATAAGGATGAAGATGCAAAATGCAAATGCAAATGTGCCATGCTAGTTATAGGTGGAGGACAACATCCCCAATGACATGTGCTCTGATTCTATATGATGTAGATGGGATATGTTAGTGGCAACTATTTGACTTTGGACACCTTAGGTGAGAGCAAGGCAATAACAAAAAATGTGTGCCATGATAGTGGGCACTGTCTCTATTATTGTTGTTTATCTTGAGTTGACCATGGTAGTCCATACGCATAGCCTTTGTCATGAGGCTACCTAAGGTGAATGACATATTTGGTGTCTAATGAGGACCCTAGAGGCTACCTAAGGTGAATGACATATTTGGTGTCTAATGAGGACCCTATCATTGAACAAAAAGTGGTATGTTTTATTAATTATTGATGATCTTACTCATACAAGTAGCTTCATATTTTTGATTCAAGACTATAAGGCATTTGAAAACTTTATAGAATTGCAAAATTTTGTTGAAACCCCATGTGTGTATGCTATAAAGACCATAGTAATATATAGAGAGGGAGAAATTTAAC
This sequence comes from Spirodela polyrhiza, assembly GCA_024713555.1. Classification (NCBI taxonomy): domain Eukaryota; kingdom Viridiplantae; phylum Streptophyta; class Magnoliopsida; order Alismatales; family Araceae; genus Spirodela; species Spirodela polyrhiza. Next base: position 4,955,269 of record CM046544.1, on the reverse strand, counting down.
TTGCTAATTTAATTCTTTTTGAAAGTAAAAATGTATTTCCAGGTATTTTTGCCAAGAAATTTTTAATGCATAATTATATTGGTGAAAAAAATAAAATTGTGGTAAAAATTACTTTTAGCATTAGTAAAAGTACTTTTCAAATGATTTTTGAGTGAAAGTTGTGGCAATAAAATTTTTTATTCTTAATATTTTTATAACAAAGAGATGAATACAAACCCGTACGATGCTTGATGCAATAGGAAGCCAGATGCTGGTAATTTGAGAGCATTTGATTACATTGTGTATGCATTAACTGATTTTGATTTATCACGATAAAGTGGATTACATAATTTAACTTTATTTGTTGTATTCATGAGAGAGAGGCTTATTATTGTTATAATCTCATAACTACAAATTATTTATTCTTGAAGAAATTTTTTTATGAAAATAACTACTAAAAGTGGAGCAAAAATTTAATTTGGCCACTACATCCTCCTAAAAATGTGCAGGATTTGACACATTTAAGGCAAGATGTGATGCTTGATGCTTATGTGGTGGCGAATGGGACTCATCGCCACCACAACATGGGCTCCAGGCAATGGAGGAGACCCCACCCACATGCACTCTATGTTATAAGATCGGGAAGCACGAGTGAGGACGAAGGAACCTAGGTTCTACTATACCACCTGAGGTGCCTTTACATTTCCCCTCCTATGTTTTTTTCGTCACACGTTTCCCCATGTCCCTAAATAACCTAGGTCCTAGCCTCACCATGTGTGGGCCTCCCACCCCTAGGGCCCATGTTGGGTCCATGGTGGTGATGGAAAGGCCCATTCCCCTCTTGCTTTTTCTTCCTGTCTATTCCCTTCTCCTTTTGGGCCATACGTGTGGGCCCAATTGGAGAAGTTGACGTCCCTTTTCCCTCACCTCTTCTCTTTTGGGCCATTCTCGTTTAGGCCAATTGGAGAGGAGGGCCCACCCAAGACTCTAGTTGTATTACCTTTAAAAAATGGCCCTCCACCCTTGGCCCATTTGGGCTCCTATATAAGGGGGTGGAGAGCCACCACCAAGGTAAGCCATGTGTTTTGGGGTAAGAATGTGTGTTTGTTGAGAGCCTCACTTAGAGAGAGAGAGAGAGAGAGAGAGAGAGAGAGAGAGAGAGAGAGAGAGAGAGAGAGAGAGAGAGAGAGAGAGAGAGAGAGAGAGAGAGAGAGAGAGAGAGAGGAGTCTGAGGAGAAGAAGGCATCGCCTGATCACCGATGCTGCCACCGGGCCACTAGTTGCTCACCACATCACCACCTGCATGCCAAACCTGCACTCTCCTGCCACGTGCTCACCCCCACACTTGTCACGTGCTCCACCGTGCCCTGACATGCGGCTGTTGTTGCACCTCTATGCAAGCCTTGTGAGCCCACTTGCATGCCACCACATAAGCCCACAAAGTCAACCTCTGCACTTGACCGGGGATCCCTGCCTATGCGCCTCGAGTCACCCAACCGTGCCCCTTCCCTCAGTCCTATCCGGTGTTCGTTGGGCGCTGCTGTCGCACGCCCCTTGAACACCAATGGCACACCCATGTGTGCCTAACGTCTCACTTGGTGCTACCCTCAGAACACAGGTTTGTGTGCCAACGACGTGCCAGTTTGTGCGCCTACCGTATGTCACTCCGTGCTGGCAGGAAGCCTGCTGCCCAGTTGCATCCATGCTGGCTGCCACCATCTGCAGACTCTAGAGCTCGTGCCACTATCCTACCGTCGACCCTACTCTCATATGAGAATCCCACCGGCTCTACCACGACTGACTGGACCTCAGCCCACAGGTTAGCCCTTATTCCCATTCCATCAAGTTCTTACTCTGCATAGTGTCATCTCGTACCTGCTCCATTGTTGTCAGACCTAGCTAGGTAAGACGGAATAGTACTCACCGTTGTTCAGCTCTGATGCATGTGCTAGAATTGACATGTTGGTCATCGAGCATAGGTGGCAGAGCATGTCAACGGCACTAAGCTCTTGCCACTTGTACATGGACATAGAAGGTCACTCTGCACTAGCAACCTTGGCGACACCCTGATGAATATATCGTCGGTGTTGTTACTCTTCGACACCTAGTTGCATTTAGTTGAGTCAGCCTCCACCACCTAGAACCCCGAATGAACCTCACCAGCCACATATAGGGTTCCACTCCCTCATTGATGCATCCTTGTCTTCACCATTAGGGTGGGTTCACTATCGATACTGCTTCATTATGCGTCAAAAAGTTTTTTTGGAGAGAGGCTCTAAGTTGTTTTATTTGTTTCACATCCAAAATGATTCCACTCGAGATTCAATGACTCCACTAAACACAAGTTCATTAAGTGAAATACATGATTTGTGTATCATTATCAAAATAAAAAAATATGAAAATTATTATGGTAAATAGTAGTGGGAAAAGTTGATGGAGGAAATTAATGGCGTTTAAAACAATGTCACATGAAAGGTTGTATATCTAGATGAGATGGTTTTAAAAAGTGAAATATAAGTCTGATGAAGATGCACATAGATTTGAGGCAAAGTTAATAGTAAAAGGACATACATACTAGTATGGTATATGATTATTATAATTTTCTTATATTTCTCGAATTGAAATGATTAGCATTTTTTTGATAATAACAAAAAAATAAATAATCTATATTTACTTTGATGTTACTTCCATATTTCTAAATAATTATTTAAATAAATATGTCTGAGCAGCCACAAAGCTTTTGATTGATAGTAAAGAGAATAAAATATAAAAGAGGACACTTAATGGACTCATGCAAGTACAAAGAATATGGCATAGCACACCTACCTCATATCTTCCTAAGAATAATTTTTATAAATGCGATAATGTACTAACTCTTTTTGTGAAGAAGATAGAAAAAATATTGTCATAACATATGTATATTGTGAATGACATTATATATACTGGATCATGTTCATTATTGATTTATTAATGTAAGACTTCTATGATGGTTGAGATTGATATGAAAATTTTGAAGTTACTTTATTATTTTCTCACCTTGAAATTACTTAAAATGATTTTTTATATTATTTTGAGAAGAGAATTACGCTTAGATCTGTTCAAGAAATTTAATATGATAAACTACAAAGCTTGTTTCAATCTAATGAATGTCAATGAAAAATTAGGGTTTGATGATAGAACTACAAGGATACATGAATATTTCATTGAAGTTTAGATGGTGGGTTGATTTAATTGACTTAAAGCTGACTCAATATTTAAAAAATTTACATTCATATGATTTCAAGATTTTATGCAATATCCTTCAATTCATCACAGAAAAATGATAATTATTTTTATATTCAAGGGGCAGGTAACAATGAACTTTTGAATACAAAAGTATCTCAATTTTAAATTGATTGATTTTACTAATATTGATTGATAAGATTCTTAGATACGAAAAACACCAGTGGGTTTAACTTTAGGATTAGACTAGGTGCTGTAGTGTGGACATTAATCAGTAAGAAACACTGAGATTATCGTCATATGAAGCTTAATATATCACTATATCATTAGTCACATACAATTATATAAATGAGAAGAGCCATAAAAGATATTAATGTGACTGAATTAAATCTAACAGAGATTTATTACAATAGTAAGTCAACTTTATATATGATAAAAACTTTGTATTTTGTGGAAGAACAAAGAGTATTGAATTTCGCCAAGGCTTTATTTGATACTAGGTTGCTTTCAATTAAAAACTGTCTTTAGGAGTTATGCAGGGGCTTATGGGCGGGGCCACTTTAGCCTCTCCTCTCTCCAGCATAAAAACTCTCTATTTCTCTGTCGAGGGATTCGAGAAAAAAAGAACGTGACATTTATGATAGGCTTTTTTCTACTCCACGAGCTCTCGCCCTTTTCTATTCCAGCCAATTTTTTTCCCTCGAATCGGGCATATTTCTTCTCCATTTGCAGTCTATTTTCGTATAGCCCCCCCATTACACTACATTTCTGTCAACACCATTCACCATTTTGCTCTTGATCGGCTTCTGTCGCACAGCGGCCGTAGGGCTTCTTCTATGAGCCGCGTGATCACGTTTTGACGATTAGAAAATGGTCACACGAGGCGGAGTCGGAGGTCGAGGCGTTCCCACGAGATGACCGGGACTGCGTCCTGGTTAGCTGAGCAGATGGAAACGGATAACGACCCAGGGAGGAAGTGATTGGGAAGGCGGGGGGGATTTACTGCCATTGATTACGAAGAGCTCGTGATCCGTGGGGGGGAAAGGGTCGTATACCAGATCATGGGTCAGCCTCAAAGATATAGTGAAAGGAACAGAGAGAGCTGCAGGTTGATTCGTTCGATTATTCTTCTTCGTCGGATGGATCTTTTCCAGGTTCCACGGAAACGGCGAATAGATCTGGTGCGTCGGAGAAGATATAAGATGAACCGGGAAGAACTCCGGTAGATCTGCCGCCTAACGAGATCACTAAACTGAGAATTCGTACTGCCCTCGGCCCTAAGCACTCAACTGAGCACACGCATCAACAGCCTCCGCATTTTCGTCGCCAAGGAGGTACCTCAGCGGTACTCTTCCTGGTCGAGACTCTAAGCGGTTGAAAATCATCGAGGAAACGAGAGGGATCATCGGGTCCTCTCCACTGATCTGAAGAGATGGCCCATGTGGTTGGCTCTGAACATCACCCCGCCGCAATGAAGAAGACTTATCCTCGATATCTCCCAGCCATGTTACGGTTGATTCCGTGAACCCGAGATCCGAAGTTCATAGATTGAAATCAGAAAACTACAGGACTTATCTAAATACCCACCGTAGGAAGAAATAAAACCGAGTCACTGAAATATTCAATCTTGCGGGTCAGCCGTCACAGGGGGGGTGCATGTGGCTGCGGAATTCATTCTTTTGTGCTCTCGAAACACCTTAGCAGTGTCAACGGGCTAGCACCCCTATCGTCTTCCTGCTCCCCATTTGAAAGATGACAGGGAGAGAGACTGACCGAGGGGGAAGAGACCTTCTGGGGTCAGGCCACTAATAAGCGCGTGTGGAAAATCCGAGTCAACCCCTTCTCCGGGCTTAGTTACTTCATAAATTCCCAGAATTGCCCCTCTTTAGGCAGCTTACTACACAGATTCTTCCTTCACATCGGGCGATATAAACGCAGGCCATCATTGACTGCAAAGCCTTGTTTAGTGTCCCTCTGTAGCTTTTAGTAGTCGTAGATGTAAGGTTCCTGTGTAAAGGACTCGAGAGATCCTGAACGACCACATTCAATGGCATTATAAATAGGCCATCGATAATAGTTTCGACTCAATTTTAGCAACGTTATTGCGGGACGAACCTAGTGCTCTGTCTCGACGAGCCTAGCGTTCTCTCTCTCTCACTTCTCTCTCTGTATATCTTCCGTTCCGTACTACTGATTGCAGATAAGGATGGCGGCACCGGGATTCACTCTGAAGGCGGGGGCAGCGCTGGTCTCCTTATTGCTCCTGGTTCCTGCTGAGAGAGCAGCCGCTCGAGCTCCTTTCAATGGTAGTTACTGGTTGACCCTAATTCTTGCTCATTTTCTGTTCTCTGACCAAGTTCTCTCCATCTGTCTACCCGTACTCGTCACGCAGATGACTCGCCCGGCTCCTCCGGCAACCTCATCGGTCGGGCGCTCGGCTTCTCCTTCTCGGACAGTACTGCGGGGCTTCAGTGCGTTGGACCTGCCCTCCGCTGGGCCAGAGTGAATATCCTGGTTCCGGTGCTGAGGGTGACAATCTTCTTAAGCCTGGTGATGCTGGTCATGCAGATCACGGAGAAGCTCTTCGTCAGCGGCGTCAGCCTCTACGCGAAGGTCTTCCGCCGGAAGCCTGAGAAGGTATACAAGTGGAAACCCATCGAAGAGATCGTGGAGACGGCGGGCTGCGTCTTCCCGATGGTCCTCGTCCAGATCCCCATGTACAACGAGAAGGAGGTGAATTAGCAGTTCCCTCTCCTTCTTCCAGCTTCTCCAATATTCCATTCGGCAGAATTCACGACCCCCTCTGTTATCTCTGAGTCGACGGCGCAGGTTTACAAGCTGTGTATCGGAGCTGCATGCCGGCTGTCATGGCCGCGCGACAGATTCATCATCCAGGTCCTCGACGACTCCACAGATCTCTGCGTCAAGGTTGGTCATCAACCCCTCCGCTTCAGAGCTCTCTTCTCTCTCCTCCTCCTCCTCCCTTCCCAGTTTCTCAAGGTTGTTAGGCCCGTCTCGGATCCATGTTCCATTCCTGCACGTGGTGGCAGCTTCTACTCCCATATCCCCTCCAGTACTATTTTGGTGAAGCTGACAAATCTTTAATAGGCGAGGAAATCAAGATAAAACTAAGTGGGCGCACTAATTGCTGGGGCCACTCAGATTCGGCCTGCTGTTGTTGACTTTACCATGCCCTGAGCAACCCCGCCACCTCGAAGTCGGGGGCGTCTGAGCAATACTGAATTACCTACAGGAGCGAGTGATGGCGGAGTGCCGCCTGTGGGCGGCGAAGGGGATGAACATTATGTACGAGCACAGGGACAACAGGAAGGGCTACAAGGCGGGCGCCCTCAAGGAGGGTATCATGCAAAGCTACGTGGAGCACTGCGAGTACATCGCCATGTTCGACGCAGACTTCCAGCCGGAGCCCGACTTCCTGCAGAGGACCATCCCCTTCCTTGTCCACAACCCCCGGCTGGCCCTCGTCCAATCGCGCTGGAAGTTCGGTGAGTCTTCTCTCCCATGGCCTCGTTTACCTCGACTCTGGCTGGCCGCTCGGCTCGAGGGGATGTGGGTCTCTTCCCGTTCTCGTCCATGGCGAATGAACTGATGTGCTCACTGCAGTGAATGCCGTCGAGTGCGTGATGACGAGACTGCAGGGGATGTCTCTGAATTACCACTTCAAAGTGGAGCAGGAGAGTGGCTCCTCGTCCGTCGCATTCTTCGGTTACAATGGTAGTCCCGATTTCTTCCTCCTGCACAAAATCGGTTCGATTAAATTACCCACCGAAAGATGCCTATAGGCACAGCCGGTGTGTGGAGGATCTCCGCCATCCATGACGCCGGCGGTTGGAACGACCGGACGACAGTGGAGGACATGGATCTCGCTGTCCGAGCGAGCCTCAGGGGATGGAGGTTTGTATACGTCGGTGACATCAAAGTACGTAGGTTCCCCTCTTCCTTCGTGAACTGGCGAGACGGGCAGCAAACTTTTCACCCTTTTTCGCGACTCACTATTTGTATCGGTTTTTTCATAGTGCATAATCAGATGGATTAAGGGTTGACCTTGCTTTCACTCGATCTGCTTGGCATCTCGAATTCGTGGGTCAGGTTAAAAGCGAGTTACCGAGTACATTCAAAGCCTACCGGTTTCAGCAGCACAGATGGTCGTGCGGGCCGGCGAATCTGTTCAGGAAGATGGCGCTGGAGATCATCACAAACAAGGTGAGCTCGCTCAAACTTGACTTGAATACGTTCTCCACCTTGGGTTCTTCTTAGCTTCAGACCTGCGGAGTTGGTAGTTGTTGATAAGGGTGAACCATGGAATCACACTCCTTGTTCGACGCAGACGGTGTCCATCTGGATGAAGTTCTACCTTCTCTGGTACTTCTTCTTTGTTGGGAAGATCGTGCCCCACTTTGTGACGTTCATCTTCTTCTGCACTGTGATACCTGTCTCGGTCCTCACTCCTGAGGTTCACGTTCCGAGGTGGGGTCTGGTCTACGCGCCACTGGTCATAACCATCCTCAAAGCCATCGAAACTCCACGGTACACAGGATCCTCGCCTGAGATCATCGCTCCCGCCTTACCCTCTTCTACCACTTACGAAGACAGATCAATCTATCAGAAAAATTCTCATCTGGGTAGCCCTTCACATCATGCTGCGGTTAGGTCTCTTCACCTGACGGTGTTCTGGGTCCTCTTTGAGAACGCGATGTCATTGCATCGGCTCAAGGCGGCGATGATCGGTCTGTTCGAGGCCGGCAGGGTGAATGAGTGGATCGTTACCGAGAAGCTGGGTGACGCCCTCAAGGCGAAACCTGCAGCCGAAGGACTTGACAAGGCTCAAACCTCGGAGAACATCAACAAGCCGTTACTGCCCATCACCGCCATTCCTTCCAACAAAATTACGATCAGGTTCTGGAAAAGGTAACGCATTTTAGAAATTTTCTCCCTGATCTTGCACCAATAATCTGGTCAATTCAAATGCATAATCACCAGTTTCTCAATTATCCTCATGGGGTATCGTTAAAAAAACTGAGCCATTCGGCGATAGGAGTCGAGCAAACAAAAAACCCACGACTGGGAAGTTGTTCTTATTCCGTTGTTTTGAGCCGGACCCTCGTAGATTACTGAGGCGGATCTGTTCTTTCTCTGTGTTCTTGTTCTTTCCCTCTCTATGGTTCCCTTCGGAAAGATTCCACGTTGAGGAGCTCGGCTGGGGAGTTGTGCTCATTTTCTGCGGGTTATACGACATCTTCGTCGCCAAGAAAGGCTACTTTGTGTACGTCCTCCTCCAGGGCGTCGCGTTCCTGGTGATCGGCTTCGACTACGTCGGCATTCACATCCCGACGTCCTGACCGTGGGGGAGAAGATCTGGTTAGAGAAGGTGGAGTTTCTTAAATGGCTTGGCCGGGAGAGGAGGGATGGGAGCATGCTGACCCTGAATTCCTCACCGTGGTTCGTTAGTTCTGCTCACGGGTGACGAACTCTTATAACTTTTAACTGTCTAACGCTGTAGCTGCATTTTGACGAATAATTTCTACGGGCAGCTTTCATTATGTGATGGGACTCTGTCTACACTGTTCATGGCTGCGTGATGTTGGTCCTCCGGGAGTTCTCTCGACCTCCCCGGGCTGTCGAACTCAGTATCCATTGTTTATGACTTTTTGCGGGGCTGCCTCTTTGCAAAACTGTGCTTTTTGATGGTAGGGTTGGCAAGGCTTGGACTGGTCTGACTTCGGGCACCCCTAACTAGGCCTGTGAAGCCCGTCAATCACTCCACAAAGCACACTAGTCCTCTCTCTCTCTCTCTCTCTCTCTCTCCCCCCCCAGATATATTTTTCAGGACGGGGGCCTGAATCTAGGTAGTGGTATAGTAGCAAAAGAGAGCATAAGGTACACCACCGAGAAAGCTATAGATATTCAAGAAGAAGAGAGAAGAATGGCACACGGATTTAATTGTAGAAACAAGATGCTGATACACCTTCTCACATCCACCAAAAGGAGAAGGGAAAGATATGAAGGATAATAAAACTCAAAATCAAGACACAAAAAGGGGCAACGCTAGATTCCTATGCCGCATGAAAGATAAAATATTTCTTGTATTCTTTTTCATTTCTCAACCATACCCTCTTGTTCAATATATTATATACAGAAGGGGAGATAACTTGTACCGAGAGATTACTTGTATTTTTTTATATTTGTCTAACTTTTAAAGTATTGGACGTGTGCTCATTGTTAATCTTATCTTGGAAAATATCTAATTAACTGGCTTTGAAGTTCTGTTTATTTTTAAAATTTGAAGGATATTTTTACTCTTATGTATTGGATAAACTATCATATTTTCCCTAGATTATGAAGAAGATAAAACTTGTCTGTCCAACAGAAGAAGGCACTAGCAGCGGATGTAGTACTGCTCTGCCTTATAGTGTAAGTCATGACCCTCGCAAAGTTTCGTATTCAGCTTCAACCAGTGAGGGATCATCATGAGACAAAACTCTTCCTTGTTCCTCAAAGGCAACATAAGTTTCAGTCACTATTAATGATCACATGCAATTATGATACATAAAACAATTCAGATGGCAAATAAGAGATCTCTGGTGACAAAGTGGATCCTAGAGATAGTGATAATATTTTGATTAACATGATAAAAATATAATAATGTTTAATATATATGTAATTTGTTTTTAAATGAATGATCAGATTTTTAAATGACTAATATATTTTTATTATCACAGATCACTGACATGTTATCCATATTATGAAATTGGATTTCACCTATGAATGAAATATCATTTTGCAGTTGTATATATTTAGCTTTGGATAAGGGTAAGATTGCATATTTCATAGATTCCAAAGAAATCAAGCATCATCTTAATATGAGTCACGTAACAGTTATGATATTCTATCAATCAGACTTCCATTTAAGTCAGAATTATTTTAAGCATACCAATTATCTTAAGTTAGTTTGGATTTAAATTGGTTGTATTAATTTTATATCTCAGAAATATTTTACTTAGGAAAAACTTTGAGACTTCTTGATCACAACAAAATATTTCATATAAATAGTTCCTAAAAATAACTTATGATATGATAGTATTCAATAGAGTACAGATCTGATCCTTTCTATTTAGATCTTCTAATCTACTTATTTTTTGTGTTAATAAAGATCAATTTTGACCTTAATGCCATTTGGTTCTATCTTCTATCTTCTCTATTCCTCTAATCAAATCATCCTTTCTAAATGTTTTTTAGCATAGTTTAATTGTGAGATGGAAATTATGGCTTTCAACTATTTTTATTTCTAATAGATGAAAATAGTTTTCTCAAATCATGTTCATCTTTAAATTTTCATATGTTAATTACACAAATTACACAAATTTTCATATGTTAATTTAAGTAGTAAATCGTCAACATTTACTTCAACAATATGTGACTCTTTTGTTTATTGAATAGACTAGTATGAATACTTTCTCCATTACAACCATTTTCCAAGATAAAGCGTTAGTCTCCAATACCTCGTTCTTAGAGACAATTTGTGTCAATAGAAAGGTCCAGCTAATTTTAGAACATGTTTCCAAAATGACATAGAATTTTTTTCTTAATTTCCATATTTTTAAAATAATTCTTTGAATCCATGTAATATATTAATCTATTTAATAGTAAGCATAATAAATTAAAATTTTAGTTACAAGTCTAACTACTGGTGTGTAAATGTCATCATAAAATTTTTTTTTAATTTGTGTATGTCTTTGTGCAACTAGTCACATCTACTCCTAATTACTTTTTTCATGTTTGATAAGATTATTTTTTAAGATACAATTAGTTTTTATCACAAATATTTCAAATTTTCTCTAAACTAGTACCCAAACTTTCCTTTTCTAAAAGTTTCTCAACTCTTCAGTAATGGCATAAATGAAAGATTCAGTCTCTAAAGCTTCTACTATGTAAATTATAAAGTTTTCATTGACTGTTCATCCATGTAAGCAGTGGAATGTCGAGATACTATGTTTGAAGCTTGAACATCTTCTCCATTTTCAAACAATTTTGATAATTAATCCATGAGAGATCATAGTGAACTTGTATATCATCATTTCAAAAGGCTAGACATTACATGACATCATTAGAAATGTGTAATTAATAATAAATAATCCACATTAATATTTTATATCTAATTAAGTATGTACCTATCCATTCATTGGAGAATAATTTTTCAACTGATAATCTTTATTGTTTAGATAATCCAACCACTAAGAATCACTTAATCTCAAGGCCTAATACTTTGTATTTTATTTTTAGTGATAGGTTCACAAAATTATTAAATATAATTCACAAAATAACCATATTGATGATATTGAATATCAAATATATATTTGTGACATGTATAGATATCCATCAATGTTCAGTCATTAAAATAAATAAATCCTCAAATTTAATATTTAAACCAAGAGTAACAGTAATGATTCCACATTGAACTTAATAAAAGGGTGGACAAGAATCTTGGAGAAGCAAATGAGAGTATAGGTCCAATTTCAAAACCAAAATTGAATTCCATAATTACTGTTGCAAGAATGGACATATTATGACTCAAAAGAGAACATCAAACTGAATAAGTTAAGAGCCTAATTGGTTTAAAAGTTTAACAGAACCTAACATTATTTTCTCTAGGCCATTATGTACTTTTTTAATTTCTATTGAAAGAGCATCAATTATGTACCCTTTCTCTAAGCCATTTGGATCTAAACATGATAAGTTTTTGACTCAAGCTATTCATAGCCTTATGACTTAGAATAGAGAGGTCCTCTCTACATACAAACAAGCCAGTTGTGGAGATTTCTTATTGAGAAATGATGTCTCATTGAAGATAATTAGAGTTGTGGAATAAATCTCATTTTTTGGTGTGTGATCATGTCTTCCTTTTTTTAGAATTAATTAAATTCTAAAAAACTCTAACCCATAATTTTTTTAGCCTACTGATTAGTTGTCTTGTCTAATTTCCAAGCACAAAATTTTATTATTTAAAATTCTTATACACCATCTTTATGTTAAAGCATATACCTTTCCTTCAGCTTGTGTCTCCTTTTGGTAGTACATGAAAGGTTCCCAAAGATTCAGGTGGATATAATCAAACACATCTTTTATTTTGTGATTTTTTTAGCAAAATATCTTGTATTTCTTGAAAATAAAATTCTTGTGGGACTATATTTCTGATACTCTCTCCACAAATCAAGTTTTCTTCTGAAATATAACAATTGCTTCCTTAATCATATTTTGGAATTTAGTGACATCTTCATATATCATAGAAGTAGATGGCACAATAACTACATTAGAAACCATAGTTCCTAATAAGATGTTTCTGCCACGGCACCTTTTTTTATTGATCACAATTTTTCTTTTGCTTATATTCATACTTAGTTGACTAATTACACTTGAGACTAGTAAAGAAATATAATATTTCTCTTTAAATCTAGAACATATCTGAATTTTGATATTGTTCTCATAAAGACACCAAATATTTTAATTTCTCTTCAACTAATCATATTATCTTACATGAGACATTAGTTCTTATTAAGAGTTCTCTAGTTGGCATCAATAGTATAAACATTTAGAGTCTAAGATCCAGTCATTTTTATATCTAATTTTGACAAAGAGGACCAAATCGTTACTCTCATCTTTGGTAGCAGTAGCCTTTGCTAACCTTTTAACTCAAATAGAAATTTTCTTTTTTTTAGTTTGATGTTTTCATGAGTTGAAATAATCAATCTTAACATATCCCTTAGACAATAATTATGAAATTTGTTTCTACTTTTGGATTTGGATCTAAACTACCCTTTATTTCCTCCAAATATTTTTTTTACTTTGATTGATCTATCACAATGACTATTTAAATATCCTCCTTCTAAACTGTCACTAGTCATAGTTTTATCTATAACTCCTTTGAAAACAAAGAGGATTTTACATCTTCAAATAGAGATAGAATCTCTATCATATAGCAATGTTACCTTCGATCGAGCGGAGGCGGGGAGGCTGATACATGCATTGGACAATTGCTTCAACACTTTTCAGAACTTCAAGAAGAGCTGGGAGAGGCTGCAGATGTGGGAGATGACACAAGAGGTCAGTTGGTATGCCGCCCGGCTCTAGCAGGAAGTCTTCATCGCAGCCAAGTTCTAGTGGTGAGTGAAAAAGCTCTTGGCCCAACTTTTTTTCTTCTATTTGGAGAGAGAGAGAGAGAGAGAAAGAGAGAGAGAGGGGAGGGAGGGAGAGAGAGAGAGAGAGAGAGAGAGAGAGAGAGAGAGAGAGGATAGTCGTGGCTTTTGACTTAGAATGGCGTGAACCTTGTGCTGGTATGGTTTTTGTGAGTTTAGTGTGGAACAGATTGTTTCGGCATTCTGGCATAGAACCGATTCAATCTTTCATTGATCTCAATACCATCATGCTCTTTGTAGAGTCTGAGGGTGAAAGGTAGAAACCTAACTAGAACAACCTTTGTGGATCAACTAGAGTTAGTCATAATACCTCCAACATAATCTAAGGAAAAATAATAAACCTTAAATAAAGTAAAAAAGATATAGATATCTAATTAATCTTCCTACCCTAAAGATATAGCAAAAAATCACCAGGTGACATCACTTGAGGGATTACTCGACACACAGAATGTGGCTAGCTTACTGACCAGTTGGGTAGAGCCCCTAGAATTTGTAGTGTTGTCTCCATCAAATGTCTCAAGTATCACCCCCACTCATTGAATTAGAGTTGTTTATTCCCATGGGTACAATGTTCGGGGTATCTGATGATAGAATTGGTGTACTTATATTCGCCATCACTGCGGAAAATGATGAACTCCCAATGATCTTTTCTTCTCAGCTATTTTAATCGCCACAATCAAAACCTCTCTCTTATGGATCTAATATCTTCGTATGAGTTATATCGTCATGTTATGTTGAAATAAATAGGGGTAGGACTTTATATAATATGCTCCATAACTATATTACTATTTTACCCCTAATAAACCTTAATACCACGAATCATTTATAATTATATTAATATCTAATCTGATTTGAAAAGTTACCTTTATAGAGTTTGACTTTAATAATCTCTAACTTGACTTTATGTAATCTACTTTATATTAAATAGTTAGGTGGAGTGACCATAACCTTATAAATGATATCTTTATTTGATTATAATATCTTTCAAAAGTATTAGTCATGACAGTAACACAAAAATTAAGATGTATGTCCTTTTCATATACTAAAATACTCATGATCGATATTAAAACTAAATACCTTATGTGATATTTAAGGAACCTATATAAATACACATCATATCATGATGAGATAAATAGAACCTCATTCTCATTTATCCAACGATAAATAATAGTTCATATGAACTAATATTCAGATATCAGATGCGTGATATCACATATTACATTAGTGTCTAAATATATGTCATATCTCTTAGAGAATTGACCAACCTTGCCTTATAGTCATGTCTATTATAGGTACCTAGTGGAAGTACCTTTGTAAAAGGATCAGCTAGTATATAATCAGTCCTAAAATGAACAATTGACACTAATTGATCTCTGATTCTCTCCTTCACAACCAAGAACTGAATCTCTATGTGCTTATAAGCACTCAAACTCTTATTATTGTTGGAGAATTTGACAATAACTTTATTATCATAGTATATTTTTATGGGTTTATGTATAGAGTTCACAACTCTTAACTGTGTAATGAAGTGCTTCATCTATATAGCTTGCGGAGATATGTTGAAACAAGTAATATACTCAACTTTCATTGTGAGCATTGTAACTGTCTTCTACTTAGTACTAGACCATGAGACAGTTCCTCTAGCAAGTAAAAACACATAGGCTGAAATTAATTTTTGGTGTGTTCAAACATCAAACGAAGTTTGAGTCAAAGTATCCAATGACTTTTAATTGATCTATTTGCTTATATGTGAGCATTAGATCTTTGGTTCCTTGAAGATATCGTAGAACCTTCTTCGTAACTTGTTAGTGCATCAAGCCAAGGTCACTTTGATATGTTCCAAGATATCCAATGACAAATGATAGATTCAGACAAGTACATATTTACACATAGTTGAGAGACCCAACTACAGTAACATATAGTTTTTTCTTCATTGTAATCCTCTTTGTATCTAAAAGAGGTTCAATTTCCTTAGTTTATCACCTTTAACAATTTTATTAGGAGAGTAATTTTCCACCAAAAATCGTTTTAACACCATTTGATATGTAAGACCTTTGAGACAGCCCGAGTATGCCCAAAGACATATTTCGATGAATCTTTATGTTATCACATAATTAGCTTCATCCATGTCTTTTATCTCAAAATTAGTTGATAGAAAATCCTTAGTCTCTTTTAATAAACTAATGTTTGAACTAGCAAATAAAATATCATCTACATTAACACAAGTAATATCCATCAACTCCCACTTTTCTTTAGGTATATATATTGATCGACAATATTTTCTTTAAACTCAAAGGACGTAATAACTTCATTGAATTGAATTACCATTGCCTAGAAACTTGCTTGAGTCCATAAATATATTTATTCAACTTGTAAACCATATGTTCTTTACCTTTAACTTCAAATCCTTGAGGTTGCTGTATGTACACTTTTTCTTTTAATTCACAATTTAGGAAAGCTATTTTCACATCCATTTGATATAGCTCTAAATTGAAATAAACTATTAAGGCCATGACTATTCTCAATAAATCATTTGAAGAAATAGGAGCATAAGTCTCATAATAGTCAATACCTTTTTTTGTGTAAAACTTTTTGTTACAAGTCTGGCTTTATATCGTTCAACTGTGCCATCGGGATTTAATTTGGTCTTATAGACCCATTTACAACCAATAGGTTTTTTTCTAAAAGTCAAGTCTACATATCTCATACTTGATTGCAATCCATGAAAACAAACTCTTCCTTCATAGCTTGTAACCATTGGTCTGAGTTCACATAGTTTATGGCTTGTGAAAGTGTAATGAGATCATTTTCTCCTTGACCCATATCTTCACCTGAGAGATATATCACATAGTTTAATGAAACAGCTGATTTTTTTCATCTACTTGATCTTATTAGATTTGTCTCTTGATCCTGATGTAGATCTTAAATTAATAGATCTACCATAGGCTCAAATGATTGTTCATATTATTGTTTTTGAGTAAGTATATTTATTTTTTTACTGTTCTCTAAAGTTGAAACAACATATGACAAATAAACTTTAGTCTCTTAAATAGGATAAATATTATTGTCCACATCAAAAATCTATTGAGGTATAATAATATCTTCTTGAGACTCCTTAAAAACAAAATTCCTAAGGATATTCCTACTGACACAACCATCATCTAAAAAAATAGCTCTAATAGTTTCAACAATTTTTGTGATATATGTAGGACAATAAAATCCATATCCTCTCAACTTCTTTGGGTAGCCAATGAAGTAGCCATTGACTATTTTTGAAATAAGAGATTTTTTATGTAGATTGTAAAGTTTAACTTCAGTTAGACAGCCCCATATGTGCATGTAACCTAAATTGGGTTTCTTATTAGTCCATAACTCATAAGGAGTTTTTTGTATGAACTTTGTTAGAACCCTATTTAGAATACGCACAACTGTCCTTGAAATTTCACTCCATATTAAGATTAATAAAGTAGAATAATACATCATAACCCTGACCATTTCTTTAAGCGTTCTATTTCATTTTTCTACAACCCCATTCATATTAGGCTTGCTTAACATTGTGTACTGAGGTACTATGTCATGATCCTTAAAAAATAACACAAATGGTCCTAACATTTGTCATTTCTTAGTATATCTACTATAGTATTCGTCACCTCTATTTGATCTAACTACCTTTATAAGTTTACCTAATTATTTCTCTACCTCTTTCTTAAAATTTTTGAATATGTTAAAGACTTCAAATTTGTCATGTATGAGGTAAAGATACATAAACCTTAAGTAGTCATTAATAAAAGTTACGAAATATTTTTGACTTATAAAATATGGATGGAAAGGTCCACAGATATATGTATGAATCAAATCTAACGTTGGCCTATATTTTGTGACATTTTTCTTAAATGTGTTAGTTGTTTTTGCCTTGATACAATCAACACAAGTATTGAGATCTATGGAATTCAAAGATCCCAAAAGACCTTCATTCACTAATCTCTCCACCCTCTTTTGGGATATGTATCCCAACCTTTTATGCCACAAAATTATAGAATTATCCTTAATTCTATTCTTTTTGTTTGAGTAAACTAGAGAAATATTTTCCCAATGGAAATGTTTCCTCTAGTTAAAGACAATATTAATGTATCAAGAATGATATGATAATTATCTTTAATTAATTTGATAAAAAATATCAAATTTCGTTGAAATGATGGAATATAAAAGTAGTTTTTTAAAATTAAACTTTCTCTAGACACTAAAGTGATTCAATAGTCTCCCACTAACTTTATGTGCAAATGTATTTGATTTCCCAAGACAACATATAGTTCACACTCAATTGAAGGCCGTGTTATTAGAAACCCCTGCAAGTTGGTTGAAATATGTACAGTGGCACCTGAGTCAATCTATCAACTTGAATTAGGAACAAAAGTTAGATTTGATTCATGGCATTTTTCAGATGACTAAGTTTCTTACAGAAAAAGTACTTGACCTTAGCGGTGAAACTTTTAGCCACACCTAAGTTAGGCTTCTTTTTTGAAGATTTCTTGGTCATCTTGCCCTTTGATGCACACTTCTTTGATCCGTGAGTTACCATATTCATGGAATTCATCTTGTCCAATTGATTAGCAGTTTGCCTTTCTTCCTCCTGAACACACTTGGTCATGAGATCATTCATTGACCATTCATCTTTATGTGTGTTGTAAGAGACCTTAAAAAAACAATATTCCACTTGTAGTGTTTACAAGATGTAATGGACCAAAAAGATATCAAGAATATTAATCTTTTGATCAATTAGTTTTCCTGTAATGTCACACATGGTCATGATGTACTCCCGTACATTTCCCTTTCCTATATAACATATGGAAGTAAACTTTTGAATCAAGGCATTTGCTTTGGCTTTCTTAAATCTAATAAATTGTTGTTTTATCATTTCTATGCAAATTGTCGACAAAGTGTTAGAAGTCACAAAACCTCTAATATTTCTAAGCACATATTGTAACATGTATAATAAGGACAATCTATTAGATCTCTCCCATCTTTCATGGAGAATCTTTACATCCGCATTGCTTTCATCCATAATTGTTGTAAGAGCAAACACTCAGAAAGCAAAGATCCAAATCCATCAAGCCCAATTAAAACATTAAAGCTTCCTTTCATTCTAAGAAGTACGCCATTCAACATAAGTACCTTAACCCCTCTATCTGTTACAAAGAAACAACTCACATAAAATAACATTTATATTTAATAATAATACCATTATGACTCTACATAGGTAGATGAAATAATATACTATTAGCTAAATGAACATGAAACTAATTACACTTACATAAAAGTGTATGAAGCATAATATCATTGGGTACTTAAATACTTTATATTTAATATGTGAATGTAATTATTTCACCCATTTAGATATAAATATAAAAACCTCACGTTGGTGAGCAATGTTAATCTCATTTATTTAAATGCAAGGTTGAATGCCATTTGAATTAGATTTAAAATCTACTTGATGTAATTAATACAAATAATCGTTTACTTGGTGTCACGTTTGTGAGAAATCCAAGTTGTCCAAGTTAAATGAATAATTACATGACATTCAATATATTTTTATAATTGGATTGAATAAATTAATGTTTTACCTTGATAGTCTAATGCATATTACATATCATACATCTAATTATTGTCTAAAATTCAAAAATACTAATAACATGTATATAGACAAGAAATTAGAACATTAAAATTGCAATATGCTTATAATGAACACATGAAATAATAAATAAAACACGTGAAAAAATATTAATACATGTATTTTATTTTATTGTATTATCATTAATTTAATGATGGCGTCATTAAATGACGTCATCATTTTTACAGCCGTCACCCGTGCGAGGCGGTTCGCACGGAGAGCAGTCCACCACCCTAATGGGCAGCGTGACGTCCGCCGCTCTAATGGGCAGTGTGACGTCCGCCGCCCAATGGGCAGTGTGACGTCCACCGCCCTAATGGGCAGCCTGTCCACCGCCTTAATGGAGACCGCACCGGGCCGTCACCGCCTTCCACGAACCGCATCGCCGCTCCAGGAGTCGGTGCTCGCGTCGCGGTCCTACCGCCTTAGACGGTCGCGACGCTCCACCCCTCTCCAGTCGGGTCCGCCGGCGAAGACGGGGCCCGGTGCGATGACGACCACCGCCGCGACTAGCACGACGACGGTGGGTATTGGACTATAATGGTGGCAACCCACGCCTTGACGACGACGCATGACGGTCATCTGCGTGTTTACGCTGCATGGCCTAAGTCCGCCTTACCGCAGCGACCGTCTGCACGATCGCCGCTGTGGTCTTTCTGGCCATAAACGCGCATGGTCACCAACGCGGCCATTGGTTGCATTGGGCTCCTGACGGCCAACTTATGATGGGGTCCCATACGGACAGGAGAATGGATGACAGTGGTCCCCATGTCTCATATGCGATGAAAATTACATAAAATAATCAGAATTGGCGCTCTTATACCATTTGATAGAATTGGCGTACCTGTATTTGCCTGTATTCGCCATCACTGCGGAAAATGACGCCTAAAGATCTTTTCTTCTCAGCCGTTTTAATCGATTCTCACAATCAGAATCTCTCTCTTATGGATCTAGTATCTCCGTATCTCATACGTCGTTTTGTTGAAATAAATAGGGGTAAGTCTTTATATAATATATTTCATAACTATATTATTATTTTACCCCTAGTAATACCACGAATCATCATTTATAATGGTATTAATATTTAATCTGATTAAAAAAGTCACCTTTATATGAGAGATCCCTCTTGGTGCTACCCTGCGTTCCCATGTAAAGCTTGTGTTTATTTATTTATCAGTGAGCAGAGTCGAGGGGTTGATCTCTACAACCGATTAGAGGAAGAGGACGACCCGTGTGGGGACGGCGGCCGGTGATCTGTGGGGTTGGGTCGAACCACCCTTTAGCCTGGTCTCGGTGTTGGCTTCGCAAAGCCGAAAAATTCCTCCAAGATTTATCAGAAATGGGAAGAAGGCAAGGAGAGAAGCGAGGACCAAGAAAATGCACAGAATGAATATGCTTGTTCAATTCGTCGAACACATAGGGTCTTTTAAATGGGAGCCAATCAGCGGAAGAGAGATATCAAGTGTAGCAAACTTCTGAAGATCTGGCTCTCCGTCTGATGCGGATGCATCTCCATCATTATAACTCGCGGCGATATACGGCTACAATTAGTTCTGCAAAAGAGAGTAACGTCCTGACAAAAGAAATCCCCAAATGTTATTTTAGGCGGAGATTTCGCCAACGACGGCTTGCTGCGGGGAGCTGGAGCAGCTCCATCGATCTCCTCCTTGCTCCTGCTTCTCTGCGTGAAGATTCCGCACGCCCGTCGGCCTAAGGTTGATTGGATGAATTTCCCGTAGCTTTTTCCCGGAGAAGAAAATGTACTCGACGGAGGATACAGAAAGGAGAGCGAGCGAGGCTGAAATGGGAGCATCGTCGCCTTCTCTCCCACCCGTGACAAATAATTGCTCTGGGCCACGGCTGCCACGCTACGTTTCTGTCTACATCCGTTTCCATTTTGTTCTTCATCAGCTCCGTCGCATTGCGGCCGTACGGATTCTCCCAGGGGCCCGGTGGAGATTAAAAAATGGCCCGACGTTACGGAGCCGGAGATGGTGGAGTTCCCACGAGATGGCTGGAACTGTGGCGGGGGGGGTCGTTGAGCAAATGGCAACGGATAACGACCCCGGGAGGCGCTGAGAGGGAAGGCGGGGATGTCCTGCCATTGATTAAGAAGAGCTCGTGCTCCGTGGAGTGAACGAGTCCAAGTCCTGGCTCCACCATAAAAATGTAATGATGGGAAGCGACAAGACCCACAGGTTGATTCGTTCCCTTATTCTTCTCCATTGGTGGGATCTTTCTCCGGTCTCGGAAACATGGTGAGTAGATCTCGTGCGCTGGAGAAGACAGAGTAAGAAGACGGCTAGATCGGGCAGAACTCCGGTAGATCCGCCGCCTCTCAAGGTCACAAATTAGAGAACTCCTACCACCCTCGGGCCCACGCGGAGAACTGATCGGGAACGTCAGTGGTCTCTACCTATCCGTCGCCATGAAGGTCACCTCGGCAACACTCGTCCTAGTCGAGACTCTAAGCGAGAGATCATCATTGCGGAAACGAGTGGGATCACACAGACTGAAGCCCAGAAGACGTCTCCAAGTTCCCCAGGTAGCAAGGAGGAGCAAATACTTAACCAATTGAATGTTCAGCTTGCCGGTTGTCCGCCGCAGGTAGGGCGTGAGAGGAAGAGAGGCCCTCACGTTCATCATCGCTGAAGGAGAAGCGAGAGCGCCGTTCCCTTGCCGAAGCCGTCGGTTAGCCTAGTGGAGAAGAGAGTCTGTGAAATTGTTTCGCCCATGCGCAGCCTTCGGTCCATCAAGTGGCCCAGGGCGGAGGGACTGCGGAAGAGTTTTCCCTCATGCGTAACGTGAACCTATTCTCCGCCACTCGCCGCGGCGGCGACAACGTGAAATGTTTCCACCGACAGATGCGGTGGGGACAACGGGCCGCGCACGTGCTGCAGAGCCCCGAAGAATTCATTCTTGTGTGCTCTCGAAAAATCCCACCTTGGAAGAGTCAACGGAATAGACTTCTACCGTGTCCGTAGTCAATAATCTGATGGGAACTGGGGGAGAGAGAGAGAGTGACCGAGGGAAGAGACGACATCCTGGATCGGTGCACTACAAAGCCCACGTGAAAAATCCGGGTCAACACTTGGCCGGGCTCATTCACTTGATAGATGCCCGTAATTCCCCAACTCCGGGTAGATGTCTTCAATTGTCACCAAGACTATTCCTTCACATCGATCAGTAGAGACGCAGGCCATCATCATCCGCCGAGGTCGTGTTTATTGCCCCTCTCGAGCTCTTAGTGGTCTGAGACCCGCCTCGACGGCTGGCCCGAGCCGTAGATCTTCGTCCTTCCCCTGGGACGGTCACATTCAATGGATTTGTAGACTGGCCATACCTATCCTAAGCGAACGTCCGACCTTGATCTAGGAAATGGGTACGATCCTCAGCGAGTCCAGAGCTCTCCCTCTCTCTCTCTCTCTCTCTCTCTCTCTCTCTCCCCTCTCTCTCTCTTGCTCTGTATATATCTTTCCTTCTGCTAAGCCTTCCTCATAGGACACATGCTTACTCCCCCAGTAAATAAGAGGCAGGCTCAATGGAGGAGTAAAGCGAGAGAAGGCATGTGCGGGCAGTGTTTCTCCCCTTGGATGGAGGAGGGCTGGGCCCAAAAGAGTTGATGGTTCGGAGCCGGGCTGGCCGCAAGGGCAGCGCCCTGGATCTCGTTCCCACCGAGCGTGCGAGCGCCGCCCCCCACTCCTTACTGTTCGTAGATCCCTCAGACCCAGCGCCCGTGTAGAGCAGATGTGTGATCTGCTCCCTCCCGCAGATGACAACCAGGCAAGGTTCAGCGTGTATAAAATGTCTCTCAGCGCCCGCGGAAAGTTGGGCCCCCCATCAGCAGTCCTCCGGACCGTGAAGAGAGAACCGGGACGGAGGGGAGAGGGGGATCGCGGTGGCGGGCTTTGCTCCGAAGGCGATGGCGGCGCTGGTCTTGTTCCTGGTTCTGATTGCTGCTGAGGGCCGATCTTCTGGGGTCTAATTCTGATTACTCCCCAGCAATTAGTGGCACCCCTAACGTCTTCGTGCTCCCCATTTGAAAGATGACAGGGAGAGAGACTGACCGATGGGGAAGAGACCTTCTGGCGTCAGGCCACTAATAAGCGCGTGTGGAAAATCCGAGTCAACCCCTTCTCCGGGCTTAGTTACTTCGTAGATTCCCAGAATTGCCCCTCTCTAGGTAGCTTACTACACAGATTCTTCCTTCACATCGGGCGATATAAACGCAGGCCATCATTGGCTGCAAAGCCTTGTTTAGTGTCCCTCTTTAGCTCTTAGTAGTCGTAGATGTAAGGTTACTGTGTAAAGGACTCAGAGAGATCCTCAACGACCACATTCAACGGCATTATAAATAGGCCCTCGATAATAGTTTCGACTCAATTTTAGCAACGTTATTGCGGGACGAACCTAGTGCTCTGTCTCGACGAGCCTAGCGCTCTCTCTCTCACTTCTCTCTCTGTATATCTTCCGTTCCGTACTACTGATCGCAGATAAGGATGGCGGCACCGGGGTTCAGTCTGAAGGCGCGGGCAGCGCTGGTCTTCTTATTGCTCCTGATTCCTGCTGAGAGAGCAGCCGCTCGAGCTCCTTTCAATGGTAGTTACTGGATGACCCTAATTCTTGCTCATTTTCTGTTCTCTGACCAAGTTCTCTCCATCTGTCTACCCGTACTCGTCACGCAGAAGACTCGCCCGGCCCTTCCGGCAACATTATCGGTCGGGCGTTCGGCTTCTCCTTCTCGGACAGCACGGCTGGGCTTCAGTGCGTTGGATCTGTCCTCCGCTGGGCCAGAGTGAATATGCTGGTTCCGGTGCTGAGGGTGACAATCTTCTTAAGCCTGGTGATGCTGGTCATGCAGATCACGGAGAAGCTCTTCGTCAGCAGCGTCAGCCTCTACGCGAAGGTCTTCCGCCGGAAGCCTGAGAAGGTATACGAGTGGAAGCCCATCGAAGAGATCGTGGAGACGGGGAGCTGCGTCTTCCCGATGGTCCTCGTCCAGATCCCCATGTACAACGAGAAGGAGGTGAATTAGCAGTCCCCTCTCCTTCTTCCAGCTTCTCCCCTATCCCATTCGGCAGAATTCACGACCCCGTCTGTTATCTCTGAGTCGATGGCGCAGGTTTACAAGTTGTGTATCGGAGCTGCATGCCGGTTGTCATGGCCGCGGGACAGATTCATTATCCAGGTCCTCGACGACTCCACAGATCTCTGCGTCAAGGTTGGTCATCAACCCCTTCGCTTCAGAGCTCTCTTCTCCCTCCTCCTCCTCCCTTCCCAGTTTCTCAAGATTGGTAGGCCCGTCTCGGATCCATGTTTCGCTTCCTCGGTTCGGGACGAAGCCAAGCCGATAGATACGTACGATATCTTAGAATTGCCTTCCATTCACATTCAGATCTTTGAGGAAAATCTCATCCTCTGCATGAAGAAAGTGGTTAAACTACATTTTTCAGATTTATCAAAAACTCAATCATGATTTTTGGTTAAGCACTAAAAATCATGATTTGGTAAAGCTGCCAAATCTTTAATAGGCGAGGAAATCAAGATAAAACTAAGTGGGCACACTAATTGCTGGGGCCACTCAGAGTCGGCCAGCTGTCGTTGACTTCACCCATGCCTTGAGCAACCCCGCCACCTCGAAGTCGGGGGCGTCTGAGCAATACTGAATTACCTACAGGAGCGAGTGATGGAGGAGTGCCGCCTGTGGGCGGCGAAGGGGATGAACATTAAGTACGAGCACAGGGACAACAGGAAGGGCTACAAGGCGGGCGCCCTCAAGGAGGGTATCATGCAAAGCTACGTGGAGCACTGCGAGTACATCGCCATGTTCGACGCAGACTTCCAGCCGGAGCCCGACTTCCTGCAGAGGACCATCCCCTTCCTCGTCCACAACCCCCAGCTGGCCCTCGTCCAATCGCGCTGGAAGTTCGGTGAGTCTTCTCTCCCATGGCCTCGTTTACCTCGACTCTAGCTGGCCGCTCGGCTCGAGGGGATGTGGGTCTCTTCCCGTTCTCGTCCATGGCGAATGAACTGATGTGCTCACTGCAGTGAATGCCGTCGAGTGCGTGATGACGAGACTGCAGGGGATGTCTCTGAATTACCACTTCAAAGTGGAGCAGGAGAGTGGCTCCTCGTCCGTCGCATTCTTCGGTTACAATGGTAGTCCCGATTTCTTCCTCCTGCACAAAATCGGTTCGATTAAATTACCCACCGAAAGATGCCTATAGGCACCGCCGGTGTGTGGAGGATCTCCGCCATCCATGACGCCGGCGGTTGGAACGACCGGACGACAGTGGAGGACATGGATCTCGCTGTCCGAGCGGGCCTCAGGGGATGGAGGTTTGTATACGTCGGTGACATCAAAGTACGTAGGTTCCCCTCTTCCTTCGTGAACTGGCGAGACGTGCAGGAAACTTTTCACCCTTTTTCGCGACTCACTATTTGTATCGGTTTTTTCATAGTGCCTAATCAGATGGATTGAGGGTTGACCTTGCTTTCACTCGATCTGCTTGGCATCTCGAATTCGTGGGTCAGGTTAAAAGCGAGTTACCGAGTACATTCAAAGCCTACCGGTTTCAGCAGCACAGATGGTCGTGCGGGCCGGCGAATCTGTTCAGGAAGATGGCGCTGGAGATCATCACAAACAAGGTGAGCTCGCTCAAACTTGGCTTGGATACGTTCTCCACCTTGGGTTCTTCTTAGCTTCAGACCTGCGGAGTTGGTGGTTGTTGACGAGGGTGAACCATGGAATCACACTCCTTGTTCGACGCAGACGGTGTCCATCTGGATGAAGTTCTACCTTCTCTGGTACTTTTTCTTTGTTGGGAAGATCGTGCCCCACTTGGTGACGTTCATCTTCTTCTGCACTGTGATACCTGTCTCGGTCCTCACTCCTGAGGTTCACATTCCGAGCTGGGGTCTGGTCTACGCGCCACTGGTCATAACCATCCTCAAAGCCATCGAAACTCCACGGTACGCAGGATCCTCGCCTGAGATCATCGCTCCCGCCTTACCGTCTTCTACCACTTACGAAGACAGATCAATCTATCAGAAAAATTCTCATCTGGGTAGCCCTTCACATCATGCTGCGGTTAGGTCTCTTCACCTGACGGTGTTCTGGGTCCTCTTTGAGAACGCGATGTCATTGCATCGGCTCAAGGCGGCGATGATCGGTCTGTTCGAGGCCGGCAGGGTGAATGAGTGGATCGTTACCGAGAAGCTGGGTGACGCCCTCAAGGCGAAACCTGCAGCCGAAGGACTTGACAAGGCTCAAACCTCGGAGAACATCAACGAGCCGTTACTGCCCATCACCGCCATTCCTTCCAACAAAATTACGATCAGGTTCTGGAAAAGGTAACGCATTTTAGAAATTTTCTCCCTGCTCTTGCACCAATAATCTGGTCAATTCAAATACATAATCACCAGTTCCTCAATTATCCTCATCGGGTATCGTTAAAAATCTGAGCCATTCGGCGATAGGAATCGAGCAAACAAAAAACCCACGACTGGGAAGTTGTTCTTATTCCGTTGTTTTGAGCCGGACCCTCGTAGATCACTGAGGCGGATCTGTTCTTTCTCTGTGTTCTTGTTCTTTCCCTCTCTATGGTCCCCTTCGGAAAGATTCCACGTTGAGGAGCTCGGCTGGGGGGTTGTGCTCATTCTCTGCGGGTTATATGACATCCTCGTCGCCAAGAAAGGCTACTTTGTGTACGTCCTCCTCCAGGGCGTCGCGTTCCTGGTGATCGGCTTCGACTACGTCGGCATTCACATCCCGACGTCCTGACCGTGGGGGAGAAAATCTGGTTAGAGAAGGTGGAGCTTCTTAAATTGCTTGGCCGGGAGAGGAGGGATGGGAGCATGCTGACCCTGAATTCCTCACCGTGGTTCGTCAGTTCTGCTCATGGGTGACGAACTCTTATAACTTGTGACTGTCTAATGCTTCAGCTGCATTTGGATGAATAATTCTACGGGCATTTTGATGTATCTGCCACGCACCTTTTTTTGTTGATCACAATGAGTTTTATTCTGCTTATATTCACACTTTGTTGACGAATTGCACCTGTAACATCGAGACTAGTAAAGAAATATAATATTTCTCTTTAAATCAAGAACGTATCTGCATTTTCATATTGTTCTCATAAAGACACCAATATTTTAATTTCCCTTCAACTAACCATAATTATCTTGTATGAGACATTATTTCCTATTAAGAGCTCTCTAGTTGGCTTCAGTAGTATGAACAGCTAGAATCTAGATCCGGTCATTTTTATTTTTGTCATCTAATTTCGATATAGAGAACCAAATTGTCACTCTCATCTTTGGTAGCATTAGTCTCTAAACTTTTAACCCAAAAAGAAATTTTCTTTTCTTTAGTTTGATTTTTTTGAGTTGAAATAATCAATCTTAATAAATCCCTTAGACAATAACTATGAAATTTGTTTCTACCTTTGGATTTGGATCTAAACTGCCCATTTTTTCCTGAAAATAATTTTTTCCTTTGATCGATCTATCACAATGACTATCTGAAAATTCTCCTTCTAAACTGTTAGTAGTCATAGTTTTATATATTCTCCTTTGAAAACACAGATGATTTTACATGTTCAAATAGATATAGAATATCTACGATATAGTAAGTTTCCCTGAAGTCATTATATGATGTTAGTAGTTAAGAAAGAAATAGTAAAGTTTATCCTTCTTCATAGACTCTCACATAAATATTTTTTAAAATGTAATAGAATGAAATCAGTTAAAAGAGGATTTTATTTAAGCAATATACTTTTCGCCATATTTGGTATGAACAAGTGCCTGTTTAAATGCTGTTTGTTAGTGAGTGACTTAGCCATATAAAACAACTTTATTTTTTATCATAATACTACCATCATGTCCTCATCAATTATTTCCAATAAAATTTCATTTATGAAGATTAATCAAAATCACAACCAATGTATTTAGTCTAGTACTTCCTTCTCTCTATAGATCTTGTGTTTGACTTTTCTCCTTCAGAATTAGTGACTTATAAAGCCCTTGGTGAATCAAGAGAGTTAGAGCATTAAATACATAATGTTTGATGATAAGAAATACTTTTCATATTTATTAAAAGATGGAATTTCATCACCATCTTTGAACCTACTTTATGAATCAATGATATTTTTAAATGAGTATGAATATACTTGAAGATATATTGAGGAAGAAATTCATAGTGATAGTTGACATATGCATCACATAATATTAAATTCTAACGTTTGTTGTATTTTACCACTTGAAATAACTACATTGGGTACTGTTGTGGAAACAATCAATATTTATATAGACTACCACTGTGGAAAAGTAACGATTAGACCTTCAGAATCAATAACATTCATGAGGTAGAATAAAAGCATGAATGCTATGTCAATGTAATGTGTACCAACATTTCTAAATCCTAATTTTGGATGTATTTCCTGTTGTTTAATTCATTATATTCGAACCATTCATGATGTCACTTAAGATTTTATTGATATTAAGGAGTAATATTGCAAAATAATCGAAAATTATTATATATCAAGAAATTTTTAATTTTAAGTATTAAGATTTGTGACTTAATCTGTCTACATTAAAATCATACTTTTCTTAATTGATATACAAAATTTTTGGTTAACTCATTACTTTATTTAGAGATGTAATATCCATTTTGTAATAATGATAGAAAATATTTATCTAACTTGTCTGAACCAATAGGCTTCAGATAAATACATTGGTGTTTAATATTCATATGGGTTGGTTTTTTATACAATATATTTGAATGTATAGGTCAATTATATTAGCTTTCAACTGTTTCAAATTCTTAGAAATTTTTGAATTTAAATATTAAGTGATGATAAGACATAATGAGATTTTGAAATTTTATTTCTCTATAAACTTAACATCTCTTCCATGATTGACTAGTTGAAAATGATCAGCTTTGACTCCTCTAGCATCTTGAGAGTTTTGTTGACATTTTGTGCAAAAATTTTTATGAGTTTGAATAGTTGACATTTTGTGCAGACATCTTGAGAGTCTTCCCTTCAAGGCTTAACAATAAGAAGGTAACAAGTTGAGAAACAAAAAAATTTAGATATATGAATTGTTTCTTAATGTGATTGAAATGTGAATGCCTTCAACATTTACATAGCATGCCCAAAAGAGCACAAGAAAATCAGGTTTTAATTCGTCATCTTCTTCATTGAATCTTTGAACGAACTCCAAGTTAATGCATTCAATCAGAAACAATCCAATATGAATTTCTTTAGTTAAACTCGTGATCAAATTCTGATTTAACCACTTAGTAAGCCTCCATCAAGATTCTAACTAATTTTTGGCCTCCTAAAATAATGAATTTTGGAGTTAAATTTGTGATGAAGGCCAATAATTACTGATTGTGGCATAAATGGTTGGTATAGGGAAACAAGGACTGGGATGTTCTTGCAGAATTAAAAGTCAAACATCTTCAAAAATCCTATTCATTCAGATTGAGATCACATGAAATATTAAACTTAGGATTTAACAGAGGAATCAAAGATGTTACAAATAGTTGACCTGAGTTACTTATTAATTCAACCCCCCTTCTTAAATTAAGTGCAACCTAAAATCTAGCAAAAGAGAATTTTCAGTTTGACTTGTCCTACTCCAAGGTTGATGTTCTGATTTTGACTTCTTATTTTAGAAACACATACGCGTCTTATGTTCTTCAGGATACAATACTAGATACCTAATGTTGCTTTGATACCAAGTTGTTAGGAAATCACCTGAAGACTAATAGGATGAATAGAAGCATTAATATATCTAAAAAATACTAATATATTAATAAGAAGAGAAAAGGATGGAAGAAAACAATTATTGGATGTGGTATGAGGAGAATAATGCGCCTCACAGCCATCAAAATGAGAAAGAGATGTTCATTGTTAAATAGTAAAAGAAATAAAACGAATGAGGAGAATAACTCTCAACCACAGTCACTAATTGGTAAGAAGCAAGATCTTTAATTTCTACCGCCTAAGAGAAATGGTACTCGCAATTTTATCGTTCTCTCTCGTTCTGTTATCTGAGAGCCTCCTTTTTAATACAGAGGGCATGTGACTATTTTCTGTATCCGAAACCAGTCACTAGAATTACTATAGGGAAATGGAGAGAAGTCTAGATGAACGATTCACAAGGGGTCGTCCAAGTCGAGCAATAACAGACCATGAAGGTAGTGCATGGCATCCGTGGGTTAAGAGACGGTGCAGCCATTCAACCCATTTGAGGATATCAGGCTCGGGTGGACCTTGAACCGAGCAGAGGCTGGGAAGCTGATACACTTACTGGGGAACAGGTTCAACACTTCTGGAACTACATGAAGCTCTGTGACCGACTGCTTGTTATGGTGTACGGGACTGTGCCAGTTTTGTACGCGGTCGACGATCTGAGGGACACGGTGCTGCCTTTCAACCCTTCGAGGAGACCGGGCTCGGGTGGACCTTCGACCGAGCGGAGGCGGGGAAGCTGATACACGCGCTGGGCAACTGCTTCAACACCTTTCGGAACTTCAAGAAGAGTTGGGAGAGGCTGCAGACGCGGGGGTGACGCAAGAGCTCAGCTGGGATTATGCTGCCCGGCTCTAGCAGGAAGTCCTCGTCGCGGCCAAGTTCCAGTGGTGCGTGAAAAGGCTTTTGGCCCAACCAGCCTTTTCCTTCCCGCTGGCGAGAGAGAGAGAGAGAGAGAGAGAGAGAGAGAGGAGCATAATTGTGGCTTTTGACTTAGAATGGCGTGAACCCGGTGCTGGTAAGGTTTCTGTTAGTTGTGGTTCTGTTAGTTAGGCGTTCTGGCATAGAACCGGTTCAATTTTTCGTTGATTACGAAAGAGATGGATTGGATTCATCATGACCTTGGTACATTGCTCGACTACGTTCTTTATGCAAAAAGGCTGAAACTGGCGCACGGATTGGCCTCAAGAGGCGGCCCTCCTTTTCATAGTTTCCTCTCCCTGCCGTCCTCATCTCAACGCTATCATGCTCCCAGTAGAGTCCAAGGGTGAAAGGATCCGAAGCTGTGACGGCACTTGCGGGATTCGTCGACATGCAGAACGTGGCTAGCTTTCCGACCTGTGGGGCAAAGCCTCCGGAATTCTCAGAGTGTTGTCTCCATCTAATGTCTCAAGTATCGCCACCACCCCTCGAATTAGAGTTGTTTACTCCCACGGGGACGAGGTCCGGAGTATCTGAGAGATCCCGCATGTTGCTACCCCGCGTTCCCATCTAAAGCTTGTGCTTATTTATATATCAGTGAGCAGAGTCGAGGGGTTGATCTCTGCGACCACTCAGAGGAAGACGACGACCCGTGTGGGGACGGCGGGCGGAGATCTGTTGGGGTGGGTCGACACGCCCTTGAGCCTGGTCTCGGATCGATCCACCTCACTCCCGTAGGTGTCCACGACCGATTTCCTTGGAGCCCACGAGGACGGCTGATACCTCCATATAGTCTAAGGTTCTGCTCTCAGCACGGGAGACCTCCGTGTTGACTAGCTTGTGAAAGATCTCTCGGTGTAAGGTTGACTGGATGAATTTCCCGTAGCTTTTTTCCGGCGAAGAAAATGTCCACGACGGAGGATACAACAGGGAGAGCGAGGCTGAGATGGGAGCCCCCCCCCCCCGTGACAAATAATAAATACACTGGGCCACGGGTGCCACGCTACGTTTCTGTCTACATCATTTTCCATTTTGTTCTTTATCAGCTCCGTCGCATACCGGCCGTAGGGCTTCTCCCATGGGGCCGGTGGAGATTAAAAAATAGACACGTGTTACGGAGCCGGAGATGACCGGGGTCGTTGAGCAAGTGGCAACGGATAGCGACCCCGGGAGGCGCTGAGAGGGAAGGCGGGGGATGTCCTGCCATTGATTAAGAAGAGCTCGTGCTCCGTGGAGTGAACGGGTCAAAGACCAGATCTAGGCTCCACCATAAAAATGTAATGATGCGAAGCGACGAGACCCACAGGGAGATTCGTTCCCTTACTCTTCTCCATGGTTGGCTATTTCGGGCAGACCTCCGGTAGATCCGCCGCCTCTCAAGGTCACAAATTAGAAAACTCCTACCACCGTCGGGCCCACGCGGTGAACTAATCGGGAACGTCAGCGGTCTCTGCCTATCCGTCGCCATGAAGGAGGTCACCTCGGCAACACTCGTCCTAGTCGAGACTCTAAGCGAGAGATCATCATTGCGGAAACGATTGGGATTACACAGATTGAAACCCAGAACACGTCTCCTGGTTCCCCAGGTAGGAAGAAGGAGCAAACACTGAACCAATTAAATGTTCAGCTCGCCGGTCGGCCGCCGCAGGGAGAGGGCGTGAGAGGAAGTGAAGCCTCACGTTCATCATCGCTGAAGGAGAAGCGAGAGCGCCGTTCCCTTGCCGAAGCCGTCGGTTCGCCAAGTGGAGAAGAGGGTCTGTGGAATTGTTTCGCCCATGCGCAGCCTTCGGTCCATCAAGTGGCCCAGGGCGGAGGGACTGCGGAAGAGTTTTCCCTCATGCGCAACATGAACCTGTTCTCCGCCACTCGCCGTGGCGGCGACAACGTGAAATGTTTCCACCGACAGAAGCGGTGGGGACAGCGGGCCTCGCACGTGCTGCAGAGCCCGGAAGAATTCATTCTTGTGTGCTCTCGAAAAATCCCACCTTGGCAGAGTCAACGGAATAGACTTCTACCGTGTCCGTAGTCAATAATCTGATGGGAACTGGGGGAGAGAGAGAGAGTGACCGAAGGGAAGAGAGGACCTCCTGGGTCGGTGCACTACAAAGCCCACGTGAAAAATCCGGGTCAACACTTGGCCGGGCTCATTCACTTGATAGATGCCCGTAATTCCCCAACTCCGGGAAGATGTCTTCGATTGTCACCAACACTATTCCTTAACATCGATCAGTAGAGACGCCGGCCATCATCATCCACCGAGGTCGTGTTTATTGCCCCTCTCGATCTCTGAGTGGTCTCAGACCAACCTCAACGGCTGGCCCGAGCCATAGTTCTTCGTCCCTCCCCCAGGACGGTCACATTCAATGGGATTACAGACCAGCCGTACCTAATCCTCAGCGAACGTTCGACCTTGATCTAGGAAGTGGGTACGATCCTCAGCGAGCCCACAGCTCTCTCTCTCTCTCACTCTGTCTCTCTCTGTCTCTCTCTCTCCCCCTCCCTCTCTCTCTCTCTCTCTCTCTCTCTCTCTCTCTCTCTCTCTCTCGCTCTATATATATCTTTCCTTCTGCTAAGCCTTCCTCATAGGCCACATGCTTACTCCCACCAGTAAATAAGAGGCAGGCTCAATGGAGGAGTAAAGCGAGAGAAGGCATGTGCGGGCAGTGTTTCTCCCCTTGGATGGAGGAGGGCTGGGCCCAGAAGAGTTGATGGTTCGGAGCCGGGCTGGCCGCAAGGGCAGCGCCCTGGATCTCGTTCCCACCGAGCGTGCGAGCGCCGCCCCCCACTCCTTACTGTTTGTAGATCCCTCAGACCCAGCGCCCATGTGGAGAGCAGCTGTGTGATCTGCTCCCTCCCGCAGACGACAACCAGGCCGGGTTCGGCGCGTATAAAACGTCTGCCAGCGGCCGCGGAAAGTTGGGCCCCCCATCAGCAGTCCTCCAGACCGTGAAGAGAGAAGCGGGAGGGAGGAGGGGAGATGGGAATGGCGGCGGCGGGCTTTGCTCCGAAGGCGGGGACGGCGCTGGTCTTGTTCCTGGTTCTGATTGCTGCTGAGAAAGCAGCCGCTCGAGCTCCTTTTAATGGTAGTCACTGATTGATCCCAATTCTTGCTCAATCACTGTTCCCCCGACCAAATTCTCTCTGTCTCTTTGCTCACACTCCTCGTCATCATGCAGAGGACTCGCCCGGCTCCCCCGGCGGCCTGACTGCCCTGGAGTTCGGCTTCTTCTCCTTCCCGGGCGGCGGCACGGCGGCGCTTGACCGCATTGGATCTGCCCTTCGCTGGGTCAGAGTGAATGCGCTGGTTCCGGTGCTGAGGGTGACGATCTCCGTGTGCCTGGTGATGCTGGCGATGCAGATCACGGAGAAGCTCTTCGTCGGCGGCATCAGCCTCTATGTGAAGGTCTTCCGCCGCAAGCCCGAGAAGGTGTACGACTGGAAGCCCATCGAAGAAATGGAGGAGACGGGGACCTCCGTCTTCCCGATGGTCCTCGTTCAGATCCCCATGTACAACGAGAAGGAGGTGAATTAATAGTCCCCGCTCCTTCTTCTTCTCTCCCTCCCCGTTGGGGGGAATTCGCGAGCCCATCGGTGATCTCTGGGGTGACGGCGCAGGTTTACAAGCTGTCCATCGGAGCTGCGTGCCGGCTGTCATGGCCGCGGGACAGATTCATCATCCAGGTCCTCGACGACTCCACAGATCTCAGCGTTAAGGTTGGTCTTCATCAACCCCTCCACTTAAGAGCTCCCTTCCCTCTCCTCTACCCCACCTGGACCTAGTGGTGGGTTCTACCCCCATGTAATACTCTGCAACGTACTTGTGGAGAAGCTGACAAATCTTTAATGGGCGAGGAAAAGATAAACCGCTCCCCGCGGGCCCACTGATCGCGCTTGGGCCAGTCAGAATCGGCCAGCTGCCGTTGACTCACCATCAACTTCTCCAACCTTGTCGCCTCGAAATCGGCCGTCGTCTAAGCAGTGCAGAACTCACTTGCAGGAGCTGGTGATGGCGGAGTGCCGCCTGTGGGCAGCAAAGGGGATGAACATCAAGTACGAGGTGAGGGACAACAGGAAGGGCTACAAGGCGGGCGCCCTCAAGGAGGGCATGAAGCACAACTACGTGGAGCACTGCGAGTACATCGCCATGTTCGACGCCGACTTCCAGCCGGAGCCCGACTTCCTGCAGAGGACCATCCCCTTCCTCGTCCACAACCCCCAGCTGGCCCTTGTCCAGTCCCGCTGGAAGTTCGGTGAGTCGTCTCCCCGATGGCCTCGTTTTCCTCAACTCCGGCTGGCCGTCCGGCTCGAGGGGCTGGGTCTCTCCCCGTTCTCGTCCATGGCGAATGAACTGGCCTCCTCCGTGCAGTGAACGCCGCCGAGTGCGTGATGACGAGAATGCAGGAGATGTCTCTGAATTACCACTTCAAGGTGGAGCAGGAGGGCGGCTCGTCGTCCTTTGCCTTCTTCGGTTACAACGGTAGTTCCGTTTTCCTTGTGCTTCTGCCTGAAACCTGTTCGATTAAATTACCCAAAAGGCAGACGCCGCCCACAGATCCTCTCATTGCTCGGCGTCTGCAGGCACGGCCGGTGTGTGGAGGATCTCCGCCATCCATGACGCCGGCGGCTGGAACGACCGGACGACGGTGGAGGACATGGATTTGGCTGTCCGAGCGGGCCTCAGGGGATGGAAGTTTGTGTACGTCGGCGACATCATGGTACGCAGGTTTCCCTCTCTCTTCGCGGTTTACTATTTGGGTCGGCTTTTCGCTGTGCATGATCAGAGGGATGGAGGGTTGACCTTGGTTTCTCTCACTCGGTCTCCTTGCCATCTCGAATTCCTGGGGCAGGTTAAAAGCGAATTGCCGAGTACGTTCAAAGCCTACCGGTTTCAGCAGCACAGATGGTCGTGCGGGCCGGCGAATCTGTTCAGGAAGATGGCGCTGGAGATCATCACGAACACGGTGAGCTCACTCATCGTTGACTTTTAATTCTTTCTCCACCTTGGGTCCTTCTTAGCTTCTGTTCTGCAGAGCTGGTAGTTGCTGATGACGGTGAACCATTGGATCCCTCTCCTTGTTCCTACGCAGACGGTGTCCGTCTGGATGAAGTTCTACCTTCTCTACTACTTCTTCTTCCTCGGGAAGATCGTGGCCCACTCGCTGACCTTCGTCTTCTTCTGCACCGTGATCCCCGTATCGGTCTTCGCTCCCGAGGTCGACATTCCGATCTGGGCTCTGGTCTACGCACCGCTGCTCATAACCATCCTCAAAGCCATCGAGACTCCACGGTATGCCGGAGCCCCCGCCAGATATCATCGTTCCATGTTTATTCTGATCAAGGACCGATCTTTCGGAAGAATTCTCATCCGGGTAGCCCTTGTGATCTTGGCGCGGCAGATCTCTTCACCTGACGGTGTTCTGGGTCCTCTTCGAGAACGCGATGTCGTTGCATCGGCTCAAGGCGGCGATGATCGGTCTGCTCGAGGCCGGCAGGGTGAACGAGTGGGTCGTCACCGAGAAGCTGGGGGACGCCCTCAGGGCGAAACCTGCGACCGAAGGGCTCGACAAGGCTCGGAGCCTGGAGGACATCCACGAGCCGCTACTGCCCATCACCGCCAAGCCTTCCAAGAAGATCACGAGCAGGATCTGGAAAAGGTAACGCCTTTCAGAAAGGACACGCTTCTCTCTCCCTGTTCTTAAACCGTTGATCTGGTCTATTGACGCTTCTAGAATCCCCAGCCGGCTGTTCCTCCTATAGAATAACCCCGTTCGTCACAGTGGCCCCGGCGTCTGGAATCACCAGTTTTATACTCACCGATTATCATTAAAGAACTGGGCCATTCGGCGATGGGTGGAGTCGGCCAGCGCAGAAAAACCACCCACGACAGGGAATTTATTCTTATTCGGGTGTTCTCCGCCTGACCAGCGTTCATTATTGACGCGGATCTGTTCTTTCTCTGTCTTCATGTTCTTTCCCTCTGTATGGACCCCGTCGAGAAGATTCCACGTTGCGGAGCTCGGCTGGGGAGTCGTCCTCATCTGCTGCGGGTTCTACGACATCTTCGTCACCAGGAAAGGCTACTTCGTGTACGTCCTCCTGCAGGGGATCGCGTTCCTGGTGACCGGCTTCGACTACATCGGCACCCACATCCCGACGTCCTGACCAGGTGGGAGAAGATCTGGTTCGAGTTCATAGCACCGCCAGCCGATTGAGGCTGCCATTCTTTGACTCCATTGAAGGGACAATAAGATCCCGACGGCTGCTTCCCGGAGAAGGTGCAGCATAGAAGTCGGGGCGGGGGGGGAGCATGCCGGCTCTGAATTCTTCACTGGAGTTATCTTAGGGGACGGAAATCTTCGTCTCACGGGTGACATAGCCGTCATAATTTTCTGATGCTGTAAATGTATTTGGACGAATAATTTCTATGGGCTGCCGGCATGATGTGATAGGTCCCGGTCTACGCTGTTCATGGGTGCGCGACGTCCGTTCTCCGTGAATTCTCTCGACTTCTCCGGGGGGCTGTCGGACTCGGGATTTATCGTTATGACCTTTTTCGCGGAGGGGCTGCCTTTCTGTAAAATTGCCCTATTTGATGGTAGGTTGGGCAAAGCTTGGGCTGGCCTGACTGGGGGCGCCCCTAGCAGGGACAGTGGAGCCCAACAATCACTCCACTAGACACGCTAATCCGTGGCTTTGATTCTCTCTCTCTCCCCATCGCCCTCCCTTAAAATATTTATACATATAGATACATATATATATATATACATTGTTGGGATTGGTGAAGAAACCTCATTTGCAGGATCTCTTGGGATGATAACGGAACCTTGTTTTGAGGTTTCTAAACCTGAGGCAAGGCCATCCTCCAAGACGACTGTTTTGAATTCTCCTCCGAGACAAATTTATAGATGGTCTGCCCGAGAAAATCTCAAGAAAAAAAGAAAGGCAGTGCAGACGAAATGGATGTAGTTCCTCAGGAAGAAAACGGGAAGTCTACTCTTTGGCTGAGAAAATGTTATGAACATCACCTTGGTTGCTGCAAAAATGTGCTCCTTGGTCCAAAACTGGTGATCACTTTTTTCGTGCATAATAAATTTCAGTTCTTTCATGTTTTTAGTCAATAATTGATTTTTTGTCATCTTGTACATCAATAGTTTTTGTTAGGTTGACTTGTCAACCCATTGAGAGGTTGTTACACGGGGCCCGACCTTGAGTTGGTCCTTAGAGATGACGCAACACCGAGCGATGCAACACGTGGCAGGAATGTACGACAAGGTGGACCACAGGCATGATGACCAAGACGGATAGACAGAAACGGCACCACAACACCACGACGGAGTGTCGGAGTCGACAACATTCCCTTAATGAAGGAAGTGATAGATGACACAGACATTTAGTCCCATACCATCTATAAATTTGAATGATAGGAGGTGGGGGCCTACTTAATGGGACCCACTGCCTTCACTACGGACACTTTTGGTTGATCTTCTTTTGTGCACCTGGTATTCGGTCCAACTCACAAAGACCCGTGACTGCATCCGATAAGAATTCGAGTAGAGCCGCTCACAATCCTTGTGAGAGAGAAAATCCAAAGATGAAACCTCTTTCTCTCTGATGGTGAGAAATAGGGATTTGATGTCTCTCTCATTTGGTCACTTGGCTACATTTTTATTCTCCATTTTATTTACTTTACGTCCTCATATATAGTGGATATTCTTCTTCCTGTTTTAGTGATCTTGTGAAGGTGCATTAAATTCTCCACACCATACTCAATTTGGGTGCCATTCTTTTCTCTTTTCTCCTACATGTGCAATATTTATCATTGTGTCGACAACATTTCTGGCTTTTCTTCTGCTGGCTTTTTTACCCAACAAGCAATTATCAAAACATTGTTGGGCATTTAATATGAGTACATTCAAGAACGCAGGACGTCTACAAAGTTTGATACTATGGAGTTTATCAGAGCATCAACCTTAGAACATAGCAAGTCTAGATGAAAAATGTCTTGTCTCACGAAGGGTTATTAAAGTCAATACTTGGGAAGAGAAAATGCTAGGTACTATGTATGAAGAAGAGAAACAAACTTGGTAAGATGGGAGCTTCGTCATCATCTCCCCCAGAAAGATGATAGTTCGGAGCTTTACTTGCCGCAATGGCGGCTCCCCGGGATGTCGTAGCGAGCCAGCCGTCCCCACCCCCCTCCCCCGGCCCCCAAACCCCGTCCGTCGATTTGTTAAGACCCAGCGCCCATGCCGTGGGCATCTGCGTGACCTGCTGCCTCTCATATCCCCCACTCCCACAGATGAAAACCAGGCAGGCCTCTCCGACTATAAAGCGTCTGACTGCGCTGCCCTTCGCTGGACCAGAGTGAATCCGCTGGTACCGGTGCTGAGGGTGACGATCTCCGTAAGCCTGGTGTTGCTGGCCATGCAGCTCGTAGAGAAGCTCTTCGTCAGCAGCGTCAGCCAAGCTCGAGAAGTTGTACGACCCATCGAAGAGATGTTGGAGACGGGGAGCTCCGTCTTCTCGATGGTCCTCGTCCAGATCGCCATCCACAACGAGAAGGAGGTCAGCTGATGGAGGTGGGATGCTTTAGCTAGAGCATTCTCCTCTCGTTCTAAATCTAGAATTTTACAATTATTTACCAAATTACATGGCTCACAACATGGTACAACTTTTATTCAAGAATATGTTCAATCTATCAAGATTATTGCAGATGAACTTACTACTACTGGTCATCCAATAGATGATCAAGAACTAATTATCACAGTCCTTAGAGGACTAAGACCAAGTTATGAAGCTTTTATTACAAGATTGACTTCTCACATATAACTGCTTACTTTTGAAGATATTCTTGCACATTTAATGGCACATGAAACAATCATGACACATTATCAAATCACTCAAGGTGCCAATAAATATCAATCAGCCAATCTTGTGAATATAAGTCAGCCAACCAGCAGAGGACGTGGTCACAGTGGAGGACATGAATGTGGTTGTTAGAAACAACATGTACCTCGCTATCAGATTTGTCTTTAATTTGGGCATCATGGCCCAAAGTGTGGTGAGTGTTTCAACAAAAAACTTTCAAGTGGTTTTGTCAATGCTCAACCTTCATGGCAAGACCAAACCACCAAATGGTCACCCTACTCCAATTGCCTACACACTCATATATGGTACTCCACCAACATCATCTGGTGGATCTACACTTGCAGGACCCTCAACAAAATATCTCAATAGCACGGTATTTAGATAGCAGAGCTACTCATCAGGCCACTCCAAATTATAACACACTCATTGATCTTACAATTACATAGATTTTGACAAATTACATGTCAGAAATAGTGAAGGTCTGCCATTTTATCTCATGGATCTTCCATACTTTTACACTCCTCCGTACTATCTTAAGCTAAATAATGCCCTTCATGTCCCAAACATCACTCATAATTTACTTCAGTTCAAAAGCTTTCATCTGACAATAATGTCTCTATTGAGTTTTACCCATTTTATTATATTGTGAAGGAGCTAACGTCAGGAAAAGTTCTTCTTTCAAGGATGACTTCAAGATAATCTCCATTACTTCCCTCCATTCCAATAAATACTGACTACTTATCTTGGGGAATATGCCTCTCCTCCAATATGTAAGTCTAGGCTAGGACTCCCAAATTTTCGGATCTTATGTAGCATCATCTGATAATTTAACCTACCTACTAATCATCCTAGTTAATCTCTTTGGGAATCATGTTGCTTGTCAAAGAGTCATAAGTTACCTTTTTTAAATCATCTTCTATAACTCAAAATCCTCTACAATTAGTCCATTCTAATATTTGACCTTCTCCAATCTAATATTATTATTGCTTCCTTTATTATGTCATTTTCATTGATAAATACAGAAATATACTTGTTTTTTTCACTTAAAGTGGAAAAGTAATGTTCTTAACATATTCATTCAACTCCACCATCGAGTCAAATCTCAATTTGACACTAAAATTATTGCCGTGTAATCTGATTGGGGTGGAAAGTATCAATTGCTTCATTATCATCTCCAATAGCGCAGCATTCACCATCATGTCTCTTGCCCTCCTACCCCTGAGCAGAATGGCACAGCAGAATGTAAACATTGTCATCTCATTGAAACTAATCTCACTCTTCTTCATAATGCCTTTATACCGCATCAGTTCTGGGACAATGAAGTCCATCCCCTTCCTTGTCCACTCTACTATCAGTCTATTCCTTTCACAGAGGAGCATCCCCTTCCTCCTCCACAACACCCAGCTGGCCCTCGTCCAGTCCCATTGGAAGTTCGGTGAGTCATCCCTCCGACGGCCTCGTTTTCCTCAACTCCAGCTGAACATCATGCTCGAGGGGTTAGGTCTCGCCTCGTTCGCATCCATGGAGAACGAACTGGCGTCCTCAGTGCAGTGAATACTGCCGATTGCTTGCTGACGAGAATGTAGGAGATATCTCTAAGTTATCACTTCAAGGTGGAGCCAGAGAGTGGCTCGTCGTCCTTCGCCTTCTTTGGCTACAATGACAATCCCGATTTCCCCCTGCCTACCAACAGACGTCGCCCACAGATCCTCTCATTGCTTGGCGTCTGCAGGCACGGCCGGTGTGTGGAGGATCTCCGCCATCCATGACGCCAGCAGTTGGTACAACCAGACGATGGTGGAGGGGGCATGGATCTGGCTATCCGAGCGGGCCTCAAGTATGGAAGTTTGTATACGTTGGCAACATCAAAGTACGTAGTTTTTCATCATTTTTTGTGATTTATACCCTGCTTTCTTCCACTCGACTCCTTGACATCACGAATTCCTAGGGCAGGTTAAAATCTTTCTTACTCAACAGGTCCACTTCTTTAATGCTCATACCTCCGAACCTTATATCCATGCAGATCTCTTCCTCTATCATCTTGGCAGATTTTGCTGCAGTTAGATCAAAATTGTAGCCCCAAGTAGGGTGTAAAGGCCATGACATTTTTTATCCTTTCATAATGGGGCTCCTTTATTGATCTTCATAGTTCCACTTTCAATTGAATATTTGTGGCCATATGTCAAGATTTCCCAAAGAGATATTTTAAATAAAAATGGATTGGATCAATCCCAATTGTACATAGTTATAATTTTTCATCATGAAAACACCATTGATCTATTCATGCTGATAAAAACTCTAGTAAAAGTCATGTAGTGTGAGAAACCTAAATCTAAGATCTTATAATCTTTAGATCTAATTTACTAAATATAGAAAATACTATTGATGCTTTCTTCCTTTGCAACACTAGCTTCTGTTGAACCATTTTTTTAATTAATTTTTTTTCTTATTCATGTTGCTGCTTTCTCTTGAGTTTTCAACAATCAACCTTTTCATTTATATTTGACACACTTTCTTCAGTTTGTGACAAATTTATTTTGATGAACCAAGGAGACTTGAACTCTTGACATGTTTTATCATACACATACATGGCACAAGCTCTACATCAAAAAAGCTTTGCTAAATACCAAGTTCTGTTCAACATATGTAAGTGTTGTTATTTTACCGTGAATTGCCTAGTTTAATTTTAAATGCGTCCTCTTATGATTTAATCCCATATTTTTCTCGGCTGCTTTGATAATGTCCATCATTTGCCTTTTTTTTTGTTAGGGCATCCCAAAAATAGTGTTTTAATTGGAATCTAAAATATAGTTCACATGCATTTTCTATGAGTTGTGTTTTCTATTTAAGTTATTTTAAGCGAAAAATATTCCTTTTTCAACAAAAAGAACTTGCCCACTATAACAAACTATTATGTGCTACAAGAAAATGCCCATCGTGAAATTCTTCGTATCAGAAATATACTTCATAGTTGTTCTTGCTTTGACAAAGCATTAGAACCCTGCGGGATGTTCCACCCTCATTCAAAGACTCCAAATGGAAGAAGCTGCATGGTCCGAATGTGAGGTCCTCTATGTTGCAATTATAGTAAGATTTTTATTCATTATTTTGTTATGCCCGTGGACATTTATCACAAGCCATGCGCTCTATTTTTCTCTGCTCCGAGATGGTGTCTAAGTTAGCATCTGTTTGCTCCTCAGGCTCCTTTGCTGGGGTTTGTCGTTGGTGACTCCCTCGATGCCTCTTAGGCCACAGCAAGCAAGTTCAGAATGGTGCCAATTTCCTCCTGGACTAGTGAATGTTTTTATCAGGGCTTGGAAGGGGGTGCACCGGGGGGAGAAAGAGAAGCCTCAGCGTATTGAGAAATGGGAGTGCCTGGGCTGGACCCTTCAAAGTTCGCCAGGTCTTTATTGAGACTGGCGCTTTGGGAGCTCTTGAGAGGCTTGATGCGTGAGCCTGTGGTTGACTTTAGTTTTCCTGGGTTGAGCTGAGGGGATAAATTGGAGTAGGACAGCGAGCAGTTGCCCATCTAACTTAATAAACATCCCGCCAGTACAAGGTTTGAGACGGGCCAAACCTTATCCGGCTTGGTGATCTGCATGGAAAGCAGCCCATTTGGACTGTGACGGCTGGCTCACTGAGATGTTAAATATGAAATAGAGGGAAAAGATGGCTCCTGTGATTTCCAGCTCGTTCCAAGTCGGGTTCCAGGTAGTTAGTTCAATGTTTTACACG
Organism: Spirodela polyrhiza; assembly: GCA_024713555.1. NCBI lineage: Eukaryota > Viridiplantae > Streptophyta > Magnoliopsida > Alismatales > Araceae > Spirodela > Spirodela polyrhiza. Next base: position 4,911,905 of record CM046544.1, on the reverse strand, counting down.
CCGAGGAAGATATAAATCAGGCTTCTCAGTCGACCTTGTGCCAGTTACCTTCTGGTCTGCACAGGCTAGAGACTATCCTGAGCATTTTAAAAGCGGTCAGAGCCTGGGGACAGCCGGCGGCCGTATTTTTCATTTAGGGAACAAGGTTAGATCGCAGGCTTTCTTAGCTTTTTTGGCTTTAAGATTGTTTAACACGTGGTGCACATGCAGACTTGTTTCGTAGGTTCAATTTGGGTGGATAATCATTCCTGCTCTCCCTGTTGGAAATAATTCGGAACCAGTTTGTAGAGCCTGATTATGAACCATTTTCAGTTCTCTTTTGAAATAACTCTAGAAACTCCACCAAAAACTATTTCTCACCTTGACCAGAAGTAATGATGCAACGATTGGTTTGTGAAGGTTAGTTTAGTGTGGGTATTTTTTCACTCTCATGTCAGGACGTATACACTTAATTTGGCGTCGTCGAATATTTTTGTTGCATTCCCTTACGTCTGTGGTGCTTTGTACAGGAAAGGGTTCGACTTTGTCTCTATGTTCACAAGGCAGCTCTCACGTTTGTAGAAGGTATGACCCCACTTGATTTGTTGTCTTCTTTACGGCAAATAATATGCTTGCACATCCTATAGTTGTTCTTTTATCTCTACCGTTCAGCTGCTCCCTCTGAAAGAAAAGAATACAAACTTCCAGAAGAGTTTAAAAGAGCACGATTTTTTATTCACCCAGATGAACTAGCACCAGTCGTAGGCCAGCATGACTCAAGGTCATCTGGATGCGATATGCAGACAAATTCGCTCATCACTTAGCGAGGGAATCATTACAGATGATTTACCCGTCAGACAAAAATTGTTGGGCTTCAACAAATATGAAGAGAATCCATCCAGAAGCCTCTGGATGTTTTTGCTTGATGCACTACGCGACTTAACTCTAATCATCCTCATTATCTGGGCTGTTGTTTCTATCACAGTTGGAATTGCTACTGAAGGATGGCCCAAAGGTATGTATGATGGGTTGGGAATCGTACTTAGTATTCTCTTGGTTGTCATAGTTACTGCTGTCAGTGACTATAAACAATCACTGCAATTTAGGGATTTAGACAAAGAAAAGAAGACGATTCTCGTTCAGGATACACGAGATGGCTTCCGACAGACAGTCTTCATTCATGACTTGGTTGTCGGGGACCTTGTTCATCTATCAACTGGGGATCAAATACTAGCTGATGGGCTATTTATATCCGGTTACAGTCTCTCAAGAGATGAACCTAGCTTGACCGGTGAGAGTGAGCCTGTGAATGTATCTGCAGAGAAACCATTTCTACTGGCAGGTACCAGAGTACAAGATGGGTCTGCGAAGATGTTAGTGACATCTGTTGGTATGAAGACGGAATAGGGAAGACTGACTGAAACTTTGAATCAGGGAGGGGAAGATGAGACCCCTCTGCAAGTTAAGCTGAATGGTGTTGCGACCATTATTGGGAAAATTGGTCTGGGTTTTGCCATTTTGACGGCTTTAGTCCCGTTGGCTAGATTTCTTGTGGGCAAAGCAATTCACGGTGGTCTCTTGCATTGGTCATTCAATGATGCTCTGTCAATACTAAATTATTTTGTCATTTCAGTGACGATAATAGTTGTTGCTGTTCCCGAAGGTTTGCCTTTGGCTGTGACACTGAGCCTTGCATTTGCAATGAAGAAATTAATGAATGACACTAGACATCACCAAATCTTTAACTTGGTGATGTCTAGTGTCATTCATCAATAAGCACAGTTTAGATCGCCAGTCAGTATGACAGGTTTAGACTTCTGCAAGTCCTACAATATCAATGGTTGTTAGAATCAGATAACAATTAATACATGTAGACTTTCTAGCAGCACCTAACTCTGGGCATGCATTGATAAAGTTAACTCAGAAATGGCTCAATAACTCAATAGAAGGTGTGTAGCAGTTGCACACGGTGCTCAACTAGGCAGTGCTTCTGTGTAGCAAAAGTTGGGATTCCAAAGAGGTACGACTCAATCAATTATGGCAGATATCTTCCAAAAAGGATAGGAGACACCCAAAAGCCCTAGGTCTCTAGTGTGTGCGCGAAGGAATAGATGTCCTGTTTCTAGGGTGTTTTTAGGCGGCTTTCAGAATTGGACTGCGGTTTTACACCCAAATCCCCAAGAGGCGGAGGACTCAGTAAGGCCCAGTATCATAATCATGGTGCCTTGAGGACACAAACAAACGATGCCTGTGAACCTGGTGTGGGACATAATAATCCTAGGCCTGATGTGGCCCATGATACAATGGGTCTCAACCTTCTTTCTGGATACCTCTCAATAGAATCCCAATACTGCTTCCCCCCTAAGGAACTCGTCGAGGATATACTGGAACACCTCCACACCAGTGCTGATAATGTTGCATTATTTGTGGAGGCTGACAAGGTCTACTGATCTCCCGCCTAAACTAGCCCTCTCCCTACACAGCTAATCACCAGAGAGCAACAGCCTGTGATAGACAAGACATCACCCTGACAAGGTGCAAGCAAAAGTCTGGCACTGGGATGGAGAAGTAGCAGCAGTGCACGTCAAAGAGCCCAAAGATCGTGCCAACCCAGCAAGGGCATTATGATTCCTCTCTGCACTTGACCCAGGATTTAACCGCGAGTGCCTCAAGGGCAAGAAGAGAAGGGTATTATGATGCCTCTGTCGAATCATAACTTTAACTGTATTAGATGATGAACATGATCAAGTCTGCTGTACTTCTGAGTAGACCTATCCTACGGTTTTGCAATTGAGCAGCGGCTGCAGTACCAGTAGCTGGTTGTTGCACTCGGGGCTGAAGTCACAGGGGTTATTTAAGGTAGCATGTAACTAGATGGATATTTATGTCTTATTTTGCAGAAATTCGTATCTGTCATTGAAATCTCCAGCATTTAAGATTTGCTTGTTTCCATTGCTTATCGTTGTTAGTTAGCTCGATTGTTGTCCTGATTGTAATATGCACGCTACCCAGGGTACCAATACTCCGGCCAATTCAGGCTGATGCGCAGTGGATGTTTGTCTTTTTTACCCGGTAAAGCCAATAGACTCACAGCTGCTACTCAAATGAGCCGTGTTAACCATGCCAATCAAATAAAAAGGCAGCAAACACATACAGGGATGTATAAATAAGAGCATATGGAATGGCTTGTCACTTATCTTTATCATTTTACAAACAAGTAAGTCTAGTTAAAAACCTCAAACGGGCAACCATGCTCTGTTCATATCTGGACACAATTGGAGAGGCTGGCAACGTGAATGATCAATGCTTTCAAGCATTGAAAGCAATATTTCAGACGTGGCAAATATCCTTTCAGAATTTCGCAGCTGCCAGTTTAATTTTCATACGCACACGTGTCTAACAGTGAGTCTGTTCATGTTTGTTCGCAAGATATTGGTCAGAAATGTCCATCTACAATGATATCAAAGCAGGAACCACATCATACCTGAGAGTTCCGATTATAAGAGCAATGAAATGATTAATTTCCATATTATCAGGCAAAGTTTGGAGTGTTCACTCACTTTCATGTAGCTGCTAAGAGAGGGATCCCACTGTGTAGCCCTGTAAGTCTAGCACCAAAAAGCTTTTCATTGGCCAAGCGTGTTTTGACATTGTGATTTGTAGAAGGAACAAGTAGCCAGTGAGAGAAAGAAATCACATGAAACCAGGAAAGAAACGTAAAATTTTTCAAACTCCACTGTGACAAGTCGCCCTTCACTATCATGGTCTTGATTACCAAGTCCGTAGCTCAGAGAGATTGGCTTTATCTGTAAAAGATCGTCAGCATCAGTACAAGGATGGACAGTGACAGAAGGTTCTGAGGTGAATTTTGTTAGTTTTCATGTACTTAGGGTTTGCAACTGATAGCAAATCATTATAACAGAAGTCAAGAAGGCTCCAATCAGGGTCATAGGCCAAGAACTTTAATGAAACTTGATGAAAAGTGAAATGCATACTTCGGAAGCATGGTACTTTAGATGGTGTAGAAATAGAAGATTTCATGGAACCAGACCATAAAAATTGGATTTTTTTCTTATCACAACCCTTCTTTCGAAGAGCAACAATTAGGAAGATTAGGGTAAGTAAAAAAAACCTTCTGGTAATTGATATGCTGACCGTACACATTGAAAACAAATTCTTGCCGAGTTGGTTCAAATTTATCAGTTTTTTGCTGAATTTTGAAGGAACTGAACAGTTGGTCTACCTTACTTTTGGGATCCAGAAAAGTAACGGATTCTCAAATAAATTGAACAGAGCGAAGGCCTCAGAATTTCATCAGCATTTTACATCAGATCAATTTGCCAATAAAATCCATTCAGAAATTTGATCAGTTGAATCTACGAAATATGCTCCAGTCCTTCAAATGATGAACCACAAAAATGGCCCTGATCACTTCACGATAGAGAATTCTTTTACTGCTAGAGACCATCTTTGATCACTTCACATGATACTTGCCCCTGGGCTTTGAAATGCGCACAACACTTGCTCTGATGGCAGGCGGCCAGAGAAGAAGCATTCCCCAAGAAGAGAACCTCCTACACGCCCTCCTTTTGGCACCCTTTCGGCTAATCCTCTCCTTTTATCTCATTTAAATGTCCAGCTCCACAGCTTCCACGTACACTGTATCTACCACTAGCCTCCTCAATATCGCTACTCAAACTCTGAGACACCACTGGCCATATTCTATCCTCATTTGCAGCGTTCTCCTTTGTCTTCACAGTCTACTATCAGAGAGACAACCCAAATGAATTAGTGAGGTTTATCAGTTTCCAGGAGAATAAATCATTCCAGTCCCAGTAGGGATATCTGATAATCGTTCTGAGCCAAACAAATTTATCAGGAGCTTGAAAGAATAAGCTGACGATTGCTTGGGAAGGGAGTAAACTCTATTTTACCCATGACGGCCCACCTTCACAATCCCTTATCACCATGCAATGGCCATATAGTTCTTCAGCAGAGAATCCATGTCCTGTGATCCATGAATTCTCCTTATCTCATGGTCCCTGGTGGGATCAGAGAACTTTGTAATGATATGATTGCATCCGTGGTCAACACCACAGAGTCTAATAGCAAGATGGTTCGGAATTTTCAGCATTTTTTCATGCCAGGCTCAAAATTCCAAACGCTGATTGCTTGTCTCCTCTAGCTTCTAAGTCTCACAATCTCAAGCAGAGTCTCTAAAATTTTGACATGCTTTGAATGTAAACTCTCGATCTCATGTTGAATTTTCCAACGTCAAAAAAATTCAAATGCGAACAAATATAGAACTCCAGTTGACTTTGTGAATTAGGTTGTTAGATGAGATGCATGTGAACCATTAATAGTGACCCACAGATTATATCATGCATATGCACGAGTCCTAATAATTTTGCCACCGTTAATAATTATAGATGTTCAAGTTGTGAGATGTCATTTCTTATCAGTTCGGATCAAGTGAAACTGGCAGTGGACTGTAAAAGGCAATCCTTGTCCACAATCAATAATTGAATATCCTCGACTAAACCAGTAAGAACAAAAAACATGATTTTTTACCGGGCACTACGGATTTTAACAATTTAGGGTGCAAGAAATTCGCCAGAAAGATACATTTCAAGATGAAATTTCAATGAAAATTCAATAAAGTATTCATATTATGATAGCATACCGGTGATATAATAGCAGCTCCTGAATATCTCAGCTTCGATACACTGCATGTCCAGAAGCTGTTGTCATAGCCCTCTATAAGTAAGACGTTCCTTGATCTCCTCGACATCATTCTCCTATGCATACATCAGATATAGCCGAGAAGGACAGCTCAAAAAATGGCAAGAGAGGGAGAACAACGGAAAAAAAGTCAGAAGGGAAAGAGATAGTTTACTTTCTAAACTCAAATTGCTGACTTGCCTGAATTTTCGTTTATTTCAGGCACAAAACGTCAAAGTTATCCCTCTTTGCAAGCTCCAGTACAGAGAACCCATCTACCTTCAGTAAAGCACCTTAGGCCATTTACATTCCATGACATCACCTTCAGGTATCTGCTTCCATCAGGAAGATGAGGAGGACGCATTGTCTTAGGGTTATAGGGAACCCATCCTGGCTGTGGCTTCTTGTGGGCTAGTCTAGTCCACGGCTCCTCAGAAATTTCAGGAACAGAGGCTTGAGATACTAATGTCTCTGAAGACACCTCCAAACATGTTTGAGATGCTGATTTACCTGGGATTAGTATTAACGAATAATTAATCAGCTCATCAGAATGGACAACAGATGAGTAGAAATAAAAAAATAAAAGATCCCGAATCCTACACACATAAGAGAGTTACACATGCCTATGGTTTCTGCCCTGACACATCCTCTGTGACACTTGTACACTTTCATCCCAGTTCCTGGATCTCCATTTAAATAGCCACTCTGACGCGTCTGTGATTTGCCCCCCATTTTTCTTCTTTATGGACCCAGAAAAACCAGATTCAGAAGGTAGAACCTGGGTATTGTCTTCACCAGAGGGAACCCCTTTCCTGGACTTTGAATGTATAGTATCAGCTGATATTGCCTTAGCATCTGACAAAGTCTCTCTGCTCTTTGGATGCCCAATTTCTGCATAACTTAACACCAAAAAATCTCTATAAAACATGCGGTTGTTTCAGAGGAATATGAAACTTTTGCTTCAACTGGAAACTGTAACACCACCTACTTGTCCCTGCAAGAAGCTGCCCAAAGCAGAGACAAGGTTCTGTTTTTTACCTTTCGCACTAATTCCAGCATCCCTAATCATAAACACCACTAATCAAATGCTTAAACATTGATTAAATCAATTGATGAAGAAGAACAAATATCCATTAAGTTCAAGCCTTGAGCTAAGAAGAGATTTACGATTTCCCTCCTAAACTTTTTGAAACACCCATGCCATTAAATAAATACATAATCTTTAGATCATTTAAAGCTGACCCAAGTCAATACAAGGTGATGAAAATAAGACTTTCTATTATCAAAAATTCCCAATCTTTAAAAATATTTACCAAGCATTTTCAAGTATTTACAATTGCCTTATATTCACCCTAGATTTCCTTTTAGTAAGCTACAAGAGATTGGCTTCTATAATGTAATGAGAATTACATTTCAGGTTCCTTATAGAGCTCTAGAGAATTTTTCAGACTGAGATGTGAGGACCCTCGAGAAGTTTTGACATTGCTGAATTATCATCAAACCGAGCTCACTTCCCTTACATGCCCCTATTTTCGGTTTAGAGTTGCTTGTTGCAACCCTCATTACCCTTCTTAACTAACCTATACCTAGGCCTTATTATGGTAACCTATACCTAGGCCTTCCAATTGATTCTTGCAATTAATTGCTTAAATCAACTCCTTAAAATTCACTCATTTTCCTATAAGAAACAAAGGATCAAAATAACTTTTATTTTATGCTGATTTTGTATAGGTCTTTGGAAACGGGTTTTATTGGAGGTTATCATCATTAAAATACTAAAATAGTATTCATGCATGCATTGATGTCAAATGATCATCTCAAAATTATGTGCATTATTTTTCTATCAAACCCTATTGAGTCAAAGTCAACTATGCACCTTTGATAGTATAAAAGAGCTGTCAAATTGGTTTCTTCTCTATTTCTCCCGAATTAGTTTTCCCCCTTCAGTCCTCTAGCAACAAGACCTTCAGATTCTTATCCTTTTAAATTATACTAGTCATATCTTTTTCTACTCATTTTTCAAAATTAAAAAAAATTAAGATCTTCAATAATGTAGAATCTCTACTATATAACAATATTTATTAAATTATTTATATGAATATGGTGATGAAAAAGTACTAATAAATCTTGAAATTAAATTTCCGCATAAATTTTTATTAATATAATATAAAGTAAATAAAGTCATTAAGATAAAATTTAATTGAAGTATCTTCTGCAATCTTCAATATGAAGAGGTTCTTCTTCAACTTCAGCTTGTTGGTGAGAGATTTTGGTTATGTACAACAATTCTATTTTTTGTCATAATGTAGTAATCATGTTCTCATTTATCAATCTAAATTAAATTATAGTTAATGTACCAACTTATTCTTATTTTTCTTCCACGAGCATAGAATTCAGCATTTTCTCCTTCCCAAGTAATGCCTTCTATAACCCCTGGTAGGTCAAAAGAACTTTCCGCTTAAGCTCTAATATTCTGAAGCTGATCCTCCAACCAAACCTCTCAATTCGAACTTTGTACAAATATTATGCTCTTCAAAATGTCAATATTTGATACCAATTTATCGGGTAAACATTGAAATCAAAGCAATAAAATAACAAAGGAAGAAAAAGCACAAGGTACACAATCAACAAAGAAATATTTCTCTTCTACTCTTATTTTTTATTTTAGAAATGATTTTCGAGTATGAAACTAGTCTTTCCCCTTTGTATAAAAAATATTGGAAAGAGAAAAACAATATGAAAAGCCTTTTCTCTGTAGCTGCCTACATTGGGGATGTAATGTTTTCCTCTCTTTGTTCCTTGGTTGTGAGTTTTATTCTCCTTGTTATCGGTATCGTTTATTCATTTATGTAAGAACTTTTTTTCTCTTTTTAGTGGCATGAGGTGTATTATCTACAATCAAGTTTGTTGTATTTTTCTCCATTCTTCTTCTGCAATATATAGGAAGATTTCTGTCGACAAGTTGACCAAGTCAGCCTAACATATATGTCATTTAGTTTGTGCATCAATTCCCTTTGTGTGTGTGTGTTCTTGACTTGCTGTTCTCCTACCTTGAAATGGAGAAAAATGTGCACAGAAAATATTCCGATTTAGCAGATTCCTACGATTGGACTAAATATTATAACTCACCTAAATTATGATCTCTTCAAATAATTGTAGGAACAATCATCAGGAGAAGACCACGTTTTCCCATTCCTTCATGTGGATGCTAGTTTTCAACTAATGATAAAGGAGTACGAATTGATCAACTAAGGTTTAAAAACCTGGCATTGTTTGTGCTAATATTTTGACGCTACATAAAAAGAAATTCGAAATCACGATTTTCTACAATTTTATGGCAAAAAACATCTGCCACGAGACTATTTTGGAGCCATTAAAGAACTCTGGCATGACTTTTGTGACAGATAGGATGTACCACCGAAAGCTATAGATTTCTACTTTATCATTTCTCTATGATTTTGGAAATGATTTAGCATCAACCCAATAAGGTTCTAGCAAAACTTTAAAGCTTACAGTTTTGTTTTTTAGTATGACACAGTCCTTGAATTGAAGGCTGAGAGAATTCAGATTCTCATTCATATGAATACTTTTTAAAATTATATAAAATATGGATTAAATTTCTATATCAAAGAGAATTCTGATTCATATTCATGAAGCCACCAAAAATACCTCCATGCATACTTTTATGTAAGCCTTTTGTTTCGATTCTCTTTGAATTTCTCCTTAAATATGGTTGAATAAATTTAGTTTAATAATTGAAGCTGACAACTTTTTACCTCGACCCAACAATCTTTAATAGAGCTCGTGATGAAATGAAAGATAGCAAGAGCGACTCTAGGCAAGGCCTCAGTCCAGCCTTGTCTTCTCCATTCTAAGTATATGCGGTTTCTATGCTATCAATAGACATTTATGCATCGTTAGCGAGAGAGAGAGAGAGAGAGAAAGGTCCAGGATTACACTGTGGTGATTGTGGGACAGTCGGGTGACGAAAATAGGAGTTTCAAACTCCCATGCCCGATCTTTACAGTTTCAATATCAACCCAATAGATAGTCTCAGGGAACGCATCGAATACACCGAACTTAAAAATAGTTCGCAAGCATCTCAGCGTCTTCCTTCTCCAGGAACATTTTCTTCTGCGTCAACTCAGCCTGGAATCCCCACTAATGCGATCGGATGAGCTGCCTATTTGAAAGGAATAACACGTCTGAAATGCATCAAAGATGGCTTTGTTCGGACACATGGAGAGTTATAATCTTTGGAACAGATGAGAGATGTCCCTGTCAGGTCATAATCCAATCTGGTCATAATTTTTATGGAAAATTCTTTACTCGTGCGAGATGGGAGGGATGAGGGTGCTCAATGGGGAGCATCTCTGAGGCGTACGTCGAAGGGCCCCCGCCGGGTTTCCTATTTCCTTATCCCCTCGAATTCGTATGATATAAGCGGAAGGAAACCCCACGATGGGGCGCCAAATACCATGGAGCAACAAGGAATGGAGATGCTGAGTGGTGCTCTGATCATTGCCTCCTCTTTTTCTTCATGTCTCCTCATCTGATGCACTTGTCCTTTCAATGTCTAGGTGCCCTGCCTCAGTTCTTCGTGCACCCAATCCCCGGTCTGTTGGAGTCGTACCTTCCGGCGAGGGTGGCCGACCTGGCATGGGCATGGTTCCGGGCGAAGGTGATCGCTCCTGTAATGAAGGCGTTGATCACGGTCTCCATGGCCATGCTGGTGATGCAGATGTTCGAGAAGCTCTTCATGGTCGGGATCGCCATCTACGTCAAGGTCTTCAACCGGAAGCCAGAGAAGGTATACAAATGGGAACCGCTAGTCCACGACGAAGAATCGGGCGATGCAGCTTTCCCCGTGGTCCTGGTTCAGATCCCCATGTACAACGAGAAAGAGGTCGGCCCCCTTCATCGTCACTGTCTTATTCTTCATCCTCCACCTCATCTTGATACTGCGCAGGTTTATCAGCTCTCCATTGGAGCGGCCTGCAATCTATCATGGCCAAAGAATCGGCTGATCGTTCAGGTTCTCGACGATTCAGACGAAGCCATCAAGGTTGACTCTTTATGTCATCAACCTACCACATCTTCGCCTGTCATCGATAATGCCATACCCACCACTCCACAGTCCACCCATCCGAGTGTGCTTCCTACTGTTGGCCGTATAGGCTCGATATAAAACGTGCTCGAAGCCAAAAAAGAAATTATGTCGAGCGAAAAGATCTCCGAGCTCAGTACCCGACTCATTGATTCGCAGGAGTTGGTGAAGGCTGAGTGTGCGAAGTGGGCTAAGAAAGGTGTAGACATCCGGTATGAGGTCAGGAGCAACCGGGAGGGGTACAAGGCGGGGGCGCTCAAGGAAGGGATGAATCACAGCTACGTCCGGCGCTGTGAGTTTGTCGCCATCTTCGACGCCGATTTCCAGCCGGACTCCGATTTCCTCGTGCGGATCGTCCCTTTCCTCGTGTATAACCCCGAGATCTCCCTCGTCCAGTCTCGCTGGAAATTCGGTAAGTTTTCCCATGCCGTACAAGACCGTGAATACGCTATTTTTGCTGTTTGAATGTGGCAATATATCCACGTCCCTTCCCAAATCTCTCTCTCTCTCTCTCTCTCTCTCTCTCTCTCTCTCTCTCTCTATCAATCACAAACACACACACTCAGTCTCGCCGTAGTGTGAATATATAGGTGGCTTACCAAGTATCTGGCATAGAGTCCACCGACGGGCTGTCCTCTAAAATTGAATCTTGTAAAAGTTACTCCGGCGGGTTCAGGCTGCACTAATTGTGGGGCCATAGCCTGGTTTTTGAGCTCCGTCTATATATGAATAGACCTCTATACATGCATAATGTAAGAACACTGTCTGCAGTCAACGCCAGCAAGTGCCTGATGACGAGGATGCAAGAGATGTCTCTAAACTACCACTTCACGGTGGAGCAAGAAGGAGGCTCTTCAGCGTTCGCCTTCTTTGGCTTCAATGGTAGTCCTTCGACACACCATAGCTTCTTTGCGGCGATCGCCTCTGCCCTTCGTTTCAGAAAAATGCTCTGACTCCCTGTCTTCTAATGGCGTTTCTCAGGAATACACCTCGCTAAGTGTGTATATATGTTTCTGTGATTAGGTACGGCTGGTGTCTGGCGAATCACGGCTTTAAATGACTCGGGAGGGTGGAATACTAGAACAACAGTAGAGGACATGGATCTGGCCGTCCGAGCTTGTCTGAAAGGCTGGAAGTTCGTCTACGTGGGCGACGTAAAGGTCGGTTGCATCTGACCAGAATTTCGCATTATTGATTTAGCTCATATGCATCCAAAAACTAAAACTTTATTGAGCAAATATTTTTCATCACGAACAAATGTCATGCGTGTGGCATTTATATCAAGCCTAGACCTCAGAAAGACACGGGTCTCTAATAGCCCGGCCAGTTCCCTGGCCTCTTGACTTTAATGTGCCTTCCAAACCCTAATAATCTATTCTCCGTCGTTCGTGGCATCGGACCAGGTCAAGAGCGAGCTGCCAAGTAACTTCACGGCATATCGGTTCCAGCAGCACCGTTGGTCCTGCGGCCCCGCCAATCTATTCAGAAAGATGGCCATCGAAATCGTACAGAACAAGGTCCGTGGTGTCCAGTTCCATTCACGATCTTTGTTAATTAATTCACGGCGAAGAGTTACTTTCAGGGGTGTTCAAAAAATGTTTCAAGCCAGATTGATCTTCCATAAACCGCCTTCATGAACTACGAAGAGGCGATGATCTCTACGGGAATTACTTACACGGAGGACTGAATTATCTCGATCTTGTTAATTGCAGAAGGTGTCACTGTTGAAGAGGCTCTACATCATCTACCACTTCTTCTTCCTCGGGAAGATCGTAGCCCACACCCTCTCCTTGACCTTCTTCTGTGGGCTGATCCCCCTATCTGTGCTCGTTCCCGAGATAACCATCCCCGCCTGGGCGATGGTCTACGTCCCTTGTCTCATCACCGTCGCCAAGGCAATAGAGACGCCCCGGTAGGACGACTGATCGTCTCCCGAGTAGACGAAACGAAACCAGAAGGTTGAGCTTGATTGGGAATTTCGCATTCTTCCAAACGCAGGTCCTTTCATCTCGTTGTGATCTGGGTCCTGTTCGAGAACGCCATGTCGCTGCATCGGTTCAAGGCTGTCATAACCGGCCTCCTAGAAGCCAAGAGGGCCAACGAGTGGGTCGTCACCGAAAAGCTGGGAGATGCCCCCGAGGTGAAGGCCCCACGTTGCGCCAATGAAGACGCTAAGAGCTCTCTCCTCGTCATCCACGCTCCAATGAGGAAAACCTTGAGAAATATAGGGAAAAGGTAGCCTCTCTCTCTCTCTCTCTCTCTCTCTCTCTCGCTGTGGTAGGTGACAATCTTTCATCCTACTTGTGCTAAATCAATTTGATGCCCATTTACGTGAAGGTTCCACGCGGGGGAGATCGGAGTGGGGGCTGTGCTCCTGGCCTGCGGTCTCTACGACGTCCTGGTGGCAAAGAAGTGGTACTTCGTCTACATCTTCCTCCAAGGCATCGCCTTCCTGGTCGTCGGCTTCGACTGCGTCGGCGTTCCAACCGAAAGATCCGACTGAGCATCCCCCAGTGGGAGCGAGATTTTTCTTCATTCATTTGATATCTTGAGGACTCGCGGGCCTTCTGTTCTTCCTCGGGACGGAACATTCAGAGACGTTTCTACAGACCCACGAATCCGAGATTCGCACAGACGGATTCGGTGCCTCCTCTTCATCAGCCTCATAATCTATACGCGCTCGCTTAATTGCTCTCGGAACCACAGACGTTGACTGGATACGGCAGGCATTCTTGTTACATGCTCCATATGGCCCTCTCTCTCTCTCTCTCTCTCTCTCTCTCTCTCTCTCTCTCTCTCTCTCTCTCTCTCTCTCTCTAATTGTACAACTCTCTCTTAGCATTTTCCTAGATATTTCGTATCCAGAGTGCATCTCGTATTCCTCCTTGTAGGCCAAGTTCGTGTCCTCGAAGATCACCAGCGTCGACTCCTAACAGAACATTCAGATTATTTGGGTTCTCTGTTTTTTTCCATGTATTTGACTTTCTGCGGGCTATTTTTGGGCTCACTTCACTTTTAGTGGCAATGCCTACGAATTGGTCCCCCTGTCTCATCCTCATACATAAATCTTATATAAATGGGCTAGAAATTTCACATCTTCTGAGTTCTTCTTATTGTTCCTCGTACCCGTTGACTTTCCAATCACGAAGGCTTTCCAAGAAGAACCCATGGGTTTCCCGTAAAGCCCGTTTACCATCTACAGCAATCCATGATTGTTTCCATCTCCCAAAGTCAACAGCGAATTTGAGGCTGGATTTTACTAATTGCGAGTAAAAACTATTTATTACCATCATTTCCCCACGGGCATAATGAGTTAGATTCTGAAATTTAGAAATCTGGCCATTATCCAGGCCATCTGCGTCTATTACACAGAGAGAGAGAGAGAGAGAGAGAGAGAGAGGCGGACCCAGGCGATGACCTCTCTGATAGACGCTGAGGACGGTAAATGAATTCCCTTTTGTCAGCGGTATAGGTAGGAGGACCCGGAGAGGCAATTAACCTAGAAGTCTTAGACGGGATTCATGGAGAATCCAGTGGCGGAGCGGGAGGCCAGACAACGTGGGGAGTTTATCGGACATGCCGGAGACTCGAACAAGCTCAGGAGCCCGGCCAAGCAGGTGACAACCGCCGGCGCCAGGCTCGTCTAAGGATATGCGGGAGCAGACGCATGGATGTCGTGCAGGCGCTGTAGACCCTGCGTCCGCCATCTCCGCGTCTCCGCCACCACCAGGGGCTACTCCGCCCAGTCGGAGATCCTTGAGCTCTGCTCCTGGGACTGGCCGTCGCAGGCGCTCCGCCGTCTGAGATCCGCTGATCCAGATGGCGCCGCCGCCGCGTCTCCGCCGCTCGTCTACGCTTCCCTCCTGCAAGCCTGCACCAGGCGCTTCTGCTTTCCCTCCGGGGAGCAGCTCCATGCCCACGTCCTCAAGTCCGGCCTCGACTCGGACCGCTTCGTGGGCAACAGTCTGCTCGCCCTCTACTTCAAACTCTGCCCGGACTTTGACTCCACCCGGAAGGTGTTCGACGAGTTGCCTCACAGAGATGTGGTCGCCTGGACTTCGATGGTGTCCGGCTATGTCCGTGCCGGCAGGCCCCGCGAGGCCGTGGGGCTGATCAAGGAGATGTGGGCTCTGGGCGTTGACCCCAATGCCTTCACTCTTTCGGCCGCCGTGAAGTCCTGCTCAGAGATGGGCAGCGGGGGCGGCGGCGGCCTCCGGCTGGGGAGGAGCTTCCACGGGGTCGTCCTCTCTCTGGGCTACGACTCGAATCCCGTCATCGCCAGCGCGCTGATCGACATGTACGGCAACAATTCGTCCCCGGAGGACGCTCTCCGCGCGTTCGAGGAGATGCCCTCGCCGGACGCCATCTGCTGGACCTCCGCGATCTCGGCGCTCACCCGCAGCGATCAATTCGAGGCGGCGCTGTGGGTCTTCTTCTCCTCCGTGCGGAACGGGCGGCGCCGCCTGGTCCCCGACGGCTTCACCTACGGGAGCGTGCTCACTGCTCTGGGCAACCTGGGAAGGCTCCGCCAGGGGAAGCAGGCGCACGCGATGGTGGTAACCTCCGGGATCGGCGGGAACGTCGTCGTTGACAGCAGCGTCGTCGACATGTACGCCAAATGCGGCTCCATGGCGGACGCTCGGCGGGTTTTCGACCTCATGGCCGTCAAGAATGCGGTCTCCTGGTGCGCCCTGCTCGGGGGGTACTGCCACAGCGGGGACTACCACTCTGTGCTCCAGGTCTTCCGAGCCATGGATAAAGAAGACGACAACTATAGTCTCAGCACGGTTCTCCGCGCCTGCGCTGCGCTTACAGACGTCCGGCGCGGGAAAGAAGTTCATGGCCAATTCCTGCGGACGGGAGGTCGCAGGGACGTGATCGTGGAGTCGGCCCTCGTCGATCTGTACTGCAAATGCGGCCTCGTGGATTACGCACACCGGGTGTTCGAGACCATTCCCGACAGAAATCCGATCACCTGGAATGCAATGATCTGTGGGTTTGCTCAGAACGGAAGGAGCGGCGAAGCCATGGGCCTCTTCGACGGCATGTTGGCGGCGGGGGTTCGCCCCGATTACATCACCTTTATCGGGGTGCTCTTCGCCTGCAGCCACGCCGGCATGGTGGAGGAGGGAAGGCGGCACTTCGGGATGATGAGCGAGGAGTACGAGATCAGCCCCGGAGTGGAACATTACAACTGCATGGTGGATCTGCTGGGTCGAGCGGGTTTCCTGGAAGAGGCCGAGGCGTTGATTAAAGACTCGATCTTTGCCGAAGATTCGTCCCTCTGGGCGGCGCTCCTGGGCGCCTGCGCGACCTACTCGGCGCCGGCGGTGGCGGAGCGGGTGGCGAAGAAGATGATGCAGCTGGACCCGCACTGCCATCTCAGCTACGTGCTCCTCGCGAACACCTACAAGACCGTGCGCCGCTGGGACGACGCGTCGGAGATCTTGCGGAGGATGAAGCAGATGGGGATAAGGAAGACCGAGGGCAAGAGCTGGATCTGAGTCAACGACGGATTCGTGCTCCGCGTCTGTCTGACCCTGAGATTGACCCCGCCGTAAAAAAAAATTCATTTTTGCCGCTTTCTTTTTCCCCGCAGTTGTTCTAGAATTGCCCGGGCAGATTGGCGCATGCTGTCGCTGCGCCCTCCGACAGCAGTCTTTTAGGATTATAGTTTTCAAGAAGAGAAAAAGAAAATGAGACTTGGGTGGCCTGATTCGGAGGCCGCATTCTTTTCCTCACTGCGGGTAGCATCAGCGTGTGCGCGCGCGTGCGTGCGCGTGTGATCGAGATTTCTTGGCTCCGATGAAGAACAGATGTTACTCCATGTTTCGCGATCCGGGTCGATCGATCGTGATCGGGACTGGGTGATTCCGAGGAGATTAGCTCACTTTCAGATGAACTGTTGATGGAGAAGGATGAACCAGAAGGGGGCAGGTCGCCGCCACGATATTATTTCTTCGTCGCATCTCCTGCGACGGTCAAGAATATCTACTCCGACCGGCATAGTTTATTTGAACTCGACTCTCGGCGCCATCATCGCCGGGACGGCGTGGGGGCCCGGCCGCCGGTGCAGCAGCAGTAGGTGGTCCGCGCCCCCTCGGGGGTGCAGGTGAAGGACTTGAATCCGATCTTAAGGCAGTACCTCGGGCAGTAGACGGGACAGTTCCCCAGGCGCTCCTCCGAGCACTCCGGATGGTCGAACGGGCTGCGGGAGAGCGGCGGCGGCGCCGCTCCGTCGGCGGCGCCGGTGACGAGGAAGGAAGAGACAGCCAGGAGCAAGACCCCCAGCGCCTTGATCTCCATCTCCCCTCCAGCTGCAGCGACGAGCAACCCGGGGCTCCTCCCTTTAAATCATCATCCAATGATCTGAATGGCCCCATTCCATGGCGTAGTGAGAGAGCGAGAGAGAGAGAGAGACAGAGACAGAGAGAAGGGTTTGGATGCACATAATCGCATGAGATTCGGTTGCTCAATGGATTTGTTTGACTACCCTCTTCGAAGATTGTTCAAAGTCCCCAAATGCGCTCTTCTCGTCTTGAGGAGAATCTTGGATTAAAAGAGTGATCCAAAACAGGCTCAGCCCTGTTCCATGGTTGAATCTTTGTACTTGCTCAGCTTCGTTTTCATTCCTAATTGGGACATCAACCCGTTTGACCTTTTAGTCCCCTGATCGGATGCCCCCATAATCCGTGGAGATTGCCTGGAAGAGTAATGTGAAATACCCATGATATTATCCTCACGGGAGCATCACACATGAACAGGCGCAGTTGAGAGCGGGAGATCGCAAAAAATTAATTCTTGGTTAAATTTACCATTTTTAGCGAGTAATGTTACCCCTCATTCTTGAACCCTTTTAGAATGATTGATTAGGGAGGAGGAGGACGGACCAAGAATGAAGTGATTTCTGTCTGAGATTTTAGCATGCCGTGAAGCCTTCTCAAACCTGACGATCAATCAAGAGGATTGAGCTTCGAGGAGGTGCAGCTCAACTTATTTGCAGAGAATCCATGGAGATTTGGTGGGAGGCTCTTCAGATTCAAGAGAGACCAGCAGATGACTGCCCTCGAAGATCACCTAATCCTCCGAAGATTTGATTTGACGTCACCGAGGAGGATCGTTCTTAGAAACAGTCTAAATGCAGGGATTGCTCGAGATTCTTGGGGACCGGGAGGGATTTTCTGCGGATGCTCCGCTCCCACTGGAACGGCGCCGCCGGAGTCCTCGCCGGAGCTCTGGTGCGACGTACGCATCCGCCTCCTAGCCGCTTGGCCCGTCGTTCTCCGTCAGGCAGCTGCCGTCGGAGCTCAGGCAGTCGGCGTCCGCCGCCGGCGACGGCTGAGAATCTGCGGCGTCCATCTCGAGCATCTCGCGAGCTCTCTCCAGCACCGACTGCAAATACCTCCCCTGCGCTTCTATCCGCAGCTGCAGATGTCTCTGCACCTGGAGATTCAAGACGGAGGGAAGGGAGATCCATAATCTCTGCAACTGTTCGTTCTGAACAGTCGGAAGGAAGGAGAGAAAGAAGGTCAGCCTCACCTCAAGCCGCTCCTCAGATTTCCTCTGCAACTCCATGGGAGCTTGGCGGGCCCTCTGGTTTCCTGGGAAGCTCCCGCCGCCACCACCACCTTCTTCTTCCGTACCATGGCTGGAGGCTTCGGAACTGCGCTTCACGGCGAGCCTGTACTTCTGCAATTGGAGAAGCGTAAAGAACCAGACGGCGGCGACCGATTTTCATGGGAGATTGAGGAGGAAGACGAAACGTGCCTGCAACTGGATCTTCAGCTGGTAGAGGGTGAGGCCAGAGGCGCCCATCAACCTCTCCACCGACCTGGGCGTCGCCTCTGCATTCAAATAAACAGACACCGACTGTGATCGCCGGAACCCAACGGAGGGCCGAAAACCACGACGGGCACTTACTGCTCGCGCCGCCAAGCCGGGAGACGACCTCGAGGAAGCGCTCATGGAGCTGCCCGGTCCACTTGAGGCCGGGCCTTGCGTGGGACGATGGGGCCACGCTCTGGTCGTCCACCATCTCCGGCGGAGTTTCTCCCGTCGGGCCGTTTCACCAACCCGGAGGAGGAGGAGGAGGAGGAGGAAGAGGAGGAAGACGATGACGACGATGACTGGTCAGGTGGCCGCCCTGGCATTTAAACAAAGAGCTCGACGTAGAAGAAAAGGGAAGAAGAGGTCACGCGGAAAAGGGTGGGCTTTTTACCCGGTTTCCTCCACGTCCGAAGCAAAGGTTTGGGCTTTAAGGAAGCGAGGGCTCTGAGATTCCCCTCCCTTTCCTCCGCCATTCTCTCTCTTCTTTGACTCCGCCGGGAAGCACCCCGTCCCCAAGCCCCCTCCCTCTCCGGGCTCCCTGCGGAGAACAGCTTCAAAATTCCCGGTCTCAAAAGGAGAGATAAAGGCCGGAGAAAAGGAGTGTCGGGATTGTTTTCCCTTCGCCGATTCCCGGCGCCCACCTCTCTCTCTCTCTCTCTCTCTCTCCCCCTTTCTCTCTCTCTGGGATTATCAGAGACCATGGGGGAACGGTCGGAGAAATGGCTGCGTCCCGGTGGTTGCACCAGACCGACCCTACTCCATGCAGCCTAAAATGGTGTCTGCAACGCGGAATCTGGAGAGAGAGAGAGAGAGAGAGAGAGAGAGAGAGAGAGGAGAGGGGAGGGGTAGAATCCTTCGCCGGAGCGGGCCGCCACCTACCTTCCGGACCAAGCCACGAAAATGGTGGCACATCAGTATCATGCCCATGCACGCCCCTTAATATATTCAAAACCCCTAAAATCATCCTTAAATTCTCGCCGGAATATTCCCTGCCTCCCACTCTGCATTTTTAAAATGATTCCATCTCAGGCGGCTGCTCCGACGATAACCCGCCGGAAAAGGGAGACGTCTTTCAGACGGGAGGGATGATGAGGGCATCGTAAGCGCCCCTTCTCTCTCTCTCTAAAACCTTTCAGCGCCCACGATAAGCTCTCCCGCTTTAGCGATCCAAAAGAAGAAGCAAAGCGGATTCCGGGAAGATGCTCGGCGACCCCACCTGCGGATTTGAATCGAAAGCTGCTCTTTTAAAGGTGCCCATCGAGAATCGCTGGTGGGTTCTGCAGATGAGCGAATTCAGCGAGCACCCATTCAGAAAGATGCAAGCATTCTTCTCCCAAGAACAGCTCCAGCCGGAGAGTGTCCATCATCCATCCTGGAAGAGGAAGCGTGCTCGAGCATGTCCAGCAAGAACACTCGGGATCTTCGTCATAATCAGTCAAGGATCCGGGCGCAGAAATCTCTGATCCTGGCTCAGTTTAATGAGCCTCATTTGGAGAAATTAAACAACCCAATTTCTTTCTTTTCTCCTAATCTTGTGAGATGAACGGCGGGAGACCTGCCTGGCATGTGGGTTCTGGATGACCTCCACTGGGATTGCCCTCGGCGGCCCACCACTGTTCTAAGGCTGTTCTTGCCCATACGCAGCCTTCTGTTCTCCTAAATCACATGGTTGACGGAGATCATCTCCCGCCGCAAATCAGATTAAGGTTGCTACCGTTCTGAATCTCTGTCCGACCGTGATTCCATGAGAAGAAGAGCAAACTGGGTTCAGTGATTAGAACGGGGTGGGTTTCCTCACCTCCCTCAAGTGGGTCTTCTCCCTCCATCTTCATCCTCCATGCTCCTCCCCCCTCTCCATCATCGTCTGCAAACGGATGCACAGACCCACACAGAGGAACACCTTCGAAGTCAACCCAGGAACTCAGATCTAATGAAACCGAGCTGGCGCTGCCGCCGGTGGCACTAAAGCGCCCGCATGAAATCTCGATATCGAGAGGGAACCCCCAAGAAAACAAGAGAAAAAGGAGGAGAAAGACAATGGGGAGCCTCCCCCATCCGTCAGGCTTAGGCTCGAATGACTGAATCGAAAAACCAGAGCAAGTTGTGTATGAAGTCAACGGGGAGCGGAGTTTATCCACCGAGAGTCCCAGAAACGATGCGTTTCGAGTAGCTCGCTGTGGGATACATGCAGATGGAACTACAGTGAGTAGGTAAATGTTCCGAAAGCGACGTACATCGATCGTCTCCTTCCTTATTCCACTCCCAGGGGACAGTCGCAGGAGATCGGATCCTAGTGGGTGGGCGGGATATTGTATCGTCAGAATGATTCAGCAGGCTGACTTTTTGAGCCTCCGGACCTTCTTGGGGCCGTTGACCACTAGTCTGCCCACGGAGCAGCCGCACTTCTCCTGGAAGAGGAGGATCGCCCGCCCTCTGGGCGGCGCCATCTTCCTGAGCTCGGCCTCGAGCTCCCGGTGGTGGAACTCGTTCAGCTCGAAGAAGAGCCGCCCGGAGCCGTCGTTGCCGTCGGGGCAGTCGGAGTTCTTCATGAGCTCCTCCGTCTCGATCCTGACGTCGAACTCGGCGGCGTTGCGCAGGCCCCGGCAGTTCGGGCTGCCGCACTTCCGGCCGCCGGCGGAGCAGAGGAACGCCACGAAGACGGCGACGGAGAGGGCGAAGAAGCCGAGGATGACGAACAGCCAGACCATGGGAGAGGCCAACGGTTCCTCCCGCAGCTCCACCAGCACGGAGCTCCCGACGAAGGCGAGGCCACTGAAGAACAGCCGGAGATAAGGAACCAGGAGGAATCCGAAGGCGAAGAGGACGACGACGAGGACGACGACGTCCGCCGCCGCGCCGTGGGAGCAGCGGCAGAGGGATCCTTTCGCCGCCGCCAGCCCAGAGGCGGCGGCCAGCTGCCTCTTGCTCCTCTGCGGCATGTAGGGCGGGGGGTTGCCGCCGGAGGGATCCACCATGGTGGGGCTGGCGGACCGGCGGCGGCGATGGGGGGGGTTGGAGACGGTGATGAGGAAGCGCGAATCGACCATTGGGGGAGAGGGTAAAAATGGATCGGAATCGGAGGAAATCTCCACTCCACCGGCGATGAGGATGAACCCAAGATTGGATTCTCTGGAGAATCACCCCTCTCCCTCCGCCGCGGCCGGCAGATGCCGGAAACTGGATCTCGCGGGGGCGCCGCCGGGCTGAACGAGGAGCAAGAAGGAAACTGGAAGGGAACCCACCGCCGACAACGGCAGCGAGAAGGGGAGTAGATGGACGATCGGATCGAAATTGGATCTCAGGGCGAAGCCCAGCCGACGAGCAGGGACGCAGAGCGGCGGCGGAAGTTCCTTCCAGCGGGAGAGAGTCCGGAGGGGAGGGTTATCCCATTCCGTAGGCAAACGGGGGAGCCTGGGGGACTGCCTCCACTGGCTACACCATGACCACAATAGCCCTCTCTCTCTCTCTCTCTCTCTCTCTCTCACTCTCCGAGGGTGAGCCAGTAATTGACCAGTCGAAGGCATGGCTTGGCTTCCACCAGGAAGAGGAATCGCGTGTGCCCTCACTCTCTCCCAAGCCGTTGACCTTACGCTTAACTGGCGGTGACGTGTAATCTCCTCTTTCAGCCATCTCTCTCTCTCTCTCTCTCTCTCTGAATCCAAAAAAGGTCATCTTTCTTCAGACAGGATGAGCTCATGAGGAAGACAGGTCTGTGGGACCCCAACCAGTAAGAACATTGAATTACCGGACCCGCCCAATTAAGTGGGCCGGTAACCCCACCTTCGGCCCAACCAGGACTCGCCTCCAGATTTTGGCCCACAATACTCCCCATTCAGTCCCCTTGGGCCCGGCTCCAGCACGGGTAGGGGCTGTCCCGAATCCAGTCGTGCCACGTGTCATCCCCGTATCTCTCTCTCTCTCTCTCTCTCTCTCTCTCTCTCTCTGGGGGTCTCAGGGTTTCGCTCTATGTGAGGAGGATGGCGCCGGAACTTTATGACTTGGACGATTTCATTGGCAGGTAGAAAATTTATCATTTTCAGAGAAAAGTTTTATGTTTATCCATTTATTCCTCTCTCCCTCTCCCTCTCCCTCTCTCTCTCTCTCTCTCTAGATGCCCGATAGACCAATCCGCTCCCTGGGTTGACTTCAGGGGCCCCTTCAAGGCAGCCCACACGCCATCCGTTCAATTCGACTCACGTTTTGAGATATGAGTTAGTGAGGACAATCCGACTGGCCTCCCCTCGATGACCTCGGCAGTATGCCGATTCAAGGAGGCTCGTTCTAGTACGTTGACTGGTCGAAGGTTTACTTGCGCGCGTGTTCGTCGGATTGATCCGATCCACGCCGGTTCCCATGCAAGATAGAGATGGGGGGGTTTTATAATTCGCATCATCCGTCGGATCTCCACCATCATGGTCAACCGTATTCATTGGGATTGGTGCCTTCCAGCTTTCCCAAAGCAAAATCTGATTATCATATTGGATCGAGTTCTTATCCATGGTCCATTCAAGTACCCAGATCGGCTTTTTTTCAGCTGAACTTGCTGGACCAGGCAGGTTTCAGCCCTCATAAAGAAAACGGAGTCAACGCGTGTGATCGATTGAGATCGTGACTTTGGGGGATCAAAAATTCAAAATCAATCGACAAAATATAGACATTTATTATTCGCTGAGTCCATGCAAGTTTTTCTAATGCGAGACTGAGCTTCAATGCCTGCCCATGAACGTGAACAGTTGACTTTTAGTCTTCCGAGAAGAATCCAGATCGTTCAGCTAGGAGCTTCCAGAGGAGGGATGGAATGAGGCCCGTTCTTTCGTTGCTCATCCACCATGAGCATGCTCTCATCGATTAGGAACTCAAGACTTGGGGTACACGTTGCGACGTTATACGCACGATAGATGTAGGGCTCGATCTGCGTGTAGATGTACCCTAACCGCAGGTTTAGTCACCCTTGTCGACGTGGGACTAGTCAAGGTTCTCCATTTTTCTAACCGAAGACAGATCCGGAGAGGGGTTGGGTTGGAAGGGCAGCCCGATCAAACGTTACCTTCGCCGAAAGCCGGCCGAGGGTCACGCCTCCAGGCTACTCTCTCTCTCTCTCTCTCTCTCTCTCTCTCTCTAGTTCTCTTGGTGCGCCTCCAACTTGTGGGGATTTCTATTGGAGCCTCAGGCGCATGAGGGAGACGAAGGAGATATTATCTGAAGTGGGAGTGCGGCAGGGCAGGAAGGTTTACCGTTTTACAGGTCGGGGAAGCTCCTGTCTTTTAGGAAGCTTCCATCCCACGAGGACAGAACGGGGAGGACATGCCGGGGACCAGAGCCATGTCTCCTACGGGCGAGGGCCTTGGGTCAACGGAGCAATGAGGACGAAGGCGACCCCGCCGGGAGATGGGGATGGTTCTCTGCACCTCTGTGGGTCTCCCCCTCACTCGCCAGGTCCAGCTGCACCCCACCCCAGTCAGCCTCATTCCCTCCCCAGTCGTAATGCTCTGTGCTCCACCTCTCTCTCTCTCTCTCTCTCTCTCTCTCTCTCTCCCCACTTGTCTCCCCCGGAAAAAAGTCAAAAAGATCTGAGAAACACGCCCTCTCTTTGCGTTCAAATGGGCTTACCCATCGTGCAATGATAGAACAGAGTGAGATAGAGAAGAGAGAGAGAGAGGAGAGAGAGAGAAGAGGGGCAGTCGAACGTGCGTGCTATGCGGATCTACTCGTCTAGAGAAGTGTAAAGAGTGAGATATTTGGAGGGACGTGTGGGTGGGGATAGCATGATCGTCCGGGTGGAAAGTGAGGGCTTCGCGTGCAGGAGAATTTCCCGCAGTGGCGGGCAGGAAAGATCTTTAGCATGCCCGGCGGCGCCCTCAGAAGTTAGTATCTCCTCGCTGAATCTCCCTCCGCACGTGCCGGGCGAACCCATAAGAGCCCCTCTGGTCTACCATTCCCGGGGGGGTCAATCTACTGCTGGTCTTCCTCGGACGGCATGATGTGATCAGAGGGGCCGGGAGGGGCTTAGCTGACCCTCTTTCCTGTCAATAGCATCAATCAGCCCCGTGTTTTGGTCAACTCGGGCCGAGGCCCCACCGATTAGGTTGACTCCGCACCTACCTGCCTAATCAAGAACACTGCGGGACGCTACTGCCAAGAAGATATTCCCAACTTCAAGTTTGGCGTATGAGAGAGAGAGAGAACTTTTAAGAAAGTGACATCAGTGCAATTTCTGTGGCAACGAAAACGGGTTGTGGAGGTTTCAAGTTTGGAAAAATCAGTCAAAACTGCGGAGATATCTAACTCTCTTCGATGATTTGTACATTTGACATATATCCGCAGTATTTTCGCTTGCCATGCGCGATGGGGGAGGAGGAAGGGATTTCTTCTGGGTGATCATAGAAGCCGTTTATGCAAAATCATTTGCGTCTGGGGCGTCAAAGTTGGTAAGATTAGGCTACATATATAGCTACATATATATCCTCGGTAGATTGATACATCTACATATATATATATATATATATCGAGAGAGAGAGAGGGGGGGAGCGAGCGAGAGAGAGAGAGAGAGAGAGACAGGGGGAGAGAGAGGGGGAGCGAGCGAGGGAGAGAGGGAGAGAGAGAGAGAGAGAGAGAGAGAGAGAGAGAGAGGGGGGTGGGGAGAGAGAGAGGGTGGAATTGGCTCGTGGGTGCGCTGAGTTTAGATATTTGGCTTTCGAAGATCGGGCCAAATGAGAAAGTTCCCAAGTCCACGTCATCCCGTTGACTGCAAGCTGGTTCTCGTCCAGACTATCAAACACATGAAACAACTTACTGCGTGCGTGAGCGCCAGCTCCCCGGGTTGCAACCCAAATAGCCGCCGCACATTCATAGGAGAACGAGAACGAGATAGAGAGAGAGAGAGAGAGATGGGCTCCCGTGAAACCACGGGCGGTCTGCTTTCGGCACGTGGCACGCGGCCCGGGAGAGCACCCGGTGGACCCCCCAGGGCTGTCCCCTTTCCGGCCGATGGCGGCTGCCCAGATTTATGGAAATATTCAAGACGGCTTTCAAGCAGAACTTTCCCTGCGGGGGTATTTTTATTATTCATGCGAATTAAAAAAATGGCTGGAAAAAGGGTCCTCCGCTTTTATTTATATCATTAATTATTATTTTATTGAGGCAACAATTATTGAGTTTTTCGTTGTTATCTATGGCCGATGCCTCGTGAGATTATTGGTCGGCGGGTCAATCCGTTCGAGATTAATATTATTTGGGAATTATTTTTAAAAAATGTATTCAACGTCGGATATTTATTTGTGCCGTTGACTAAATGGTCCTGCCCTTTATGTGTGCTTTTTCTAAAAATGTTTTATGCTAAATTTTTCCTGGCCAAGCGATGGGCGAAGCCTTTTCCGGACGCGCGGTGGGCCCGCAGCAAGCGAGGCGATCGGTGACGTGGCGATACGGCTTGACGTGGCGCTTTGGAGAGCCCCGACTGCGCCCGCTGAGTTGGCAAGCAAATTGCGGCGGCCCACAGATCGAGTGGGCCACCGTCCGAGAGACGCGTGGCGGGGCCGAGGGCCCTGCGCTTGCATAAAAGAGCGCCGCCGCCCAAAATCTCGCGAATGAATGCCGCGCCTTTTCGGGCGCCGCCGCCGCCGCGGGAGCCTCTCACAATGCCCCTCAGAAAGACCAACAATTGCAAAATTACCTCCAAACTTTTTTCCCCCCGCGTGACGTTGCGCGCCGACCCAATGGGAACGCGCGAGAAGAGAAGGGAAAATTTACTGGCTCGTCGTTGCCCTTCACTGGTTTCCTCTCCAAGTCTTCTGCCCGCCCCCGCAAGATCAGACTGAGATCGGGTAGACTGTTCCCTCCTGGCGTTGAATTCCTCGAGAGCAGATTAAAACGGAGAAGTCAAACGCGAGGCATTAGTCAAACGCGGCGGGGGAGAGACCGACGTCCGAACCGGCTTCTCGCCCATTGTGAGACGCCTGGTCTCTCCCGGGGCCTCCTCGGTTTTACCCTGCAATTTATCCGTCCGCAGCGGTCAGAGGAGCGATCTCGGTGGAGAGGGCGATGCTCCCGCCCAGGGTTTCAGGGAACGAGCTCGGGCATGGGATCGATGATGCTCAGGCCGGCGTTGCTTCCGTTATCTTCATGGGCCGGCAGCCCCCATTTTCTTCATGCGGCTCTGAGATGGCCGAGATTTCAGGTCCCGGGACATGTCGTTTCCCCATCACTGTCGCCGGATATGGAAGAGAAGGGATAGAATATCTGTATTTATTGTCTGTTCTCCTGGCTGGTCTTCCCTGGTTAGCGCGCTCGTTCTGGTTTCGTAGGTTTGATCGTCCAAATAAAGCGATGGGCATTTGTTTTAAGTGCAAAGGAGGAGCCATGGAACCAGAGAAAGGAGGGGAGCTGGGCAGCTCACCGCGTCTCCGCTCCCTGTTGGGGGTTGCTGCTGAGGGACGACTTGGGTTGGGCTCCTGCCCACCAACTCACTGTTCTCTCTCTCTCTCTCTCTCTCTCTCTCTCTCTCTCTGCTTTTTTCATGCCTGTTGACCCTTCTACCTGCATTCGGATCTATCCCTACAGCTGAAGATGTCGTACCTCCCTCCCTCTCTCTCTCTCTCTCTCTCTCTCTCTCTCTCTCTCTCTCTCTCTCTCTCTCTCTCTCCACATCTCTACCTCCCTCTCCCTCCACCGTACCCGGCACGCACCCAAAAACTCGTCTCCCCTTCCAGCTCGCCCAGTTTCTCACGAAACGAGTACCTGTCGTCCCGGCCACTTGGGCTGTGAGATAGAAAGATTTTCAAGAGAGAGAGAGAGAGAGAGAGAGAGAGAGAGGGGGTGGAAGGCTGTTTGCTTTGCGGTACCTTTCCGCCCTCGAAAAGGGAGAGGAGAATCAAATAACGAGCTGCGGAGGCCACAAAGAAGTTTGTGGCTCAGAATCACCATCCGGTGCTGAAGTGGCAGCCACCCTCCTCACATATAACCAGCGGGGAGACAGAGAGAGAGAAAGTCAGGCTTAGATACAGTCCCGCGCAGACAGATATCCAAGACAGAAAGAGGGAGAGTTCGGGAGAGAGAGAGAGAGAGCTAGATAGTTCTCAGGAGGGGGAGGGGCAGCGGGCGGGAGGGAGGTAGAGAGAGACTAGAAAACGACAACCAGGAGGAGAGCACCCATATAGAGAGCGGGCGGGGGAGGGAAGCGCAAGTGTCGCTGGGACAGGGGGCGGAGTTTGATAGGGAAGAGGACGGAGAAAATGGCAGGAAGTAGGGGACTCGTGAAGCTCTTCGGGAAGACGATTCCGGTGCCCGTGGAGGTGGATATACAGGAAGACCCGTTCAAGGAAACCGGCGGCGGCGGTGGCGCCGGGGGAGAAAGAGGAGAAGCAGAAGACGAAGACGACGCCGGAAAGGTGAGAATCTTCCTGAGCGAACGAGTGACAGACGGGGCCTTTCCTGGGCTTTTCCTCTTCAGGTTCCTGCCGCCAATTGCGGCTTCACCTTCGATACCCCGATCGATTTCCTCGATTTTGATGAGTTTTTCTGCCCGTGTTCTTGATTTCCTCAATATTTCTCCAAATGGCGGCCCCCCCTTTCTTTCCTCTGTTCTCTGTCGGCCTGCCATTTTTTACGGGTCGCCGGGAGAGGGGATCTGATTTCTTCGACGTCTTCCACCTGAGACGGCAGTTCCTCGACTGGTTTTCTTAGAAATTCCTGTCGAAGTCTGATGAGTTCCTCCCTTCGAATTCCAGCAACTCCCGGTTCTTGCCGTGGAATCGTCGGGATCGGCGTCGGACGGGAAGAGCGAGCAGCGAACTTCTTCCTCCGCCGGCAGAAGCCTCTCCGGCGGGGGAGAGAAGAACCCGAAGCCCGCAAAGCCGGAGAAGATCCTCCCGTGCCCGCGGTGCAGCAGCATGGCCACCAAGTTCTGCTACTACAACAACTACAACCTCAACCAGCCCCGACACTTCTGCAAGAACTGCCAGCGCTACTGGACCGCCGGCGGCACCATGAGGAACGTTCCCGTCGGCGCTGGCCGCCGCAAGAACAAGCATTCCGCCGCCTACTGCCGCCACATCACCGTCGTAAAGCCCCCCCTATCGCCGGAGGAGCACGTCCCCGTCTTCCACGCGGAAGAGAAGTCAAATTCCGCCGCCGGCGATGGCTGGGGCGAGAACGCCCCCTGTTTCAGTGGGAATCCATGGGCTTGCCCCATTTCAGTCTACCCCATGGCAGCCTATTGGAGCGTCCCCTGGATGTCGCCGTCTTCTTCGCCGGCCGTGGGGAAGAAGCATCCGCGACAGGGCGAGGCCGAACCAGAGAGGTGTCTCTGGTTCCCCAAGACTCTGAGGATCGACGACCCCGTGGAGGCGGCCAAGAGCTCGATTTGGGCGGCGATGGGGCTCAGCAAGGACATGGCCGCCAGAGGGGGGCTCTTCACAGGCTTCGATCAGGCCAAGAACAACCCCAGCGCCTCCATAACCGAAGCTTCCAAAGTTTTTCTCGCCAACCCGGCAGCTATGTCTCGCTCTTTCAGCTTCCAGGAGAGCTCCATCTTAGACTGACTGGTTATTTCCCCGGCAAATTGTCTCCTGTTTTCCTTCTCCCCATCCACGACGGTGATCCTTCATGTACCCTCCCATGTACATATCTGATTTTGAGCGAGTCTGTGAGAGTTAATTGCTCAACCACAGGGATCTTGACAACTAATTGGGGAACAAGGGAATCTCTCTCTCTCTCTCTCTCTCTCTCTCTCTTCCGGTTTGAAGGGGAGGGCGAAGCAGCGACAGCAGCTGCACGCAGCTGGTTGCCTGAACGGTGGAGATGACCGGGAGAGCCGTGGGGGGGTTGTAGGGTCGCGCTCTCCCTGGTGTAGATAAACTTGCCAGAAGCGGGGGTGGGGGACAAGTATCTATCGTTTTCATGGTCCACCAGGGCAGACAGATGGACGGCGGCTGCTGCAGGAATGCCGAGCCCGCGATCGAAGCTCTTCGGATGGACGTATTGTCCGAGAGAAGACGCCGAGATCTACGTCGATTCATGCATTCCAGATCTCGCTCTCTCTCGCTCGCTCTACGTTATGCATGCCCCCATCTCCTCTCTCTCTCTCTCCCCCTCTCTCTCCCTCTCTCTCTCTCTCTCTCTCTCTCTCTCTCTCTCTCTCTCTCTCTCTCTCTCTCTCTCTCTCTCGCTTTCTGATCATGAGAGAGGAAGGCATCTCCCTTCTCTCTTTCTCTCTCTCCCACTGGTGGTCCGACGTCCACACTCCCTCTTGATTTACGACGGCTTTCATCACCCTTCACGTCTTGGGCTGGGTGGATGTCGAGAGGGGACTTAACCAGTAAACGATATATGAAGCCGGAGAGGGAGAGAGAGAGAGAGAGATGGGTGGGGAGACGGCGGGCAGCAATAAACCTTGACTTTTGTCTCGCCGAGTGTGACAACCAAATCCACTGAATCGCTGCCTCGCCCAATTGGAAAGTCAAGAAACGCGCCTTCCTCTTAAGCGCGATGGCGGGGGGGTCAACACTCTGGGAGGAATTATTGTCCGAGTCATCAGTCAAAAATGAACGACCAGTGCACCCAATAACAGTCAAACCCTTCGTTATGCAGAACCAACCTCGCACTCCGTGATCAGGGGTTAGTCAACGAGATCCCACGGGTCCACTCGGATCCAAATACTGGTAGCATCGATTAAACACCGATTTCACGTTAGATCAGACCCCCAAGACAATGGGTGTGTGTGTGTGTGAGAGAGAGAGAGAGAGAGAGAGAGAGAGAGAGAGAGAGAGAGAGAGAAGGGGAGAGGAGAGAGAGGAGAGAGAGGGGGAAGAGGAGAGAGAGGGAGGGGGAGAGGAGAGGGGAGGGGGAGAGAGAGAGAGAGAGAGATAGAGAGGAGGAGAGAGAGAGAGAGAGGAAGGAGAGACAGAGTGAGGGAGGGAGGGAGAGGGAGAAGGAGAAGGAGAGAGAGAGAGTAGAGAGCAGAGAGAGGATGTAGGGTACACTCATCATGATTGATCAATCACCAATGACAATCAGTGAAAATGGCAACAATGATGATCATGATCTGGGTCATCAATCGATCATCGATTGATCGGTAGATCATGACCCTATGGTTGACAATCCATTGGATGATGGAAAGTCATCATCTAATGGATGTGATTTAACCAAGGGGAGAGATTAAATCTCCCTCTCTCTCTCTCTAGACACCTCCACTCCCATCCACCCCCCTCCAACCACCCCCTCTCTCCTTCTATCAAAGAGTTTTACCACTGCCAATTTTACCACCATAACCTCTTCCTCCTCCCAATGACTTTATTGCCACTAGCATCACCACAGCCGCCAAGTTAACTGCCACTATCACTCCCTTTCTCACTCTCTCACTCACTCTCTCTCACCCCCCTTCTCTCTCAATCAACGACAATCAAAACCCCACCTTCACTGCCACCAACTCTCTCTCTCTCTTTGCCCACCTTCAAAGGCTCACATTGTCGCCGCCAACGTCACCTCCATTGACAAGGCAGTTGAAGGTGCATCTCTCTCTCTCTCTCTCTCTCTCTCTCTCTCTCTCTCTCTCTCTCTCTCTCTCTCTCTCTCTCTCTCTCTCTCTCACACACACACACACACACACACACACACTCACTCACT
The DNA here is from genome assembly GCA_024713555.1 of Spirodela polyrhiza. Classification (NCBI taxonomy): domain Eukaryota; kingdom Viridiplantae; phylum Streptophyta; class Magnoliopsida; order Alismatales; family Araceae; genus Spirodela; species Spirodela polyrhiza. Next base: position 4,880,650 of record CM046544.1, on the reverse strand, counting down.
GTACCCCCTCTCTCTCTCTCACTCTACCCCCCCCTCTCTTGCTCTAGCCCCCCCCCCTCTCTCTCCTCTATTGATAGGGCTTCTTCAAAACCCTACACCACTGCCACCTCTACCTCATTGTGCCTTTGAAGGCTAACATTGCCACTACTAGATTTACCTCCACCAAAAAGCTTAACTATCATCGCCTCTCCCTCTCTCTCTCTTCCTCTCTTAGTCTCTCACTTGCCCCTCTCTCTCTCTCTCCTCTATTAGTAAGGCCTTGCCACTAGTACAAGTGATGTTGCCTCTTTCTCTCTACTCAATTACCTAACTTGTGAATTTCTTGGGGACAGTATTTTTAGAGTATTTTCAACATAGGTAAGAGCAATTTGTAAGTTTTTTAAGTTTATCAATTCTTGATTCTTACATTTATTTATTAATTATTCAACATAGTCATTTTAAATTCAACATTAATATTTTGATGTGGTTGTCAATAAATATTAGATATTAATATGACGATGTAATCCTCTTCCAATAATAATGAATGCATTGTAGATACTAAGGTATGTGTTTCTAATATATTAAATATCTTGTATTATATATTTAGTGATGACAACCATTTTTTCTCAGAAAATATTTTCATCGGATATGAAAGTTTGACCATCTTTGGCTAGCAATAGAAAGTCTAAGTGTATATCTTATTTTGAGATGTTAAATGATGGATAATATTATTGTAAGATTTACAAGAAGAAAAATCTAAATTATGATCAGATAATTAGAAGGAACCGCTAGGGTAGCACTACCAACTTTTGGAGGCAACTAGACAAATGTCACTAGCCAATTCAAAATAAGTTGAAGGAAAAGTCAATTATTCACACTCATCGATTAATCTTTGATCACATGGTGCATACATCGAGTAAAGTGCCTCTATTTAAATAGTTGATTTTTGAGCAAACAAAGTAGTTCTTAATAAAATAAACATCATTGACCAACCATAGAGTATAATTGATCAAAGAATTTTCACATAGTTATTTTAATATTGTGCACAAGATCAATTTAGACTTTTATATTCGAAGACAACTGGGAAATATGTAGAAATCTTCTTTTTAAAAAGTAGAAACTCAAAGAAAAATTGAACCTAGTTAGACAAGTATCTTTACTAATGGATGTGTGGACAAATGATAACATGATTTCTTTATTAAGGATCACTATGTATTAGCTTGATAATGATTAAAATTTACAGGACTTGGTACGATTGATATCAAAATTAGAAGGTCTACACTCATAGGAAAATATGACTAGACTATTGTTAACAGTGCTTGAAAACTTTTTTGTTAGAGACTAAGGTGATATATGATTAGGTTATACATATTGTGTTTATCTTTTAATTTAAATACTTTAATTAGTTATTTTTATGATTATTTTATTTATATATTTATAAGTCATTGTAGTTATTATAGATAATGTAAGCAACAATACATTGATTATCGAAGTATTAATCACATGCTTAAGAGAGGTGAACCTGAATGTCGATAAGAAGTGCACATCATTAACTTAATTGTCTAAGAAGGTTTAAGGTGTATAAAGAAACTGAAAACATTATTTGTCGAATGAATGACAAATCTTATTGATGTATATGAACTCTTGATGTTTTCTACTACTTTCATATTAATAAGAAAAATTATATATCAAGTGAGATAGTTGGTTGGTGTTGTACAATCTTCTACTCAAAGATGGTAACTAAGTGGAGTTCTATAGAGAGTTATGATGCTGAACAACAACTTATTAATGTTTAATATTTTGACATGGTGGAGCTCAACTATGTTAGGCTAAAGTGATAATAACTACACGGGTTGTCATGTTGATCAAGATGTTAATTAGCCATATGACGACCCTAGAGTAATGCATGGGGTAGCTTGTTATTTTTTCATTACGTGTTATCTTAAGTGATGGGTAGTCAACTTTGATCAAGGATACATGTGTGGGAATGGTGGAGAAAATCAAAAGGTACAAAAAGATAATCAAAAGTAATAATACTTTTACCATTATAATGCTCATTGATCCACAATTGCAACTTTACCTTATAGCTCTGATAGATCGTGAGATAATTCTAAATGATATTTGTTGACTCCTTAAATATGTGACAAAAGAGGGATATAGCTATCAACATACACCTAGTAACATCACCTAGATTGTCTCACGTTGAAATATGGTTACATATTACTCATTATATCTTATTAAAATTCTAGTAAAAGAAATTGATCCACAACAAGTAATATTGGCAACATCTACTAAAGAAGAATTAGAGTCTTATTTGTGGTCACCAATCATAAAAAAAAAAAATATCTTGAATTAGTGGCAATGAGAAAGTTGTCATATATTCCCCAAATTAATAGTTATCACTAAGAAATCTTGTTTGTACAATAAGTACACTAGCAAAATAGTATTTCTACAATAGTTGAAGCATCGTCACATTTAAAAGGTCAAGGCTGATAGGAGACATAATATCATTACTGATGACTTTAAAATGTTGATTTCGTTGAAAATAATTTGAGTTGTTTGATTTAGATGTCGAGAGCCTAGATGTTGTAGAAAAGGATAGTTCATGTTGAGATGGATGATGACATCATGATTTTGTATTGTGATTGTGTGTGCACTAGATTATGTTTTTTTAACTTTATTCCCTCTTTTTGTCTATAGATATATTCATGCTTGCATTTTCTTTGTTCAATTCAATTGTTTTGTCATTGAATAATTTCATGAGATAGCCAAGTTTATTAGTATGGACTATTATTAGATATAGATATCTTTAGTTGCAACATATATATTTCATTAATTGTATCTTATAAAGCTCTCTCTCTCTCTCTCTCTCTCTCTCTCTCTCTCTTAGTCCCATTCATGAACTAAAATTATTTAATGTTACTATATATATCTCAATAAAGTTAAAACTTATGGCCAATTATTGTTTATTTATATGTAATATGCATTCATTTCATATACATATTCATATATAATATTTAGGCCTAATATAAATATATTTTACACCTATGTATATTGTGGTATATATATTTACATATATTTATATGTAACATTTATGTAAATATTTTAAATATATTGTATATATACTAATATATGAACTTAGGCTTAATATTTAATTATATATTATGCCAATGTATATACATTTATATATTTTATATGTAATACTTATATAAAATTAATATATGTATCATATACATAGTTATCTATGATATTTAGGCAAATTATAGCAATATAAATTATGCCTATGTATACTTACATGGTAGGACATTTATATATATATATTTATATATTTTATAGTTATTTATATTTTATTTACCTATTTAAATAATTAATGTATGTATTGTACATTTATTTATACATAATATTTAGGAATAGTATAACATATTATTTTATATAATCTTATATCAAATATAATATTATTTCTGACGATCGGATCGCCGATCACGATCAGCAATTTTGGCTGATCGGATCGATCATGATCGGGGAGAGAGAGAGAGAGAGAGAGGGGAGAGAGAGAGAGAGAGAGAGAGAGAGAGAGAGAGGGAGGAGAGAGAGAGAGAGAGAGAGAGAGCGAGAGAGAGAGAGAGAGAGAGAGAGAGAGAGAGAGAGAGAGAGAGAGAGAGAGAGAGAGAGAGAGAGAGAGAGAGAGAGAGAGAGAGAGAGAGAGAGAGAGAGAGAGAGAGAGAGAGAGAGAGAGAGAGCGAGAGAGAGAGAGAGATGGGTGGGGAGACGGCGGGCAGCAATAAACCTTGACTTTTGTCCCGCCGAGTGTGACAACCAGATCCACTGAATCGCTGCCTCGCCCAATTGGAAAGTCAAGAAACGCGCCTTCCTCTTAAGCGCGATGGCGGGGGGTCAACACTCTGGGAGGAATTATTGTCCGAGTCATCAGTCAAAAATGAACGACCAGTGCACCCAATAACAGTCAAACCCTTCGTTATGCAGAACCAACCTCGCACTCCGTGATCAGGGGTTAGTCAACGAGATCCCACGGGTCCACTCGGATCCAAATACTGGTAGCATCGATTAAACACCGATTTCACGTTAGATCAGACCCCCAAGACAATGGGTGTGTGTGTGTGTGTGTGTGTGTGAGAGAGAGAGAGAGAGAGAGAGAGAGAGAGAGAGAGGAGAGAGAGGGGGAAGGGGAGAGAAGGAGGGAGAGAGGAGAGAAGTGGGGGAAGGAGAGACACAGAGAGAGGGGTGGAGAGAGAGAGAGAGAGAGAGAGACGAAGGAGAGACAGAGTGAGGGAGGGAGGGGGAGGGGGAGGGAGGAGAGGGAGGGAGAAGGAGAAGGAGAGGGAGAGAGAGGAGAGAGAGAGAGGGAGAGAGAGAAGGGGAAAGTGAGAGAGAGAGAGAGGAGCTGGGTTCTTCTTCTGGAGCGGAGAGGAGAATAAGGAAGGGGAGGAAGAGAGCTGTAGTGGGCCATGGACAGCGGTATGTTTAATGGGTTAACAGGGCTTTTCAGAGCAACAACCACGTCCACGCCCCATCTCAGCGCAGCAGCATCCGCCAGCGGGGGAGGTAAGCGCACCGCAAGGTGAGACTGGAGCCGCTAGACCTGGAGTGGGCGAGGAAGCGCTACCAGCACCCCCCACCAGCAGCGGCGGCGACGCCGTCTGGCCAGTGTGCTCCCTCTCCCTCTCCCTCTGATGCTTCTTCTTCCCCTGAGAAGTGCGAGCTCAGAGGGCCATCGGAACCCTATAGCGAACTGAATAGAGGAGAGTCGTCGCCTCCGCCGCCGCCGCCACCGCGCTGATAAAAGGGGAAGCGGAAGAGACTGGACCATCGCCCAGCCATGGGCGGTCACCGGCCCTGTTTCGCCGCCCTGGTGCTGATACCGGCCATTCTCAGCCTCTTCCTCCTCCAAGGTAGCTGAATTGCGCAACCCACTCTCCGTTCCCTCCTGCTGAAATGCTGCCGTCCTCTTCCTTCCCTAGGGTTTGCGAGGAACATCAGGACCGCGAAGTTCGACGGGGAGACCTTCCGCACGGTGTTCTCGGGGGTGGGTTCCGTTCCGGTCGTCGCCGTTTCATCTCCGTCGTCTTCTTCCTCTCCTTCCTTCTCCGTTCCAGATCGCTTCGATTCCTCAAGATCCGCTGGCTGCAGGGGACAGCGACAGCAAAAGTGCTGGAATTGTCGGCGATGGACTACAGCGAGCCCGGCGCCAACACCAATCCTCGCGCGGGCTCCTTATGGGGCAGCCCCCTCCCCGGCCATCCGCCACCGCCGCCGCCGCCGCCGCCGCCGCCGCCCCCCAGTTCGTCCACTGACGATCGCCGATCTGCCTTCCTCTGGACGAAAGCTTCCCTTTCTGGTGCTTGATCTTGCTCCTTTTGTCTGTGTATTAAGAACAATGCCCTCTAGAGAGAGAGAGAGAGAGAGAGAGCAGAGCAAAGGAGATAATGTGACTGCTACTCCCTTGGCCTCGGTGCTCTTCCGCGTCTGAAAAAACTCATCTTTTTCTGGTGAAAGCTCGATCGAATAACAGCGTCGATTCTGTCGAGCTAGACAGATGGGAAGAACAGGGAAGGCCCCAAGATTCTCTCCGCACTATATATCTTCCGACAGGGAGCCTAACCAGTGAGTATATATCTACCAGTAGTCATTGCAGGAGCAGTGGCCCTCCCGGAAATGGTGGAAGCGGCTGCGATCCCTGACGATGACTTTCCGGTTGTAGACGGCCAACACGGCCATGGCGACGGCGTGGGAGTCGGCGCAGGTGCGCAGGTTCTTCGCCACCCTGATCGTCGCCCCGGGCGGGGTGGAGAGCACCCCGAAGGCGATGGCCAGCTTCTCGCTGTTGAAGGACAGCGCCGCCGCCTTCTCCTCTTCGCCGGACTGGTGCAGCTCCGCCGCGACGGTCGGCTCGTAGCCCGCCATCTTTAGCTGCTTCCCGATCTCCTCGAGCATCTGGTAGATCTCCTCCTTCCTCGGATGGTCGCCGTCGTCGGCGGCGAACCCGTGGACCTTCCCGCCGGATTCGATGGTGCTGCAACCGGCTGGGTCTGGATCCCTCGCTCCTTCATCAACCTCCGGAGCTCCGGCACCATCTCCCAGTCGCCGGCAGTGGCGTGCGTGCTCAGCAGCAGTACGAAGTCCCCAGCTTGCTGAGCCTTGACCTCCACGAGGTGCAGGACGACGCGCTCCCCGAGCTCGTGTGTGGCGGTGGATCCTGCCGGCCCCGAGCAGGGTCCGCCAGAGGGTGGCGTTGGGCTTGAAGCCTGTTGACTTTACGATGAGCCCCTAGGCCCGGTCGAGCATTCCGGCGCGGCCCATCAGGTCAACCACGCAGCCGTAGTGATGCAGGTTGGGGGTCAACCCTTGGTCTTCCTTCATCGAGTGGAAGAGCCGCAGCCCCTTGTTGACCAGCCCGCAGCGCCTGCAGGCGGCGAGAACGCCGGTGAGGGTCTGCTCGTCGGCGGCGACGCCGGCCCTCTGCATCTCCGAGAACATTTCCAGGGCGTCCCTCCCGCGGCCGTTCATGGCGGGGCCGGAGATGATGGCGCTCTATGCGACGATGTTCTTCTCTGGGGTCTCATTGAACACGGTGAGTGCTTTCTCCACGGACACGCACTTGGAGTACATCGCAACCAGCGAGTGGCGGAGCGTGGCGGCGCCGCCGTAGCCGCGGTCCTCGATGTAGCCATGGAGGCGCTCCCCGAGTTGCAGAGCTCCCAGGTGGGCCCCGCGGCGCAGGCCTGGAGCAGCAGCAGGCAGGTCACCTCGTTGGGCTCCATGGCGTAGCAAGGTTGCTGCATGAGACCGAAGAGGAGGAGGGCGCCCTTGCTGCGGCCGTTGTGGGTGTAGCAGGAGATGAGGACGTTCCAGGCGATGACGCCTCTGTGGGTCATTTCGTCGAACGCGAGCTCGGCGTCGAGTGTGCTGCAGCAGGAGGCGTAGAGATCCATCAGGGAGGTCAAGAGGAGAGAGTCCGGCTGGTGCCCGTTGCGGATGATCCCGCCGTGGAGCTGCTTGCCGCCAGCGAGGTGGCGCAACCGGTTGCAGGCCTTGAGGACGAAGGAGAAAGAGGCCGGGTCTGCCCTAACGCCGCGCCGCCGCATGTCCCAGAAGAGGGAGAAGGCCTCCGGCGAGGAGCTCTGAGAGTAGCCCCTTATCATGGCGTTGAAGAGGGGAGTGTAGGGCCTGGGGATTCACTCGAAGACAAGACGGTGGTTGCCTAGCAGATTCCCGGAGGGTTTCACGGCGGCGCGGGACAGGAAAGCGGCCATGAGGGCGGTGTCTCTGCCGGCGGCGGAGAGCAGGATGGGGGCATGGAGCTGCCGGAGCTGCGCTTCCTATGAGCACGACTTGATGAGAGGGACCATCCATGGGCTCACACTGGCCCCGAAGGCTGAGGGCGGCGGCTTCCGCCGCCGCTTCTGCTCCTGTTCTAGTTGATCGGAGAACCGGGGGCGGTAGAGGGAGCGCAGGTTTCGAATTCGGACAAGAAGCATTATTTTCCCCTTCCGATCCGAAGTCAACGGTGCTCTGTTTCTCTCCGGCTTAAACTATAAGAAAATATATGCACGGTCTCTCCCTCTCCTCTCTCTCTCTCTCTCTCTGCCCCTCTCTCTCCCGAGAGACAGACGGGGAGAAGAACATACGACACCGCGTTCGTCGATATATTCTTTCATCCGTACCTGTATGTATACCTCTGGTTTCTACAGTTCGGCATGTTCTTCCCTCCCCGTCTCCTGGGTTGCCATATTTCGGCGACACGGTTCCCGACGGGAGTAAGATTCAGGGAACGCCGGTGGCCGACGGACAAGAAGCCTTCACCGGGTTTCGCCGGCCGGCGGCGGTGGCGGCGGCGGCGACGCCGCCCTTGCTCTGCCTCCGCTTCTTGAAGTTGGCCTTGAAGCAGGCCTGCCTGAGCCTCTTGGTCCTCTCCTCCAGCTGGGTCCCGGGCACCCTCTCCATCGCCGCCCTCTCCCCCTCCAGAATCTCGATCGCCCGCTGGAGCTGCATCTCCCCCATCTCCCCGTCTTCTCTCCCCAGCTCCTGGTTTCGCATTTGCAGAGCGTCCGACTCAGAGCCAGTCAGTCGCCGATGAGCGGAAGAGTCTTCCCCGTCGTCGTTTCCACAAGTATGGCAAGGGGGAGCTATTCTGAGAGACCCACCTGGACGTTGCTGATGAGGGCCTGGAGGCTCTTCATCTTCCGGTGAGGCCAGCGAGGGATGCCGAGCTCCCGGCACTTCTTCTTCAGCTGCGTGAGGCCCATCTTGAGCTCTTTCGCCGCCACAGTTATCGGAACGTAGAAGTACCTCGACACCTCCTCCAAGGTCATGGCCCTCTCCTCCCTCTCCCCACCGCCGCCACCGCCGCCGGCCGCCAACTCCGTGATCTCGTTATCTTCGTGGCTAGCAACGTCGAGATGGGGGTCCTCCACGCCGGCGATGTCTCCGGCGACGCTCTCAACGCAGGTGGAGCTGAAATCTGCATAGAATGCGTGAGGAAAGCCATCTATCTAGCCATTGTATATACTGAGAGAGAGAGAGAGAGGGAGCCTCACCTTGGAAGAGGTCATAGGAGGGGAAGAAATGGCCGGGGAGGAGCGGCTGGAGTGGAAGGGGATCCGGAACACCAGCTTCCACAGCGCCGTCAAACCGCCAGTCCCAGAGAGAGGAGCCACTGGAGGACAGTGTAAGGGTGAAATCGGAGCTTGGGCTGGATGAACAGAGAGGAACGAGAGAGTACTGGAGCACAAACCTGAAATCTTCCTGCTCTTCTTCAGTGGCCACTCCTCCGGGATCCCCAAGCCAGTTCCCTAATTCCTGGTGGTAATCCATCTTGAGAGGGAAAGAGAGGGAGAGCAGCGAGGGATAGAGAGAGAGAGAGAGAGAGAGAGAGATCCTGTGGGGTTAACAACGTCGAGGATGCGATTTATATGAGCCTAGTCTCGGCTCTTGAGTCATCGGCGGCGCTCTCCTCAAATCATCTCTCTCCATTGATTGTCAGGGGGCTCCATGCAGCGAGTTACTCATTCCTCGATCACGGAGAGTTACAAAAATTACGACGTAAATGCCGACGACGAGTGGGCGGCATGGGAGAAAACGGCCCGACTCCACTCCACTTCGCCCCATCGTCGAGTATTAAATGCCCGAATCGTGCTGCCACAAGCTATTTCGTTGAACGACCAGAGGGTTTCAATCTCTCTAGGTTCCGTCAGTTTTCCTCTCCCAGATAGAGAGAGAAAGAGAGAGAGAGAGAGAGAGAGAGAGAGAGAGAGAGAGAGAGAGAGAGAGAGAGAGAGAGAGGAGGGATGGGATTCACGGAATGAGATTCATACTCAAGAAGCTTATACATTCCTGTAAATCATGTTGAGATGATTCGAGTCCGCATCTATTGGAACGCATGTTTGATGGGGGGGTGTTCTTGTACGTGATAAATCTCTGCGCATCTCTGCACCCACTTCTTCTCTCTCTCTCTCTCTCTAATTCTTTCATACTGTAGCGGATGAAGAACCAGCTTGATCGTCGCCGGCGGCTTGTGAGCAAGCTGGGAGGTCTTGGAGTTGATCTTGGGCGATTCCATGAAGAAACGCATAGACTCCGGAGCCAGCCGTCGTTCACGGAGATCTTCAAGGCGGGCGAGAGCCCTCATTGACCGTCCGGCCTCCACGAAGATACTCCACACTCTTGGCAAGCCAAAATGATAATGAACGCAATGATGACCATCCACCAGGTTCCGACCGTTTAACGCAGGCGCCGTCGTTGGCCTCCAACCGCGGAACCATAAAACCCTAAGAGCAACAGCATGAATACGTAGAAAGCCGTTATTCTCCTCTGGTGAGCGATTTCAAGAAGTCAAGTGGATTATGGGCCTTACAAAGAGCGGCCCGAACCCTGACATGAGAGAGAGAGAGAGAGAGAGAGAATGGTGGAGGTTGGTGGCTGGAATAGCCAACAACTAGACGAAGAGATTTGTCAACCCATTGGTTCCCCTTCTAGACACTTTCAATCACTGGATTAGGGTTGTAATTCTACATATTTCATCATAATTTAGCCTAGCCATGCATAAATATTCGTCTTGAGAAAATTGAACTAAGAATTAATCAGGGCGAGAAACTCGAGGAAATAATCAAACTAGGCACATTAATTGGACAGGAACCCACAACTCCGCAGGATTGAATTCAACCTAGGCCAAGGGTTCACAGGATTCCAGTAATATTCATCTTGGACAATCCCAGTGTCTATGAAAGACATACTCCGAACGGGCTGCCGATTCAGGGACATAAATTCAATAATTGGTAAAAAAATCTTACCGATGGGAAGGAACATTGACCACAACTGATTACAGATCAAACGAACTTTCTTCGGAAGCCGTGGAATTCAGATCAAGCACTCCTTTTCTCAATCGCTTGAGGAAGACTTTTATTCACGTCATCTGAGCAAAGTCGGCTACAAAGATGGGTACAACACCACCCACCCCCGGGTGACGTTGACACGAGCACGCCTGTCTCGAAAGCTAGGAAACATGAAATCTACGCCCCGAATCTACAGATCTGTAGCAGAAACCCGATGAAAAAGATGGAGCTGGGAGACCTTTCTGCGCTGTTCTTCCGGCATGAGATGACGCTTGGCTCAGATATTGTTTACGAGAACAAAGCCTCAAATATTACGGGCGATCTGACGCAGAGAAGAGTAGGTGCCCGTCACTCCGAGCAGGACGCCAATCACCAGGATTCCCATTATAGCCACCAGCTCGAGCCTCGACTGACCAGCGAGGCCAAAGATCTTGAGGTAGCATATGCACGGCAGCAGCAGCGAGACCAAGACGCTCAGGAACGACCCGACGAGGGACATGAGATATCCGAACATCGGGACGGACAGGGCGATGGCCACGGTGCTAACCACTATCAACGTTCTTGTCAGGAGGCTGGCCGGTCCCCCGCTGTGCACCAGGAGACGTTGTTCTATGGCTGTGGCTATCGGCGACACCATCAACGCATACTTCGCGAAAGGGTTGATCAACGCGGTATAAATTGCGATCTTGGAGCTGAACTTTTCGACTGAAAGGTTCAGTGTCACTTGGGATTTGATGCCTTCCCCATACATTAGGTAGCCGATGACGGCCATGGAACTGTAGTTGAACGTGCACAGGAGGAAGCACACCGACAACGCCTGCAAATCGAACCCACATAGAAGTGGATTAGACAAAGTTGTGAATCAAACTTAAAGATTATCTGTGTGTATATATAAATATGTAAACTTTGTGCGGATGACTGACCTTGGGGAACTGAGTTCTATCCTTCATGGAGCTGCACAGGGTGGGGAAGACGGCGTGGCCGCAATAGCAGAAGGCATACAGACCCAAGGAGGTAGGAAGGCCGCCGATATTGATGAGCCTCCCTCGTTCATGGAACCCGATTTGATCGAATGCGCCGGCCCAGAGAACACAGCCGACCAGAATCACCGAGGCCAGGACCCCTCCAAGGGATACATAAGCGAGGGCGCCCAGGCTCCTCAACCAGGTGGTGGGCAGGATCACGAGAGCCGCCAGCAGAGTGAACAGCTGCTTCCCCTCGATCTTCATCTTCCCTAGCTCGAGACTGGCGTTTGGGAACAGCTTGTCCAGGTTGTCTCCCTCTAGAATCAGGAATCCCGTGGAAACAAGGTAAAGTTCTAGGTAGATGAAGACGGATAGTGTTATCCTCCCGGCGAAGCCGAAAGCGGACTCTCCAATGTCCGGGTAACTTTGGGCGTAAGGCCCGGCGTCCATGCACCGTTGCAGGAGTAGCCCGGTGTAGCAACAGGCGGCTGCTATGACGATCAGCCAGGCTAAGCTGAGCCAGCCTCCTTCTGATAGCGCGTAGGGAATCGACAGAACCCCCACCCCTGCGAGCATGAACAATGGAGTCCACGGCTGAGACGGATCGGGGGAAAAATAAACGATGAGACTCTCTTCTCCCCAAACATCAGATCTATTTGAAGAGGATCTCTAATCACACTGGCCTCTCATGGGCATCGTTTCGAATCATGGAAATGGGCCGATCCAAGTGATTCGAGGCCCCAACAAAGTGGGGATGAAAATGAGATCAAAGGGGGAAAACGGTCTGAATCTCAAAACTCTCGAACACAAAACGATGATATTAAGTCTCATAGGCGAAATTTTACGTTAAATATGACGGAAAGCTCCGAATCCACCGTAGATAAAACGCGAGGAGAGAGAGAGAGAGAGAGAGAGAGACCTGAGAGAGCATTGAGCCCGTTGAAACATGTCCTCGCAAACGAGGCCTCTCCATGGGGCCTGTTCTTGATCATAAGGGCCTTCTCAATGCCCTTCTCGTAGTCCCCAAGAAGGGGAGCGTCCACGCCAGATTCCCTTCTGTGCTGGCGAGGAGGAATTCCATTGCAGGTGTCCGGTGAAGAAGACGGGGATAAGGCGGCCATAGTCCCTCAGCCCCCTCGCTCGCCCTCCCCCAGAACGAGGGGGAGGGCAGGTTTATAGAGCGCCGCCTAAACAGGCCCCAAAGTCCGTGGGACTCTTGAGATCCCAGCGATCAGGAATCAGGTTTAAACTCCTATTTAATTAACGGCTTACGTTCAATCTTTCGCGGAAATTAGCTCCTGGCTCGACCTGGACACGGGCAGTGGTCAGGTTCGCCATCTGTTTCCACCTCCCCCCGACAACTTTGGTTTCGCTCGTACTCTGGTTTCGCTCGTACTCTGGTTTCTACCTATATACTCCTCCCTCTCTCTCTCTCTCTCTCTCTCTCTACCTCTGTCTTTTTCTCTGTCTCTGTCTCAGTCTGTCTGTGTCTCTCTCTTGTCTCTCTCTCTCGTCCTCACCCTCTCTCTCTCTCTCTCTCTCTCTCTCTCTCTCTCTCCCCCCTCTCCCTCTATGAGGCGCGTGAATCACAACGTGTACTGGGACGCGGCCATCGGCGTTGAATCGATCAAACCACAGGTAGGATGTTGACTCAATAAAATACAGTGCGAAAGTAAACGGCGATCGATTGGTAGCCATGATCACCGCCCGCAACGTAGAATTAAGAGAGAAATAGGAAGAGCGGGAGAGAGAGAGAGAGAGAGAGAGAGAGATAAAGAGAAAGGGAGAGAGGGAGAGAGAGAGATAGATAAAGAGAGAGAAGGAGAGAGAGAGAGAGCGGGGGGGATCAGTAGCCATGAATAGCACAAGAAGGCAGAATGATTGCGGAACGACGATACGGCCCAAGGGCGTTTTCCAGAGTCTCATCAATTTCATAGATATTATTGACAATGCGCACATATGAGGAGAGCAACTATGCCGTCAACTTTAGGGAATAATGTATACTCGGTAACCACAAATGCGGTCAGCTCGATAAGACCGCATTTAATGCGGAGGGGATAGAGAGAAGATGAGACGTTCGGGGCATGACCGTGAACCGCTTCTCACGCCCTTCAAAGGCGCATTGGGCAGGCCAGACTAGAAAGAAATGGTTCAGTCAAATCATTTCACATTCAATGAGTAAACGGTTTATACGTTTATCAAAGAGTCGTCAGCACGTTTATCGAGGCAGTCTAAATAGGGTTTCTAACAAAGTGATCTTTACTTGTTAGTGAAGGAGTAATAAGTTTTTTGGCGGTTAAGATTAGAAATCTGTATTTTAAGTTTCAGAGAGTGCTTTTTTATACTTTTATTATATTTAGTGAAGTTTTTGATCACCGCCTGCGGACATAGGAGACCAACCTGGAAACCACGTAAATTTTTATATCTCTAATTGTGAATTATTTATTTCATTTATCTTTTACTTTCCATGATAGAGCCCCCCTCCCCCTTGATGAGGGCAGACTCTACATTCTGCCGCTGGGAGTCTTTCAATGGCGGACTCCGACGTGATCCAAGATCCTGTGGGGGAAGACGACGTGGCCGCAGACGCGGAAGACAAACAAGCTGTCGGCGGTAGGGACGCCGCTTCATGACGAGCTTTGGCCCCAAGGGTAGAATGTAAAATGCCTGGAGCGTAGACAAGTGATTGATTCCTAGCCATGACATCAGTCCGGAACGTTGGTAGCCATAAATAACGATAGGAACAAACGGCGCCATCGAATTATTTAGTCACATGTGAATAGAACATGTGAATCCCATTTCTCGACACATGATACCTCCTCTCTCTCTCTCTCTCTCTCTCTCTCTCTCTCTCTCTCTCTCTCTCTCTCTCTCTCTCTCTCTCTCTCTCTCTCTCTCTCTCTCTCTCTCTCTCTCTCTCTCTCTCTCTCTCTCTCTCTCTCTCTCTCTCTCTCTCTCTCTCTCTCTCTCTCTCTCTCTCTCTCTCTCTCTCTCTCTCTCTCTCTCTCTCTCTCTCTCTCTCTCTCTCTCTCTCTCTCTCTCTCTCTCTCTCTCTCTCTCTCTCTCCCTCTCTCTCTCTCTCTCCCTCTCCCTCCTCTCTCTCTCTCTCTCTCTCTCTCTCTCTCTCTCTCTCTCTCTCTCTCTCTCTCTCTCTCTCTCTCTCTCCTCTCTCTCTCTCTCTCTCTCTCTCTCTCTCTCTCTCTCTCTCTCTCTCTCTCTCTCTCTCTCTCTCTCTCTCCCTCTCTCTCTCTCTCTCCCTCTCTCTCTCTCTCTCTCTCTCTCTCTCTCTCTCTCTCTCTCTCTCTCTCTCTCTCTCTCTCTCTCTCTCTCTCTCTCTCTCTCTCTCTCTCTCTCTCTCTCTCTCTCTCTCTCTCTCTCTCTCTCTCTCTCCCTCTCTCTCTCTCTCTCTCTCTCTCGCTCTCTCTCTCTCTCTCCCTCCCTCCCTCCCTCCCTCCCTCCCCCCCCCTCCCCCCCCCCCCCAACAATTGTCAGTATGTGCCTCAAAAATGTGCGTGTCATCAGTTCTATATCAAGAGAATTTGGCTAATTATCTAGATTTTGGCTACCCATTGGCACCTCTAAATGGCACACATATAGCTGAAGTTGAGTATGCAACATCTGGATTGGGTTGCACACATTTTGCTGGTGAAATCTCAATTGAAGGATTAGAAACAATACCTAGATAAGATTTAATTGTGTGAAGACATGTAACTAATTCAACTTAAAATCTGATTATAATTTTGACACAACCACATTGTAAGTATACATCATTTACTTGAGATTGGATTGATAAAAATCCTAATAGAGATGAGAATGTTTTTTATTTTAGTAATACTAAGAAATAATAGGTCTATATTCATTAAATCTTTGAATATTTGTTAATCTCATGCCTGAAATTAGAATTTGTAGCAAAAAAAAACGTATGTCATTCAACCTGAATTTATTTCATAATATTCCATTATTAAACTCAATTTCAATTTGAATGATTTTTTTTCATACGTGAATATGTTAAAATTACATTTTCTCTATGATTTATTTTCTTCTTTGTGAATAGAGTAATTAGTAAAAATGAGTTATAAATAATACGTATGAAAATAAACAAAATTGTTTGATGGTAAGAATTTTCTGTAAAAAAATGAAAAATAGAAAGTACTCCGTGAAATACATATGAGCAATTATTTGAGTAAACATGTAAAACAATTAATGATAATTCATTGTATATTGTCAAATTATCAATTTTTTGATCAAATCCAAGTAAAATTTTACTCAATGAAAGAGTATTGTTGATTGGGGGAGCAATCCTATAGAAATCTATCATCATTTTTTTCATTCATTTTAAATACTGATCAGGGAAATTCATCAACACCATCAAGCCTTTGTCACATTCATCAATGGTTCTAATTCTCTCAATCTAAAAGTCAGGATTAAATATCAACGGTAAGATCCCCAGGGTATAAACATATACATATCTATAAATATGACTGAACGTTTAAAAAAGTTATCATTTTCTCATTTTCCAATAGCCAACTCATGTCTTGAAGCCATGTGAGAAAATTTCCACACCCCTCGCTTGGTGGAGCAGAGTTCTACCAGAAGAAGTTTGCAATGGAGTTGATGGCGTGCAGGCGAGCATGCACATACAGTGAGAGCACTAGCACGGCACGCACAAGCTGGTAGCACGTGCGTGGGAGCACACATTGGCATGACATGGCATGTGCGGAAGTACAGAAGATGTCTGCAGAAGCATGCATATCACAAGCAAACTCCCCCTGTTCAAGACAAGGTTAACAAGGGCTTTTTTATGAACCTTGCTAGCTGCTGACATTGACATCGTGCCATGTCGTCATGATGTCAACAAGGCATTGGCACAATGCAATAGCATAATGAGATTGGGAGAGGTTCGTAGGGGCTTCTCCCATGAGCCTCAGTGGTCGCTAAACACAGCAGCTGCATAGTGCAGCACGGGAAGCACAAGCATGCACGGAGCTGCTGGCACTTCGCAGCACTACGGCGGGGTGGGCACAAACGTGGCTTGCCTGGGGTATGGCATGCGCCTACCGTTGGTAGGTGGGCTGCGAGGTTAGCTGGACCAGCCCACCAGTTAAACTTGCACCAAATTCCAGCAGCACTTAAGAGACATTTATAGGGTTCCATCTTGTGAAGACCTCTCGTCAGGGTGACGGGGTGCTGACTAGTAAGAGGCAGTTTGGATTTGGAATGAGAGGCTCTCCCCTGTAAATAGGAAGGCCCCACAACCACAATGATCGAGAAGTCTGGGAGTATTGTATGAGATGTACTATTCTATCATCAGTGTCCTTCATTAGAAGAGTTATCTCCTTTCAGTGTCAAGCTTTTGCACATCTTTAGTGAGGGAGAAGGTGGAAATGCGTCCAAGGCCACTCAAGCAGGTAAGAGCTTTAGAGATACATCCGCTCCACTCGCATGATACTAACCTTTTGAAAATATAGTCATGATTTCAAATCGACTTTTTGGCCATATCCTTTTCCCTGACTCTGAATCTGAAGAAGCCATCAAATCTTGAATTATGAATCCATTCTTACTTTTTGAAATTTCAAATATATGAACAACTCTTCCAACTATAACCAGTTACTATGCCAATCTTTATGACACACCAACAATCATTATAGGTATTTTGTTTCTTCTAGAAATTCTGATCTAAGAGCAGACATAGGAACTTTATATGACGAAGACAAAAATGTTCAAGACATTATACAAACTAACCCTCATGAAATAGTTAAAACCAATCCTTCAAAAAATGCAATTGATTTCAACCGATGCCCAAAAATGTAGTGTATTCCTAGTCATGTTTTAAAATATCACAAAAATATTAATGTCCGTCTGAGAAAGACCAGCATGCTACATCTTGTCATCTCACAATACATAATATATATCCCAAATGGATAAAAAATATTGTAAAAATTCATAGTTGTCCAATAGAACTTATATAACCCTATTTAGGGGCACATGTATCATTCCACTTGTGAGATTATTGCTGAAGCATTATGACTCCCAAGAGATTTCATTTTATCTTCCAAGAATGAAGAAAAACGAGGATACATTCCAGAAAACTCACTGAAATATGACATCATTTTCATGTCTGATTTCAAGAAGATTTGTTTCATATCTCTTAAAAAGTTCTTCTTCATTTTACTATAGAAACTTGCCTCACAATAGCTCATCATTTTCTAGCATATCATATCTTAAAGGCTCAGCCCATTTAACTCTTTGAATTAATCCTTGCTCAAGTGCAAGAAGGTACTTTGAACGCCAAACCTTCATTGTCTCAGTACATTGGCATCACTAGCATCCTCCAATACTATAACATTTATCTTCTACTATAGTTAATTCTCAGTATTCTCATCTTTCAGTACATATGTTTGATAATGTTTTAACATGAAAATATTTTCTGAATTAAGACAATTTTGATCATATTACTATCATAAATATAATCGTATTAGGTATTTAAAACTCAATAAATTTTTTTGGTTCATCATGGATTTGGTATAAGAAATTAGAGTGTTTGAATTGATGATTAAACTGAATAAGTTATACTATTGAAATAAAGTTGAGATAGAATTAATAATGAATTTTCTAAGCTTAAATGATAAATGTTTTGGCCTATTCTTTTGTGTTTTGTCTTTGCCAAAAAAGGTTAAATTGTTGGCTTTAGGAGTGTTTATTATTATATAAATTTTTAATGACGCATGGCATACGATTTTAATCATTACTTTTTTATGAATGTTAAAAATATTAATATTTATGGGCATTGCCACTTATCAAAAATAATTATTTGGACAATAGATATTACATGGCTGCTTGAATATTGGTACGAAAGTTTCACCAATGTAATATATGGCTCTCATTTTATATTATTATTTCTGATCATTTTATGAAAAAATTATTGAGTAATTGATTTTGTGATATTTAAATGGTTATTCATAGTCTTCTGAATATTTCTAGATATTATATGAAAACGTATTTTGAGATACCAAAATTTCAGGACAGTAATGATGCCATAATTAAATTTACTATTGAACATGTATACCTTATATTCATATTTTATTTGATGTAATTTAGATTTAATTTATAAGTAAAATCACTGCTTTATTAAAAGATTTATTTATGGGCATTCCTCAACCTAATGGCAATGAGAATGTTTTATCAATGAGATAGCTTCCCAAGATGATGTGAAGAACAAAATCAAGCACAATTCATCTTCAATTTCAATTATTGATTTTTTCTTACATCTTGCATGATAAACTTCTGATTAAGTATTGACTTGATCTCTCAAGAGGGCTGATCCATGTAATCAGTGTTATGCAACCTAGAGCCATTATTCTATAAGATAATCGCAAGAAAAATTTTACTACACGTAAACTCATTAATAAATTATTTTTGGCTAAATATTTAGTTTATTACAACTAGAATGAGTGTTCTTGGAGAGTGAACGTAGGGGATTATACTCATAAAAATTTTAGAGTATTCAAGATTTCAATATAATCAATATTAGAGAATTTAGAATCAAATAAAAGAGATCAATAAAATATGAGTAGTTTTCTGAAACTCAGAATTAGAATAAGATCAATTCAAACCCTCCTTCATCTAAGTTCACCATTAGATCTAGCATAAGAGACTTGCATGGCTTGAGTATCAACTAAACTACCTTTCTTTCTAGTGCTCAAATATGATGGTTTTCCATGTAAACTCTTCGTAGGATGTAGATAGGTGTTTTGGCTCCTGGTTTAAATGTTTATTTTCGTATCTCACCTTTATATATGGGCTGAATTCCCTTCTATATATTCTGCATATTGAGGTCCGTTTGCAATAGTTGGAGATTGGTCTATTTCTTATGACTTCAAGGCCTAAAATTGAAGCTTCGAAAAATAATTTTTAACCCAGCAGAATTCATAAAAAATCCAAATGTCCAAACTTGAATGTGACGTTTGTTTCATCGTGTTGACTAGGCAAGCCTCCCCCCAGCAAGTAAAGTCCTACATTAGAGGGGTAGTCAACCTTTGGAACAAAGAGAGTGACTTTACAACAAGAAGTCTACTTCATGTTACTGACGACGATTAAGGCTAATTCAAGTTGACTAACCACTCTGTGAATGGGCCCATCGACAAACTTTGGGGTTGTAATGCCCCATGGCTGCTCATAGTCCACCCACCAGTTTTTGCGCATGGAAGATCCATCAAATTCTGTGGTGGAAACAGATAATTGGGCCTCGTCATTATCCCAAGCATTCCGACTGTGAGATACAACTGTACAGGGAGCAATTACCCCGGTAATTTTGGGGAATAATATATGCAGGAGAGACAAATATGCGTGTCTCCGGGCTGCTTCTAGAGAATTACAGACTGGTGATGATCTGCCTGGCGGCGCAGTAGGTGCCCACGACGGCGATGGAGGCCCCCGCCGACATGATCGCTCCGATTAGGGCCGACTCTGCGCTGCTCCGCTGGGCGTCCTTGAAGATCTTGAGGTAGCACATACAGGGCAGCAGGACGGAGGCCGTGGTGCTGAGGAGGGCGCCGGTGAGGGCGATGAGGTAGCCGAAGAAGGGCAGCGTCAGGGCGGCGACCGCCGTGCTGAGCACCAGGAGGGTCCTGATGAGGACGCTGACGGACCTCGAACCGGAGGCCTGGAAGTGGTCCTCGATGGCGGCGGCGACCGGCGCGAGCATGAGGGCGTACTTGGTCAGCGGGTTGACGACGGTGGTGTAGATGGCCAGCTTCGAGCTCAGCTTCTGGGCTGGGAGGTTGAGGGTGATCTGAGACTTGGCGCCGGAGCCATACATCAGGTAGCCCGAGACGGCCATCGACCCGTAGCTGAGAGTGCAGAAGAGGAAGGAGATCAGCAGCACCTGCAATGGCGGACTCCGGCGTGAGTTCAGAGCATCAGAAATTTGGGGGGCAAGAAACCGTGCAAAGGTGGCCGGTCGATCACCTTGGAGAACTTAAGACGTTCTTTCATGGATGTGTATAGGGTGGGGAAGACGGCGTGGCCGCTGTAGCAGAAGACGAACAAGCTGGCGGCGGTGGGGACGCCGCTCCAATGGAAGAGCGCGCCCCGCTCGTGGAACCCTACGCCGTCTACGGCCCCCAACCAGAGAACGCATGCGAGCAGGACGAGGGAAGCGAGCACGCCGCCGAAGGAAACGTAGGCGAGAGCGCCGACGTTCCTAGACCAGGTGGTCGGGAGGACGATCACGGCCGCGAGGAGGATGAAGGTGCTCTTGCCGCCGATGGGGGGAAGGCCGGGGAGGTGTAGGGCGGTGCCGGGGAAGAGCTTCTCGAGGTTGTCTCCTTCCATGACGAGGAACTCGATGGCGACGAGGTAGAGCTCGAGGTACATGAAAGTGGAGACGGCGATGCGGCCCTTGTGGCCGAAAGCGAGCTCGCCGATGTCTGGGTAGGTCTTGACGAGCTCGTTGGAGTCCATGCAACGGCGGAGGAGGAGGCCTGTGTAGTAGCAGACGCCGGCGACGAGCAGTAGCATGAGCAGGCTTAGCCACCCGCCGTGGGCCAGGGCGTATGGCACTGAAAGTATACCGACACCTGCAGACCGGAAGAAGGGAGATGAGTTTTCTTGCGGATGCAAGAGCGAAAGCAACTCTCAGAGAGGAGCGTTTGGAGGGGGTCTATTTTCGGGAAACGGGATTCGAATTCCGACGAATGACGACTATCATCTCTCTCTCTTTCTCTCTCTCTCTCTCTCTCTCTCTCTCTCTCTCCCCAACAAGTGGAGAAGCACGCCACGGTAATGACGGGCGTCAAGGATGCGTGCTTTGTAGTTTCTTCGCATCTCAAAAGGGTTAGAATGAGACAGAGAGAGACAGAGAGAGAACGGGGGGGTATAGTGAGACAGAGATAGAGATAGAGAGAGAGAGAGAGAGAGAGAGAGAGAGGGGACAGACAGAGAGATAGAGAAAGAAAACACCGGGGGGGGGAGGGGGGAGGGGGAGGGGGAGGGGGAGGGTTGAGGGGGAGAGGCGATCTAGTGAGTAGCAGAGTGTTGGGACCTGATAGGGCATTGATTCCGTTGAAACAAGTCCTAGCGAAGGTAGCACCCTTCTTTGAGGGGAAATCTGAGCCCTGCATGTTCTCACGAAGGAGCTGTTCCTGCTGCTACAACTAATTCTAACTGCTGCTACTGCTTACTCTAGCTCCTCCCCGAGAAGCGGGGGCCGGATTTATAGCCGAACAAAGGCGGATGGCCAGTGGAGGCAGTTTTAATCTTGATTGGCACCATACGAAGCAAAGAGGAAAAGATGAGGCTGATACCAAAGGTCGGCTACTATCAGCTGATAGAAGGCATCTACAGAGAGAGAGAGGTAGAGAGAGAGAGAGAGAGAGAGAGAGGAGGACATGGAAGTTCAAATTCTTCACGAAATATGGACGGGCTCAGTCAGCTTTAGAAGGTGGGTAGGAGGGATGATACTAGCTACGCCAGCAAGTTCTGAGTGGACACGAAAACTAAAGGGGGAAAGGCCGATCGATAGCTACGCTGACCGTCTTCGTCCATGAAGGCAGCTCTCTTCAGGGGGCCCAACTCCCTCCTGGTTCATGCAACGTAGCGCCTCCTTTTTCCCGAGAGTTATAGATTCAAGAACCTCTTCAGATTCCACGTCGCTTGCATATACCATTCCGGGTCCCTAAATTCATTGAAAGAAATCCGTCCCTCTATATGGAAGAGAGAGAGAGAGAGAGACCCAGAGAAAGAGAGAGAGAGAGAGAGAGACAGACAGACAGACAGACAGAGGGGGAGGGAGAGAGACGCAGAGAGAGAAAGAGAGAGACGCAGAGAGAGAGAGAGAGAGAGAGAGAGAGAGAGAGAGAGAGAGAGAGAGAGAGAGAGAGAGAGGGTGGTGGGAGGGCGTTTCACGGTAGCTTTCCATGCATCATCAGATGGCATCGCCGAAAAAGGGTCGTAGAAAGAAGGCAGCCTGACGTGCCCTCCCCAGGTGTGGTGCTCTTTGTGTAAAGCAGCCGTCGGCGCCTCACCTTCGGACAACTAGGACGATTATCCTACATTTTTATAATCCCGCGGAGGCGATCCCCTCCGTGCATGGATGGATTCTCCACGACGGCCATTAATGGCCTGAATGGTACAGACGACCATTCCCTCATTCCATAGCAGAAAGAAGAGCGATACCAGTAGAAAGAGGCAGTGCTCAATCAAACGCATCATCAACAGCAGCTCTTGAATCTTCTGAAAGATCTGATAATAGAGAGACAGGTACGATCATTCATGGCGGGTTGTTTGAGCTTCAAGGTTGGTGTGTGCACGGAGCGATAATAATTTCTTCATGATAACTAGAGATATCGACATATAGTGATCTAGTTGGAAATTCAGTCCAATTAGTCTGGAAGAAAGAAAAATTGTTGTTTGTTTCTTAGTTTCTGTACTTTTTTTGAGCCTGAAACTTCTCATCAAACCTGTTTTTAAAAGTTGCTAATTAAAAAACTGGATATGTTCCTATATTTTTTTCGACTTTTTATTTTCTTACTTTTTTGAGTCTGAAACTTCTCATCAATTTTTTTAAAAAAATTAACTCAAAAATGGGTCTAATCATAATTTTTTCCGATTTTTTTATTTTCTTTACGTTTTTGAGTCAGAAACTACTCATAAAAAGTTTAGTAAAATCGTTAATTAAAAATGGGCCTGGTCATAAATTTTCTTCGAGTTATTTGCTTTCTTTACTTTTCTAACTCCGAAAATTTTCATTAATTTTGTTTAAAAGTTATAATTAAAAAATGGATCTGGAAATTTTTCTGAAAATTTTTATTCCGAAAATTCTCTTGAATTTTTTAAAAATATATAACTAAAAATGGGCCTGATCGTAGATTTTCTTCAAATTTTTATTTTCTTTATTTTTCTAGTGTGAAGCTTCTCAGAAAAAGTATGAAAAAATCGTCAATTAAAAAATGGTTCAGGTCATGAATTTTTTAAGAGAAACTTTGAAATGATATCAAATTTAAAAATCATGATAAATAAATTAATTGAGGATTCTTTAGAAAAATGAAACATGAACATTTGTAGCCCGTTCTTCTTGTACCCGGGCCCCCTTCATACTTTTGGACCAGACCAGGGGAACGTAGCTACTTCTTCAGCCCCATGGGTCAGAGGTGAAGAGGTTGAAAAACAATTATAAAAAGTTCAGGGTAATTAAAAAATAGTTGACTGGAAGTCCCCTCTGACGATAGTTTTCCTTTTCCGCACGTTGCGCCACCTCTCTATCTCTCTCTCTCTCTCTCTCTCTCTCTCTCTCTCTCTAGTTCCACGGCCGCCGGAGGGGAAGAAGACGAGGGGAGAAGGGAAGAGGGCGGCGCCGCCCGCTTCGAGTTCTCCCGTCCTTTCCTCTGGCGGAGAAGCCGGGCATGCCCCGGCGAGGCCGCTCTGCGTGTTGATGCGACGCTTGAATGCCAAGGCGCCGGCGGTGCTTGGCCACCTGCATAGCATCACGACCAGGGTTGCGGCGCAGATGGAGGCGCCCGCGTTCCAATCCCGCCTCCCCTCTTCCTCCAGCTTCTCCCTCTTTTCCAGAATCGGCGCCGGGGGTGGCCAGAGCAAGCAGTCCCGCGGCGGCGGCGGATTCTGGATCTCGGCCATCGCCGCTACGGCCGCGGCCGCCTTCGTGTTCTTCGTCGTCTGCTTCCTCTCCCGAAGTGGCGGCCGGCGGTTCGAAATCATCATCGATGGCGGGAGCACGGGGACGAGGATCCACGTGTTCGCGTACGTTGTTGGCCAGGGCGGGACGCCGGTGCTGGATCTCGGGGCGACATCCACGATGAAGGAGAATCCGGGGTTGTCTGCGTACGCTGACGAGCCAGAGATGGCTGGGGAGTCCCTGATCGGGCTTCTGGAATTTGGGAGGGAGAAGGTGCCCCGGAGCCAGTGGGGGGATACCAAGGTCCGCCTCATGGCGACGGCAGGGCTGCGGCTGCTGGACAAGAGAGTCCAGGAGAGGATTTTGGACTCCTGTAGGAAGGCGTTGAAGACCTCGGGCTTCCTCTTTCGGCCAGATTGGGCGTCGGTCATCACAGGCAAGTTCATTCTTCCTCCGTAAGTCTACGTCTTCCCACATAAGATTCATGCTCTGTAGAATGCCCCTCACGTCGAGAGCTGGTAGCCTTGTAAGGCTAGAGCATCCTATCTGGGCGTCTGAAAATGTTCCAGAGGATGAACCATAGCCAAATTGACGTCTAAAATAATTGGATCATCTGAACCATTTGAAGAAGATTGCATTGGGATGGTCTTCTTGCGGGTTATACGCAGGGGAAAGCCTCTTCTCAACGAGGCATCCGATTGCTTGGTTCCTTTAAACTTTGCTGTTCTTCTGAATCACTCGTTTTCTTTCTTGGAGTTATGATATTTTCTTCTTCAGATCTAGTTTGGTGGTAGCATGGAGATGCCTCCCTGCTGCATGTTCTACGCCTGTGCATTCCTGCATGGATTCTCTGCCTTTACAATCAAATGGAGGCAGAGTTGAATTGAGGCTATTTAGTTTATAAGATTTTTTTTTTATCTTTTTCGTGATTTTTTTCTGCTTATGATGTATTTTACGTGAAGCATAGTCCAGTACCTTATTGTCTCTATTTTCAGGCACTGATGAAGGTATTTACGCTTGGGTTGCTGCAAATTATGCACTTGGGACTTTGGGTGGTGATCCTAAGCATACAACTGGGATAATTGAACTCGGGGGGGCTTCTGCTCAGGTTTGGTTTTCCTCCATTCTGACGATTTCCATCTGCATACAGGAGGTGACAACCATGTTTCACCATATACTATTACAAAGTAGTGAAGGATTTGCTCTGTTCCCGTTGAATTTTGTATGGGTTGGGAATACGTATACTCAATATTCCCTCTGAGATTTCTGATCGCCATTCCATACATTTGCATTTGTGGATAGGAATATCATATAACTTATGGAAAGAGAAATACGTCCACACTGAAACTCCTAATAATTAGGAAGAAGTTCACGATGAGGATCTAATGTAATCACAATGATTGGATAACATTTTTGCTTGTTTTCCGTTTATTAGTGTAATATGGTTGATATTCTCATTTTTTTTCTGAATTTATTTTCCTTCTACCTGGCACAGGTTACCTTTGTCTCAAGTGAGCCTCTTCCTCCTGAATTTACATATGTGCTTCAATTTGGGAAAGTTACATACAACCTTTACTCCCACAGTTTCCTCCATTTTGGCCAGGTGAATAAACTATCACCTAAATTTTTCATAGTAAAACGTCTGTCAATGATGTTCTTCCTCTCACTATTATATCTGTGCATTCTTTATTTTCTATTCAATATACTGCGTTATTCGTCAAAACTGAAGGGACAACTGTATTGACTTTCAGATGCCGTCTGTTCTTATTTAATAGAACTCATGGGTTGTTTGAGGAATTCTTGAAGCATTTTTTCTTCATACTTTTCATGTGCTGCTCTCTCTATGTGAAGCGGCAAAAGATAGTGTAGTCGGTCTTTTTGTTTTCATGAAATTATTTATCTGAGATGGATACCTTTCTGTGTGATGTGGTGTTACATGTGCGCTTGTGCTTTTCGTTTCAAATTTGCTGTCTTGTTTTCTTTATTGGTAAAATACTCCCTTAATTTGTGCTTAGGGGAGCTTAATTGTTGTAATTTTAAAACCTGAACTTATTTGATCGATACAATTATTGCTAACGTGACTGTTTTCAATGGCTTTTTGTGTTGTTTAATATCAAACAAATTTTCTTTAATTTAGTCAATAGCCTAATTGATATGCAAACTATGAGAGTGCAGAAGATGTGCTCTGCGATTGAAATTATTGCGTTTAACACATCAGTATACTTTTTTTTTTAGCTGAACTTAGAGACAAGTATAACTAGCAATAAAATATCTTTGATGACAAATTAGATGAGAGGTCGAAGGTAGGATTGACAATGAATACACCTTTAACCACCTGCTGATGGAGACTTATCGCTAACGATCTTGGAGCAAACAGCCCACCAGTTACGCTCGTTTCGGAGATGTAGAAATCCAACTCATACTGAAGGATGTTAAGGATGGAACAAAGACACACTATCCATACAGCTTCACGCCTGGGGTTCCAATTTCACATTAGAGGTCCTTCACAACCTCCTGGAGAAAGAGGTAGGTGCAAAATTTTCATTCAGAATGTCGATTTTTTTGGCTGCAAGTTCATCCTCCTATTTGGAGCAACATGAGACCTTTGAAGCGGAGCTCTTCGTCTGGCCTGGAAATCTCAGTAGCTCCCATGAGTAATGGGCTGGAATTTTGGACCTAAATGCTTCATAGGTTCTTTAAG
The DNA here is from genome assembly GCA_024713555.1 of Spirodela polyrhiza. Taxonomy (NCBI): domain Eukaryota; kingdom Viridiplantae; phylum Streptophyta; class Magnoliopsida; order Alismatales; family Araceae; genus Spirodela; species Spirodela polyrhiza. The sequence continues at coordinate 4,854,025 of CM046544.1, read as the reverse complement.
TAGTGGGATGCGCTGGGGTGTTTGATAGACCTTAGATAACCCCTAGAAACGGCCAAAATGGTCCAAGATAAACTTGGACATGATGGCCTACGCAAATCTGCAGAAGAAATCTCTGTTCCATTATTCACCAAGTCCAACCATGTGCTTCCTTCGAGTGTAGACCTTGACTGGTTCATGATCAACTCCAATGTCCTCATTAGAATGATTTCAGAAACCACTGGACTCGGAAAATTTAGGCAGCAGGGGAACCAAAATACATGTACCCTGTTTGATCATTTCTTTTAGGTTTTTGCAGGACCGAATTTGAACTTGGTGAAATTTCGTGGTAATGCAATTAGGAAACTCTATATTGTGGGTGAAGCATTCATCATTCTTGTCCCGCAATCTTACCCTGCTGCTACTCTGTCCACTCACATAATATTTCTTTTATCTTGGAATCCCTTTTCAGCTTCAAGAAGTTTTCCTTATGAAACTATTGTCTTCACCAGAGAAATTAAAAAATTCCTTGTTTTTCCTCCCCATTTCAACTCCCTAAATTTTATTTCATTCGATAGACGTGTGTTAAATACTGAATTTCATGTTGGAGATGTGCTTCAGAAAGCTGTAGTCTTTTTTCATGCAATCCAGCATTTTATAGAGATGGTGACCGTCCTGCTTTTGTTCATTGCTCCTCATTTTTGTGAGATTTGTGTTACTTGCAGAATGCAGCACATGAATCTTTCCGTGAATTTCTGAGCTCAAGAGAGTTGAAATCAGGTAAACGGCTCTCATGGTTCTCTGCTTCTGTTATCTTACATCATGTAGCTGTGCCAAATATTCAGCAATAAAGAAATCTGCAAACAAATATCTGAAGAAATAGTTGCATGATATTTGGTACTGCAGCTTGCAGCCTACAATGGTTTGGGTTTCCTGGCACTGTTGCTTGGAACCAGGTTATTTAAATTACATATTTTGAGTTACTTAAAGAAGTCTGAAGGCCTCCAACTCTTGCTAATTCCACAGGCCTCTGCCAGAATAGGTGCATTGATTCGTCAAGTTTGAATTAAATGAATGCTTAATAAGAGCATTGTTTTTCTATCGTTCTGTGGTTTTTATTGCTTCGATGATCGATATCGCAGGTATCATCACATGGCTACAAGGACATATGTAAGTATTTGAGATAGAAAAATATTCTGACAGCCCCTAGATAAAGGTGGCATATTGGTTATCAGTAATCTTTCCGGTGATACGTGTGATCACGATTATAACTTCGTGTACCATCTCATTAATTAAGCTATCCTAATAAGATGCATTATAATTCTTAGTGCACGCAACTGTGGTTGACCTTGACATCCAGAAACACAGCAGCCATAAATGGTCAATATCAGCTTGTGAGGAAGATGACAATCATAGAACATACGGCATTTTGTGAGATACTAAACGAAAAATATATGCAGATGAAATATCCCCTGCCGTTGAAAGCTTTACGGATCCTTGCGCCCCGAAAGGATACCCAAGAACTGCGGAATCAGACAAGAGTTGGCCATTTACAACCGGTAACTTTTCGGCGTGTCGATCTGCTGTGCAGATGCTGCTGCAAAGAGGAAAAGGTACCGAGCATGCTTATAACATCCTTAAATTATTCTGATTTTTGCCTCTCTCTCTTTTTAAAAAAAATTTGTTTTTTCAACCTGGGTACTTTTTTGCAAGCAGGAAATGTGATTAATTCATTTTTGGCATTTTTTTATGCAATTAAATTCTCAAGAACCGTGATGTTAAATCCATGTTTCCGCGTGACCATATGATGGTTCTTGTTCTTGACGAAAGGAGGGGGGGGCCTCGAGCTCAGATTTCAGACCTGAGAGCCGGCTGCAACTCTAATCACTTGGATTTGCCCATTTAAGAAGTCTTTCGATTTGTTTATTATTCATGCAGGAGTGGATCATTCCCGCATTGCTCATCTTATGGAACCTGAGAATCATATTATAATGAATAATATAACTCTATGGTTCTGGCAGGTAATAATTGTCTGTACAGACGGTGCCGCCTGGGATCGGCGTACGTTCCTGCACTGGAAGGGAGATTCTTGGCAACAGAGAACTTCTTTTTCACTTCCAAGGTGCCTCCTGTTCTTCATAATGTTCTTCGATTATGCGGCCTTGGTCTTTTTCTCCACGCTGACCAAAATAGAGTCCCCCGATTTTTTGCTCACTGGGTTTTCATTTATTTATTTATTTATTTATTTATGAGTCGAACATGATCCGGCAGTTCTTCGGGCTGGGCCGGGCGGCGCTCCTCTCCGATTTCGTCGCCGCCGGGGAGAGATTCTGCGGAGAAGACTGGGCGAAGCTCAGGAGGAGGCACCGCTCTCTGGAGGCGGATGAGCTCCTGCGCTACTGCTTCTCTTCGGCGTACATCGTCGCGCTGCTCCACGACGGCCTCGGAGTGGCGTTGGATGACCCGAGGTGGTGGATACGCGCCCGTTGACTATTTTCCTATTGGAGCGCTGGCTTGGGTCGTCACTGGTCAACCCCTGAGTTTGTTCCGTGCGTAATGTCGGGCAGGATTGCGTACGCCAATGAAGTGGGAAGCATACCGCTGGACTGGGCGCTGGGGTCCTTCCTGATGCTGGCGGCGGCGGCGGCGGCGGAGGCGGCGGAGGCGGGGCAGTCGAGCTGGATCTCCGGCGAGGGCCGGTCCTCGTCGGCCCGTGTTCTGGTGGTCGTCGTGGCTGTGGTGGCGATGGGGTGGTGGGCCGCGCGGTGGAGGAAGCCCCAGCTGAAGACGATCTTTGACCTGGAGAAGGGGCGCTACATCGTCACTCGGGTGACCCGGTGAGTCCACCCGGATGAACTCGGAACGACTGGGCTCTGTACAGCCGCCAGGACGATTCTATTTATTTCAGCCTTCATCTCTCCCTCTCCACCCACCCACACACACACGCACACATATATATCTATCTAAATAGAGAGAGATAGAGAGAGAATATAGAGAGAGAGAGAGAGAGAGTAGAGAGAGAGTAGAGAGAGAGAGAGTAGAGAGAGAGTAGAGAGAGAGAGAGAGGTTGAGGGGGTTAACCGGTGGTCTTCTTGCAGTAGACGATGGCCTCGCGGAGCATCTCGTCGCGGTCCCTCTGAGAGGACGCCTCGCTTGGGCACCGGCCGGCGGCCATTCCCGGCCGATTCCAGGGCTGGAGCCTCAGTGGCGGCGCTCCGCCGCAGCAGGGGAGATGTAACGCCAGCCGCCGCCTCGCCGGTGGTACGGCGGCGCGCGCCGCTGGGTCCTCCGTTCTCGCCGGAGGAGAGGCGGCGCTCCTCGCGCAGACCATGACGCCGCCTGCTCCGACGTTGATGACCCACGCGTCCACCGTGAAGTCGTAGGTCACCGGGACATGCCCGGCGGCGATCTCCATCCTCGGGAGGAGATGAAGCCGCTGCCGGTGCAACTCCGGCGAGGTTCTTCCTCCCCTCTCAGCTCCCGTGATCGGCCAAGGGCGAGCGGGTTTATAGGAGAAGGGCAACGTAACGCCTCCGCAACGGTCCCTTCCTACGCCCCGCCCTGTTTCAAATTCATCTCCGTATCCTATGGACCGCCGTTACGACTCTCTCTCTCTCTCTCTCTCCACTCTCTACCCTGTTCTCACTCTTTCTCTCTCTCTCTCTCTCCCTATTGTCTCGGTCTGTCCACTCTCTCTCCTCTCTCTCTCTATTCTCTCCCTGTCCACTCTCTACTCTCTCTATGTTATCTCTCTCTCCTCTCTCCGTCCACTCTGTACAGTATCTCTCTCCACTCTCTACTCTCTCTTTCTGTCCTCTCTCTACTTTCTCTCCTTCCACTCTGGTCCCTTCCGACGCGCAGCCCCATTTCAAAATCTCTCTCCACTCTCTACTCTCTCTTTCTGTCCTCTCTCTACTTTCTCTCTCTCTCTCTCTCTCTCTCCTTCTCGCCCACCTCTCTCCCACCCGCTCTCTCTCCTCTCTGGTTGTCTTCGTCGTAAAATCAAGATTGCTTCACTCTATCCCCAAGGTTCTCTTCTCTCTCTATCAGGTGGAGGAGCTCGCCGCCAGCTGAGACGTCCGCAGGGCCTTCTGCCATGTGTCCGTCCGTTGTTCGCCCACGTACTTTCCGGCGCATAAACCTGGTTTTCGCGCGAAAAAATATATTAGAATTTATATGCTTTATTCATCTACTGTAGAATACCATTGATGCCAATTTTTATAATTTCACTAACTCTTAAATATGTACTTTATTTTATTTATAAATGGCAAATATGTCGTTTACAGTGAAATAAAAATGGATTAATATATTTCTCAACTCCATATTTTAAGCATGATATTAATATTCCATTTATTTATAATTATAATTTTATTATAGCACCAATTTTCCCATTTTCACGAAAATTTTATTCATCGCTAAATAAATGATAAATGTGAGAATTATTATGCAGAAAATGACGTGGAACCATCGACCCCAGCTGGCCTTCTCGAGTCCCACGTGGCTCCAATTTTTTTCTCGTGATTCTCACCATCGTTTCAAAATAATAAAAATATTTTTTGGACTTTTAGCGCTAATAATAATATTCCCTGCCATATGTTCTCGGTATGATATTATTTTTTAAAAAATAATACTTATTTACAAGTATAAAAAAATATGTGTCCACTTTGTTACTTATAATATTATATTTTCTAGTAAAGTCCACCGAGGCGTAAGAAAAGTGGGAGGGAGCTTTGACTAGAATGACAGGATCCTAAAAGTCAGAGGTTTGACCAGAAAGTCCGCCCGAGCGCCGTCCGCGACCGCCCCGCCCCTCACCCGTCTTCTCGATAGTCAGACAGAGGGGACGCGTTGACTGTGTGCGGGATCTGTTGGCGTGGCAGGTCAACAAAAACAAGCGCCCAGGTGGCGCACCGGGTCGTTTCCGGATCCTTCGATTCGGTCCCGGATCCACATTCCGGGTCTCAAAAATAATAAAACACGTCTCTTTTTCATATTTTTTTATCTTCTCCGATTTTAAAAATTACATTTTTTGTGCACTAGAAATGAGGCTGGTTTTTTCATAATTAATTATTTTTAATAATAAATTTAGAATTAAAAATACCGCAGGAAAATTTTAAGAGAAGCCATGTAGATCCGAATGTACGGGTTAGGTTCGGGTCCCCTGTGGGTCCGGAGAATCACTCCACATAAGCGCACGCTGAAACATAGGCTCCGAAGAATCCGAACCAGCTCTCTCTCTCTTCACTCTCTCTCTCTCTCTCTCTATGTCCTCTCTCTCTCTATGTCCTCTCTCTCTCTCTCTCTCTCTCTCTCTCTCATATCAGGCACATCCTTTTTCCCGCTGACTGCGCTTTCCTTCATTCGGGGCCGCGTCCTCGGCAGCTCCGGAGGTGGGTGTCCTTCGATCCTCGAGCCTAAACCCTTTTTCTCTTCAATTTTTTTCCCGAGTCGTGCGTCCTGGTGCGAAACGATCGCATTCTCCTTTTGCTTTGATCGCCTCCGAGGTGGGTTCGGCGGGCGGAGGCTGCGAGTTGGGGCAACTTTTTGACGCGCTTGATGGTTCCTAGGGTTTTCCTTTCGTGCAATTGGGTCGTCCATTGGGTTCCAACCCACTTTGTACTTCAAATCCAGTCGTTTGCCTCTCGTCTTGTTCAAGATTGCAAAGGAATGTCGTAGGTCGCTGGTGGAGATTTTTTTTCAGATTCGCCATAGTTTGTTTTGTTGCATTGTGGGATCTCTTCGCGTTCCCAAATGTCTGTTCTCTGAAATGCTTCTCTCGAATTCGTTTAAGATTTATATTGTCTAGTGATTCGAGCTGAGGGGAGGCCTGATCGGCGCTGTTGAATCTGGGGAGAGGGTGCCATTTTGGGAATGGGTCGACATCCCGCCCTGCATGTCGACAACCTTGCGAAGCCCAAGGCTATGGAGTCGCTGCCGTCACCGGAAGCCCCGGAATCTTCTGATTGCGCCAGCGCTAGCCATGCGTCCATGGCCGCCTGGCCCTCGATCTCCACGGTCCATTCTGCCGTTGGCGAGAAAAATGTGGCGATTGACGTACCTGAAGAGGAAGAGCCGCTCATTCAGGGTGTAGAGTGCCGAATCTGTCAGGAAGAGGACAGCATCAAAAACTTGGACACCCCTTGTGTCTGCAGTGGGAGCCTGAAGGTATCAACGGGTGTTTTTTTTCTTTTTTTTCTTTTTTATTTGCTCTGAAATGGCGTTGGATTAATTGATCTTTGAACTCTCGTGATGTGTAAGCTTGTATTAGTATGCGTGTTCTTGCCTCTGCGAGGAAGCATAGGCAGCGGCATTAAAGCTCTTGATTATAAACTCACAACATCATGCCTCTCTGCTGCATTTGGGTGCTCAATTCTACTAGAAATCAGTGGAATCGATGATTAATATTAGGGCTTCTTGTCTATTTTCCCTTCTTTATGGTTACATTGCTTAGCATTGGTAACTAATGTTCTTAATTCTCATCCAGTATGCTCACAGAGCGTGTCTGCAGCGATGGATTAATGAGAAAGGAGATCTTACCTGTGAGATTTGCCACGAGGTTAGCGCATTCTCTCTGGTGTTCTCAATCTATCAGTTTGATGCCGACTATGCCAGAAAATCAACCTGCGCTGACTTTGCATCAGATGGGCAGAATATTTTATGGCATGAGTCTTCAGTTATATATGTATCATTTTGATATAGACAGCGTCAGATCCTTGCATACAAAAATCATGTTTGCAGAAAGCTCATCTCGTCCAGAAAGCTGATGGTTAATGGCTGGTTATTTTATGGTTTGCAGCCATATAAGTCTGGGTATGTTGCACCTCCTCAGATTATCCATGCTGAAACTGCCATTGACCTCAGGTAGGCGATGCTTCTCCCTATGGTCTCCAATGTTTGACCTCCTCGGTCTTGAATTTTTCTCCAGAACCCGCCAACCAGGGTACCACACAGGGTGACATCCTGACTGACTTTTCGCGATGAATGGTAGTGGCTGGGGCATCTCTGGAACTCCTTTCGATCTGCATGATCCACGGCTGTTGGCAATGGCAGCAGCGCAGCGCCACTTCCTTGAAGCTGAATACGATGAATATGCAGCTAGAAATGCCAGCGGTGCATCATTTTGCCGCTCTGCTGCTCTTATTGTAAGCCTATGATCACACTGGCCCTGTAATTTATTTTTTCTACAGTATTCTTGTTCTGATTTATTCTGGACTCTGCACCGCCCAGCCATCAGGCTTAAAGGCGTGCGCCATGATTATATGGAAATTAATAATTTGATTTTACGGGTCCTCCCGTATGCTTGCAGCTGATGGCTCTCCTTTTACTGAGGCACGCATTGTCCATCAACGATACTGAAGGAGAAGATGATGCCTCCACGTTTTTCTTTGTATGTGCCAAAATTCTACTCGGTTAAAATTTTATTTTTTTTCGTAATTACCGTAGGCCATCTGAGATCTGAATGTTGCTTCTTTATTGCACGAAATTAAGTACTAACCAGTGAGCCACGTTGTATAAAAGCAAAAAAATCGTCAAGATGGTAACATATTACGTTATATGTGGTTGATGTCAGGGGGTTTTGCCACATCTTGTTGACTTGTAATGATTGTGACTATGATGAGATGTGAAAAAGGCTTCTTGTTATGTTTCGGTCTTTCCCTTACTTGCATGATGATCTCATCATTCCTTTTTTGGTATGTTCCATGCAGCTGTTCTTGCTGAGGGCGGCTGGTTTCTTACTGCCTTGTTACATAATGGCATGGGCAATCAGCATTTTGCAGCGTCTAAGAGAAAGACAGGTTGGTGTAGAACTTCTATCAACCTGCAAAATACAGCCCTATGCAACTATGAAAGATGCGTGGCTTCTTGCTCTTGATACCATTATTTAGCTTAACATTTACAGAAATTTTGTTGAACTTCGCATTCGCTGGTACAATTCCATGTCTGTTGTTCTTTCATAGTTAAATTAGTAGGATATGTTTGCCAAGTATTTTAGGAAAAATATCATTCTAAAGTAGTATTATTGCCATCTCAAAGACGAGGCTGTTCTTAAAAAAGATTTGATTCCTTTTTTGGAAAGTCCCGCCTGTGATTCTGTGAGAATTAATTTTTGTTGAACTTCCCAGCAAATGAGTCTTGCTCGCTGCAAAGTTCATAAACAACTAATAACGCAGGCCATAGCTGAATAGGTGTTGATCTTAGTGTGCCTATCTTTGAATGCCTCTTTCTGGGAGATTACTTTGAATGGAACTCTGTTGCTACGTTGACTATCTAAAAATGGCAACAAACCGGGCCAGATGGGTGGGTCACTTTTATTTGTGGGCTGACTTGCCCTGTGGCCAAGCATTAGCTGTCTGTGAGTTGACCAGATTTTACTTCATTGAAGGTGTGTTTCCTAGCTGATGACAGAAAAATAAGGAGAGGGTAGGAGAGGAAGAAAAAGAGAGAGAAAAAGAAAGGAAAGGGAAAATAAAATCCCCTGGAGCCGCCGTTGACTGCCACTGTGTCCACCGCATTCCCCCCCCCGGTTGACTCCAAGCTTTGCCTGAATGAGAAAATAATTTCCTTGGTCGGCTAGTTGCAAATTTCATTCTGTGTGCCAAGTCATTACCGTTCCTTGGATTATGATAAACTGTGCTGGTGATTCACATCCGTCTCCTCCTCCTCCGAGCAGGCGGCGCCTGAGCTGACCGCCGCCCCCGAGGTGCCCTTCATTCTGCAGCCGGGGCAGGCCCGGGGCCTGCACTTGGCCATCTCCCCGGACCCGCCGGCCACCCCTCAGCGGGAGCCCCCCCGCCTCTGATCGCCGCCGCCAATGCTGCTGCTTCGGCGCCTCCAGTTCGCCCACCATGCCGCATCTGGAAATGCGGAAGAAGACGCAGCAGATGAGCGAGGAGCACGGCGGGGAAATTTTTCTTCTCTTGGATGGGCCAGTGGCCATGGAGGCCGACGGCGGGCCGGCCCCACCGCGGCGCCTGCGCCCGTCTATCTAACAAAGCCGGCGTCTTGGCGCGTTCCTTCTCCGATGTACATTAATCATTATATGGTATAATTATGTACGCGTATCTCTGAGACGATCATGAACCCGTCTGGAAGGCGAAAGCCCTTTTGGTGGGTCGGCTTCAGAACGAATAAAGCTGCGATCTTTGCCCCCCCTCGGAGCTCTTTAGCTGCTTGATTGGTTGCCCTCGGAGTCTGCCTCTGAGGGGAAGGCAAGGGGGCGGGGGTGGGGCTTGATGATCTTGGTGAGGGTGGTCATGGCGGATCCGGTGGGCCGAGGATGAGGAAGCCCGCCCGCCCGCCCGTCTTATCCGCTTCTTCTATCTCTCTAGGCCTCCGCGGTGGTTGCGGCTCTTTTCGGCTTCTCAGGGGTGGCTATGGTGGTTCTGCTGGTGGGGGCCGTCCGTCCGCCGCCCGCCCTCCTTGCGGGGTCCCGCGCGCCGTCGCGGTCGACATGGGCGGCGCCGCTTGTCTGCAGGGTCTCTCATGGTCGGGGGAGGGGGCCGGGGCCGGCGCTCCCGAGGATTTGTGGGGGCCTGGTTCCTCGGGGAAGGGAAGCTTCAGTCTCTTCCGCCGCCGCCGCCGCCGCCGCCGTCCCTCTCCTGTCGCCTCGCCGGCGGAGGGGGGGCTCCGGGCTCCGCTTCGTCTGCTTCTGCGACGCCGGAGACGAGGTACGCCGCCGCTTCGCCGGAGATTGACTGCCGGAGCTCGCGCCGCCGCCGCCCTTCCTCACACGCGGATTTTCTCGTGATTCGTCCAGGATTCTGCGAGCGGCTGGCCGATCTTCGATCGGTGGGACGTTCCTTGGCGGTGGCAGACGGTGGTTCTCACCATGCTCGGCTGCGGGCTGAGGTGACGATTATCGGCCATTTTCTTCAATCCCCAGAGATCTCCGGAGACGGGTCCAGTCTGAAGCCCCTCCGCCGCATCTCCAGGGGCAGCTCTGCTCTTACTGAAAATTTTTCAGGCAGTTTTGTTCTGATAGGCCTCTCCGCGGCGTCCGTCCTGCCTTATCTAGGGCTTCAGGGAGGGACCCTGAGCCTGGACGAGAGGGCGGAGCTCCTCTTCGCCGGCCAGCTGTGAGCTCCCCCGCTCCCGCCCGCTTCTCTGCACCGAGCTCGTGCCCATTAATCTTCTTCTTCTTCTTCTTCGTGCCAAGGTTGGTGACGGCGGCGGTGCTGGGAGTCGTCTTCGGAATCACGAGCTCGTTCCGCCCCCTGCCGGATGATGTCTTCCGCTACGGTGAGCTCGCTGCAGGCTCCCCGTCGTGTTTGGCTCTGCCTTGACCAAGGGGGCGCCGCTGTTTCAGACCTGAGGGAGCCCTTCAGGCTGCGGGACGGCTGGCTTCTGTGGGCGGGCATCGGCTTCGGCGGCGCGGTGGCCGCCATAGCTCTGACGGGAGCCACCGCCGCCTTCTTCAGCGGGGAGAATCCCCAGAGAGATGTGGGCTCCCTGCCCCTCCTCCTCCTTCTTCCTCATCGGCCCCTTCGTCTTCCTCATTGTTCTTCGCTGTTTCAGACGGACGCTCTGGTGCAGCTGCTGCCGCTGATCGGCTCCTCCGCCACCAGGTAATATACTGAGGCCGAATTCCCCTGCTCCTCGCCGTTTCCGGGGTTGATTCAAGCGGCATTCGCCCTGCTCGAGCTCTGCAGCACCGCCGTCCTGGTGGGGATCACCGGGGTCCTCGCCCCGCTCCTGGAGGAGACCGTCTTCAGGGGGTTCCTGATGGTGTCGTTGACTAAATGGCTCCCCACGCCGGCGGCGGCCGTGGTCAGCGCCGCCGTGTTCGCCCTCGCCCACCTCACCCCCGGCGAGTTCCCCCAGCTGTTCGTGCTAGGTGCCCTCCCTCCCCGACCTCCTCCGTCGCCATAATTCAAGCTCTCTGATCTCTCTCTCTCTCTCTCTCTCTCTCTCTGGTATTCGCCGGCAGGGTCCGTCCTGGGGCTCTCCTACGCCCAGACCCGGAATCTGCTCACGCCGATCGCCATCCACGCCCTCTGGAACTCCGGCGTCATCATCCTGCTCACCTTCCTGCAGGTACGCCAGCAGCCCCCCTCCTCTTCTCCTCCCTCCCCTCTCCTTCTGTTCCTTCTTCTTCTTCCTCGTCTCCTTCTTCTCCTGCGTCTCCTGCGTCTTCTTCGTCTTCTTCTTCTTCTTCTGCTCAGCCCGTCGTTGCCTCTGCAGCTGCAAGGGTACGACATCAGGGAGCTGGTGCGGGGCTCTTGACGGCGAAGATTTGATTGTCCCATCCATCTGACGGCTGGGATTGATTGGCGCTCTTCATCACGAGGAGAGCGGCGCGGCCCACCTGGGCTCCCCTTGTATCGAAGACCTTTGGAAATAATGTCGTATTAAAAAGGATCCGGACCGTTAACCCGGGATCGGACGGCCCCGCCGTGCCGCCGTCTTTTGTGCCGCCACCCACTTTAACAGAGAATTTTTTTTTTTGCTTCATTTGTCAAATTAACTCCCAAAACAGTTATTTATTTAAAGGGGTTATATGGGATTATCTTCCTTTATTTATTTTCCGGAGTTATCGGGTCGGGTCGGGCCCTCGGATTCAGCCCGCCTCGAGTAGAAATCGTCGGCCGAAGGGGGGGCGGTGGCGGCGGCCGCGGCGCCTTCTCTGCCGGCGGGGAAGGGATGGCTTCCGGCGGGGGTTCTCTGCGCAGGGCGCTGTTCGCCGCCGCGCCGCCGTCTCTCCGGATGCTGCGAGCTCGACTCTCGTTTCTGGGGGCTCAATCTCTCGGGCGAGCGTGTGCGGAGCCACATGGAGGTATCTTCTCTCCGGCCCTGTTTTCATGACCGTGTTCATCATAGGAGCGACGATCGATCGTGATTCAGAGGGGGAGGGGGAAGAATCACGAGGATGTCTAGGGTTTTTGTGCCCCTGCTTTGCTCGCTTTCTCTCCGTGTCTTTCGTTGATGCGGACGGATGGTCGCGGCTGAGGTCTGCGAGCGGGGGAGCCGGCGTCCTTTTAGGGTTTCGGCCGTTCCGCCAAATGCCTGGATCAATTCATTCCCTCCACCTGTTTTCTTTCTCCTTGGTTCATTCTTGGAGGCTGTTCGGTTTAAATCGGAGGCTAATCCCTGAGAAAATCATCGTAGACCAGCATAAATCGAAAGACGAATCCTAGTGGATTGAGAGGGGTATTGTTCTTCGGATATTTTATTTTATTTTATTTTATTTTCTTTTCTTTTACTGAGGTGCTCATTGTATCCCATTGATTCATTCACACCGGAATCTGCGTAGAGCTAGAAAGAATGTGTGATGATGTCTCTGACTACGTTATGAATCCATGGTGCCACCCGCTCTCATGCAGAAGAGGATCTAGGGTTTGGTCTGTAAGCTTGAATGGGCTGGCTCTGATCCCATCCCAACCACAGCCCCCAATCTATGAGAGGAGGGGGAAGTGGGTGCTGGAGATGATGATCATCTTCTGGGTTCATCTTGTAGGCTCCTCTTTGGTTCTACGGCCTTCAATCTAGATCTTGAATCTCTGATCGAGATCAGCTCATCTGTCTTTCTATGGCCGGTTTCAGGGCTCTCTTGGTCTGCAAGAGGAATTCAGACGAGTGCAGAGTCTAGCAGCGTAGCAGAAGAAGAACCTGCAGAACGCAGGCCCCAACTCAGTAGCTCGAGCTCGGCGGAGGTCTCCCTCCAACCCTGCCCAGACGGCGGAGAGCCGGCAAGCATAAAGTACTCTGCCATGTCCAGCCTGAAGGCCTCCAGCCGGCACGACCTCGCCATGATCTTCACCTGCAAGGTCTGCGAAACGAGATCAGTGAAGACTGCGTCCCGCGAATCGTACGAGAAGGGGATCGTCGTGGCCCGCTGCGGGGGCTGCAACAATCTCCACCTGATCGCCGATCGCCTCGGCTGGTTCGGCGCGCCGGGGAGCGTTGAGGAGTTCTTGGCGGCGCGAGGCGAGGAGGTGAAGAAAGGATCTGCGGACACGCTCAACCTCACCCTGGAAGACCTTGCAGGAGCAAAATCTTCCTGAACACAGCAGCTCGCTCGCCGAAGAACCATTGCAATGGACACATTTCTATATATATATTCAGTGTTCAGTGGGGCTTCTCCTTGACTGGGTACGCTTCTCTCTGCCTTTTTAAATGCCTGGCTTGTTCTAGCCGTCCTTTTCTCTGTTCAGATGGTTCTTACACCCCCCCACCCCCCCTGAAGGGTGCTGGTTTAGAATTTCTCATATATTTTGAAAGAGAATATCAGAGTTAGAATGCCATCTGTATGGTGTGGGAGTCTGTTGAAGTCTACAAAACGGGTTCCTCTAGTTGTTTTCTTTGTGAGGCATCATCTGGGCTGTGTCAAGAATTCAGTTCTGATTATATTTTAGAAGCTGAATGAGCAGAATATTTTTTTTTTATCAATCATTGTCCACTTGGAAAGGATATTGATTCGAAAGAGTACGAGTCTGTGCTCAGTTGATATAAATAAGAATACAATTAAATACGTATATTTCCTACTCCACGATTAGATGGCATACTTGAACTGTTCTATTGTGATACATGGTTCAATTGTTTTCTCAAAAGTTAATTGAAAGAGGGCATCATCAAATCGAACGATTAATGATGCCATTTGATTTATAAAATGCCCGTAACACATTTATCAGGATGAGACATCATGTATTAAAATTATTTATTAGAAGCTTTAATTTTTATTTTCTGATAATATGCTAATTTATACTGATACAAAACGTGAGCATATCTTTCACTCGAGATGAGTGTTGACAGTCCTGTGGTGGAGTGAGTTATATTGCTCTATGACTACCGGCCTGATTTTCTTAGGGTTTGTAGGCGATATAGATTATTGCATAGAGGCTGATAAGAAAGAGCAGAAGAATATTTTAGATGCTGGTGGCATAGCGGTCTCGCTGTGAACGCCTCTCTCGATATGACGTCTCTGATCGTCATGGCCGCCCGGTGTGGTTTCACAGATCCGGGGATGCAACGTCGTCAGGTTTATGAGAGAGAGAGAGAGAGAGAGAGAGAGAGAGAGGGGGCGGCGACCACGAGTCTGATCAGCGAATGCTA
>CM046544.1:4667500-4835000 GCA_024713555.1 Spirodela polyrhiza | reverse complement strand
TGACGGGAAATCTGGGCCGAGGAGGAGAGGAGATGGGCACCAGGAAGAGCCCGGATGCTTCTCTCCAAGCTAGCGACGGTGACAGCCACTGGGAGGCTCTGAGAGCACTGGCTCTTCCATTCGCTCCACCGCAGGGCCGCTCGGATGCATGGAAGGTAGGGTGGGAGAGGGAGGTTCTGTTTAGCATTGAAAATGTGAAGAATTTCTAAGCACCCACAAGTCAAGATGGCCGAGTTGGTCTAAGGCGCCAGTTTCAGGTACTGGTCCGAAAGGGCATGGGTTCGAATCCCATTCTTGACAAAAATTGACCTCCCTTTTTGACTTTCAAGGACACATTTTCCGACTCCATCAGCTGCCGTTCGCAGTCCCGGAGTTCGGTGTGTTCGAATCCCATCCGGGGAGGAAAGTCAACCCTTCTGACTTTCGCAGAGTCGGCATCTTTATCTAGAAAAAGACGTGATGTCTCAGTTCTCGGAAAGTCAACCACTTTGACTTTGCTTGACTCATTTGAGTGGGGCTCAGAGGTCTCCGAATGAAAACGAGAAAATTATTCTCCACTTTACAGGCTGTTTGTTCCAACAAAGAAATAAACTTCTGAACAAAAAAGAGGCTCCTTGATTACAAAAATTATTTTGGGATTTAAAAAAAAAGAAAAAAAATCAAATGGTCAGCGTGCCTCTGATCTAATGGTCAACCCGCCGGGTTGCTTCTTCTACCCTACGAAGCTCCACCCGGCTTCCTTCTTCACTCCGGCGAGCCTCATGGAGCCCCTGACCTCCAGCGCCGCCTTCCAGTCCCCCACGTCCGCCGACAGGTTGGACAGAGAGACGTAAGCTCCCGAATCTCCGGGCTCTAGCTCGAGGATCTTCTCCGCCGCCAGCCGCCCCAGCTCGACCTCCCCACTGACTCTGCAGGCCCCGAGCAGCGCCCCCCACACCGCCGCCGTCGGCTCCGCCGCCATGTCCTCGATGAACGCCGCCGCCTCCTTCACCCTCCCCGCTCGGCCGAGAAGGTCAACCACGCAGGCGTAGTGAGCCGCCTCTGGTTTGACCCCGTGATCCTCCTCCATGGATCTGAACAGCCGCAGCCCTTCCTCCACCATCCCGCAGTGGCTGCAGGCGGAGAGCAAGCTCACAAAAGTCAACGCGTCGGGGGTCGTCCCCTTCCTCCTCATCTGGTCGAAGATCCTCAGCGCCTCCTCCGCTCTCCCGTTCTGCGAGTAGCCGTCGATCATCGCCGTCCACGCCACCAGATCGGGCTCCGTCACCTGGTCGAAGGCTCTCCGAGAATCCTCAATGCTCCCGCAGGCGGCGTACATGGCGACGACGGCGCTACCGACGGAGAGGTCGGGGATGGTCCCCGTCTTCGTGGCGAGGGCGTGGAGCTGCTTCCCCGTCCCCGGCTCGCAGAGATCGCCGGCGGCGGCGGCGGCGGCCGAGCAGGCGAAGTGGTCCGCCCTCAGCCCCGTCGCCAGCATCCCCTTGAAGGTCCACAGGGCCTCCCCGGCGCCGCCGTTGCGAGCATATCCGGCGACCATCGCCGACCAGGCGAGCTGGTTCTGGTTCTTGCGCTCCGCCGTGCGGAAAACTCCGGCGGCGGCGGAAAGAGCTCCACACTTGGAGTACATCGATATCAGGGCGGCGACGACGGCGGCGTCCTCTCCAAACCCTAGACGAAGGGCCCTCCCGTGGGCCTCCTTCCCTCCGACCAGATTCCTCAGCTCCGCGCAGGCCGTGACGGCGTACGACAGCGTCGTCTCATCCAGCTCCGCCGCCCCCGGAGTCGCAGTTTCAGACATCATCATCTCCCTGAGCAAGCTAATGGCTTCGTCTGCGCGGCCGTGCTCGGCCAGGCCGGCGATCATGGAAGTCCACGCGATGGCGTCCTTCTCCGGCATCTCCCTGAAGAGCTCCTTGCTGTCGCAGAGGCTGCCGCACTTGGAGTACATGGTGAGCAGAGCGCCGGCCACCGGGAGGAAGACGACCAGACCAGACCTGATGACCAGAGAGTGCACCTGCTTCCCCCACGCCATGGAGATCGTTGCCCTCAGCACGCTGCAGCAGCAGATCTCGTCGGGCTTCAACCCATCTCGGAGCATTCGCCGGAAAGCTTGAAAGGACTTCCCCGGATTCATGGCGAAGGCGGAGATCATCGCCGCCGAGGAGCCCACATCTCTTTCCCTTGCGTCATCGTTGTCGTCGGCTTCTTCCTCCTCCTCGAAGAGCTCCTCTGAGAGCAGGAGCTTCCCGGCCTTGGCGTAGGCGTTGACCATGGCGGCTCTCACCACGGGATCGCCGGAGAAGCCGGACTTGCAGATGCAGCAGTGCAACTGGGCGGCCTCCGCCGCCATGTCCGGGCTCCCGCAGGCGGCGAGCACGCTGGTGATCGTGTACCTGTTCATCTCGCCGGCGGCGACCGTCGCCCTCATGGCTCCGAAGAGGGAGAAGGCCCTCCGGGGATCTTTGAGGCTGAAGGCGGAGATCAGGGTTGTCCAAGAGACGACGTTGTGGGTCGTCATCCCGGAGAACTGGGCGGCGGCGGCGCCGGTGTCCCCGCACTTGGCGTACAGATCCACGAGAGCGCTGCCGACGACGACGTCGCCACCGGCACCGCTCTTCACCACCAGGCCGTGGACCGCCCTCCCCGCCGGAAGCTCGCCGGCGCCGGCGCAGGCGGTGAGCACCGCCGAGAAGGTGAACTCGTTGGGCGAGGCGATCCCGCCGGCCATCTGGAGGAAGAGGCCTAGCGCCAGCCGGTGCTCTCCGTTCCTCACCGAGCCGGCGATGGCGGCGTTCCAGACGACGACGTTGGCGGTGGGATTCTCCGAGAACAGCGCCGCCGCCTCCCCGAGCAGGCGATTCTTGGCGAACAGGTCCACCAGCCCCGCCGCAACGTACCCATTAGAGGAGAATCCGTTCTTCGCCGCCAGCGCCTGGAGCTGCCTTCCGAAGCAGAGCTCGCCGGCCATGGCGCAGGCGGAGAGGACGCTCCCGTAGGTGACCTCGGTAGGCCGGCAACCCGCCACCCGCATCAGGCGGAAGCTGCGCAGAGAGTCGGAGAGGTGGCGGCGCTGGTTGTGGATGGAGATCTTCAGGTTCCAGGAGATGGCGTTTGGGTGGGGAATTTCGTCGAGCAGGCCGAGTGCAACTTCCAGAAGACCCGCCTTCCGGTAGGCGTCGGCGACGCAGTTGGCGGCGTACGTATCCTCCACCGCCGCCCTTAGCATGCGGCCGTGGAGAGCTCGAGCCTCCATTAAGGACACACCGCCCCCGCCGCCGCCGCCGCCGGCGAGGGAGCAGCAGCGGCGGGAGCCGCCGGGAAGGGCAGGAAAGGGGTTTAAGGCGGCAGTGACGGCGGCGGCGGGGAGGAAGAAAGCGAAGATGTGGGGGGCGGGACGGGGCGGCGCCGCCAGAGGACGGCGGAGGAGAGACTGGCCCAGGCGGGGGTGCCCTCTCATCGCTCACTCCTCCGCCGTAGCAGATCTCGCCGCCAGCCAACAGCATCTTAATAATACCGTCTCTCCATACCAGCCGCCGTCTCTCCGGCCGCCGGGCATATCGTATCGCCGAGAACGACTCGCTCCGGCGAACTCGCCGGGACCCCCAGGCGGCGCTGAAGAGCCACCGCGTTATCTTTCTATCTATCTATCTATCTAGCGGGGCGCGCTGGTCTGATCAAAGAACCGTCGTTCATGTCGCATTGTTACTGTGAAGCGGGCCCGTTGAGCCCGAGGAAACAAAGGCCAGAGACAACAACTCCAGAATTCCTCTCTCTCTCTCTCTCTCTCTCTCAACCCTTTCTCTCTCTAGGGGGCTAGTGCTTGGAGGCCTGCTTCTCCTTGGCCTTCTGGATCTTGAGCACCTTCTTCACGATCTTCTGCTCCTCCACCAGGAAGGCGCGGATGATCCTGAAGAACCCAAATGGGATGGGCGGGTCAGAATTGAGGAAGCTCCGGGGGAGAGAGCCAGCTGACTTTATCACCTCTCGCGGACGGCGCCGCCGGAGAGAACGCCGCCGTAGGCCCGGTTGACCGTCCTGCGGCTCCTCGACAGCCTCGAGCGCTTGTACTCGGCGGGCCGCAGATGGGGAATCTGAGATCCACGAGATCGATTCAATAAAAACCATGGGCAAATGCATCTCCACCGATCAATTTTTCGAGTCTCCACAAATCGGGCGAACCCAGTTGGAGCGAGCAGAAAAATCATGATCGTTCATGAAAACAAGAAAATTACGGAGAAATTTCCAACTATTTCTTCAAAAAAAAAGGGATTTTTCTCCGCGTCTCCTTCAGGATAAGAACTAGAAGCGTGAACGGAGCGCAGGAAGAACATTTAGTTCCATTCGATTTGATTCGATTCCGCTGCTGCGCGGGCAAAAAAATTCACCCTTTCCAAATTAGTAAATAGATCTTCGTCAACCCACATCTCAAGAACACATGCATGCCCTCGCGGGAGGGAGCGGGTTGCATTCTCCCTGGAGAACGCAGCAAGAACATGCAGCAGATAATTCCAGAAGCGCGATGCTCCACCAGGGAAGATGGACGGTGAGCAACGGGAGCCAGCACACGGGCCAGCACACGGGCGCCATCGATTGCAGACCAGAACAGAGCAGCATGAACACTTGCAGCATGCAAATTATTCAACCAGCGCAAGGCATCGCATGGCGACGATCTGGGGGCAAGCAGCGCTTGGAACCCCGTCGTAGGAGATCTCATAAACTAATCAATCTAAGATCATTCGCATGGGGTTTTATGCTCAGTCTGCACCAATCGGAACTGCCGGCATTCGATTTTCTCTGCGCCATAGCCGGACAGCGTTGTTGCAGAGGTCGAATCATGTGGACGTAGCCAATTCGACATGGACAAACCAGCCCCCTTGGACTAGAATTGACATCAATGGCGGAATCGAATCGGGCGATGGAAGCCGGAGAGAGGGATGAATGGCAGAGTCGACGAGCGTACCCCCTGGATTCTCTTCCCGGTGACTGGGCATTTCGGCCCGCTCGCCCTCTTCTTCGTCGACAGGTACACAAGCTTCCCGCCTGGCAAATTCACAGGGTAAAGCAGCTTCAGATCCCCTGGCATTGCCCGCGGGCCAAAGCAAATACGAGGAAGAAGAAGACGGAAAGCCCTAAATCTCTCCTCACGGGAGAGATCATCTCTCCCAAACGGCATAGAAAGAGCATAGGAGAAAGGGATCGAGGCTACGCCGTCGGAAATCTTCAGTCAACGAGGGGTATTGTAGCGAAAGACAAAGGATCAAGCTCCAGGATACAGATCGCACAGAAGCGATGAACAGAGGAGCACGGGCGGGGAGCAGGGGCGGGCGGCGGTTCTCACCGGGGGTCTTAACGATCCGATGCTGGTTGGACTTGGTGGCGTAGCTGTGCCGCCTCCGGTACGTCAGCCGCTGAACCATCTTCACCACCCTCTCCCTCTCCCTAACTCTCTCTCTCTCTCTCTCTCTCTCTTCCTCCCCGCGTGCGCAGTAGAGAGAAGGTCGAGCGGCCGAACTGCTGTCGCAGGCTTCAAAATCCCGTTCAAGTAGCCGAATCCAAGACAGGTGCCCTAGATCGGACGGTTACCGTGTTTACATCCGACGGTCAATATTTCTCCGGGTTGGGGAGGATAGTGGGTCATCTCGTTAGGGCCGGCCCATTTAATAATTATTATTTTGAAATTTTTTCCGAACTGGACTCTCCAAGAACGCCCCCGGCCCAAAGCGGAGTGATCTCAATGGGCCCGATAAATGGCCCGCCTAAATGGGCCTAGCAGCTTGGACAGCGTGCTATCAAAGCAATATTTACTCATTTATTTTTTTTATATATTTGAAGCGACTGTGGTGTTCTAAATTACTCAAATTATAAGATTTTATATTAATTTCTGGGGAATTGATTTGCATACTCGAGGGGGCAGAGGATAATGAAATAAATTCGAGATATCTATGTATTTTAAAAAAAAATAATTAAATGGAGTATACGTGCATGAAACACGGTTAATAATGTTTAACTTATGAGTATATTGCAAAATAAGAGAAGGAAAAAGTTAATGTTAAATAAAAAATTGTGAAGGCCCACGAGAATTCCCCTTCTGTTATTTTTATTCTTATTTATTGGTTAATTATATTTATTCCATTCCGGATGGGTCAACGCCCCAAGTTGATGACGCTCCTTATCGTCTTATTAAATTAGAGTCAAAGTAAAAAAAATGGGGATAATTTAATTGACATTGAATTAAAAGAAAAATGGGGATAATCGAGAGAAGCCACTGAGGTAGATGTGAAATATATGAATATTTATTTATATATGCCCCTTACGAGTAATAATAAATAAATAATTGGCTGGTAGTTGGGAGAGCGGAGAAAAATCTCTCTCGGAGAGAAGGTTCCAACCTTGGAAACAACCGGTCGGCGTGGTCGGAAATGGGAAGGCGAAGACAAAAAGGCGGCGACTTTGCCTGAGTGGAGCTCGTCAACCCTTCGTCTTCCCCCTCGCCGTCGTCGTCGTCGTTCTCCTCCTCCTCCTGCTCCTCCGGGATCTGCAGCTCTTCCGATCTGCACCCACCGCACCGCCTGATCCCCGGAGTTCTCCGCCGTAGATGGCCCCCATCGCCGCCGCTGCCCGCTCCCTCTCGCCCCGCCCTGGGTTGAGCCTCCTCGGGGGATCCTCCTCCACGCCCGTCCATCGCCGCCACATTCGCGTCGCCGCTGCCCAGTTCGGGAGGCTACCGTCGCTGAGGAGGGTGGCCATTAGATGCGTCTCCTCGTCCTCGGATTCCTCCCGGGGCGCCGCCGTTCTCGAGAAACCCTCCGGCGAGCCCAAGGTTAGGGCATCCTTGGGATTGCCGGGTTTCGATCTGTTCTTCCCCGGAGGAGATCGCCGGGTTTTCTTTTCTTTTTTTTTTTTTTGGTTTCTGATTCGCCGCCGCTTCAGATTTCCGATTTCTCCGGAAAAAAAGCGAATCGAGGATCCACCAGTTCAGCCCGCCGCGACTCACCTGGCTTTCGCTCCGTGCGTTCGCGTCTCATCGTCTTCCGGTGGATTTCAGACGGGGAGCTGGGCGTGGAGATTTGAAGAACAGTCCGTGAATGTTTACTACGAGGAGCACGGGGAGGGCGGGGCCGGGAGCTCAAAGACCGTCCTCATGATCCCGACCATCTCCGACGTCAGCACGGTGGAGGAGTGGAGGGCGGTGGCCAGAGACATCGTCGCCCGCCGAGGGGAGACGAACTGGCGCGCCGTCATCGTTGACTGGCCCGGCTTGGGATACTCTGATCGGCCCTCCATCAACTACAATGCCGACGTCATGGAAGATTTCCTGGTCGCCCTTCTCAGCGCCCCGAACGGCCCTCTGTCCGGCGCAGGTTCGCCATCGCCGCCCAATATATGGTCTTCTCTGATTGATTCTATATTCTTCCATGGAGTCCGATTCTCTCTTTTTTCCTCTCTCTGAATGGTTGACCATCCGCGCACCATGGATATGTTCTTCACATCATCTCAATCTGCGCCGCCGTTGGTTGTGATCACCAAGATCGGCGATTTATTGACGGCATCTTCGTCATTGATTTTATGATCCTCCGGTTTGACTTTTGATTCTTGATTCAGGTTTTTGCGAGAAATAGATGACCCATTAGGGCCAGTTCTTGATCCTGTCCATTGGCCTCCCCATTCTCAGCGATTTCAGGGTTTGACTTTTGCTTCTTTATGTTTCTGGCGGTTGTTTGAAGCAGCTTCCTCTCTAACGTCGTCCCCTTCTTGGTGACGAAATTTTTGCCAAATTGTAGCATAGAGGGGGTGGGTTTTGACCTCCCCCTATTCTAGCTTGAAGTCAACGATGAGAGATAAATCCTGAATCGTCATATGAGAATAATGGGACATGGATTGCGGCGGCATGAGCCCCCCAGTGGACATGTCCCCCCTGGGGGCTCACCACCTGCAAAAAGAAAAAGGTTTCCTCTCTTTGTGACGGAAAACGAAGCTGCCTCACTGCGGACTTTCTGATTTGTTTGCCATTTTGGATCCAACTTTGGAGTTTATCATCGCAATCCCATGACAGAATTTCCAACCCTGAACTGTCATCCGCTGTTGACCAGGTGAGGAGCTGGTCATCTTCGGAGGTGGCCATGCGGCGACCATAGCCCTTCGGGCAGCAAAAAAGGGCCTGGTGAAGCCTTCGGCAGTGGCTGCCGTCGCTCCCACCTGGGCCGGCCCCCTCCCCATCGTCTTCGGCCGAGGCTCCGACATGGAATCCAGGTTTTTGTCACTGACCAGAAACCTCAAAGATCCCCTCTTTCGCTCTCTCCTTCTCTTCTTTCTCTGTGTATGCATGTCTGTCTGTCTGTCTCTCTCTCTCTCTCTCTCTCTCTCTCTCTCTCTCTTCGCTCGCTCGCTTCTGCACCACCTGAGCTCAGTTGGAATGGGATGGGGACGGGTGCAGATACGGGCTTCTGCGTGGGACGCTGAGGACGCCGGCGGTGGGGTGGGTCATGTACAGCATGCTGGTGAGCAACGAGAAGGCCATCCAGTCGCAGTACAGCTCCCACGTCTACGCCGACGCCCGCAACGTGACAGCGGAGATAGTGAAGAGCCGCTACGAGCTGACGAAGCGCAAGGGTGCGCGCTACGTGCCGGCGGCGTTCCTCACCGGCGAGCTCGACCCCGTGGCTTCGCGGGAGGAGTTCCTCGCCCTGTTCGCAGAGATGGAAGGGCGAGTGCCCGTTCTGGTCGTGGGGACGGAGGGCGCGCCGAAGAGGTCCAAGGCGGAGATGGAAGCTCTGAGAGGGGCCAGGGGGGTGAGCAAGTTTGTGGAGGTCCCCGGAGCGCTGCTCCCTCAAGAGGAGTACCCGCGGGAGGTTGCGGAGCAGCTGTACCAGTTCTTAGAGGAGACCTTCTCCTCAGCCTGAGAGCCAGCCATTTTTCGAACTGAATCTTGTGATTTTTTCAACATTTTTTGTCCTTCTACCTAGAGTGAGTGAGAGAGAGAGAGGGGGTTTGTTGGCTTATGTGGCTTCCTGTAGGGAGTGGAATAAATTGAAGTCCAGCTGTAATCATATGACTTATTTCTGATAAGACAAATACTTCGTGAAACTTTCACGGTCAATGAGTCAGTTAATGTTTCCCTCTTACAAGATAATAATTGTCAAGACTAAGAAGCTCAACATGATGCACCCCATCCGACTTCAAGGCCTACTTAAGTTCAAAGATCACCTAGGATTAAGGTGTTACTGAGTCAGCATGGTGGAGCATGTACCCAAGCCCCACCATTGATAGCCATGATATCAGTGGACTCTATGTCACCTCCTTTAGCAGCCACACCAACTGTTGAAGTCAACTCACATCGTCACTATTAGACCCAAGTTAAGGATCTGAATTTCTATTATTACTAGGATTTATCATATTTAATTTCCCTTTATTTAGGTTACATTGTAATCTTCTCTCTCTTCTTGATGCTTATAAATAGGTCTAAGATCTTTGTTAAATGGTTGACTAATCTTTTGATTAAGAATTATCATACACAAAATACTGTGCCCTAAGGTGTTCGTGTGATAGCCACCACTTGTAGCCACTGCCATTACATGTGTCCCACCCTACTTCATGGTCAACTCTCACACTCTCTTGTTTGTTGCCAAACGTCCCCTCTGCAATCCTTTCTACAGTTGACGATGTGCTGATGATTGTCCCTCGAAGTGTTGTTAGTACTTTGTGTATGTGCCTTCCATAGATGTTATCACACCCCATTCCTCTTGTCACAATCCGGAGCATCTCGCATGCCTAGCAAATGTCCCATGGCACATACCCTGCATGCCAACCTCTTGGCCTCGACATCCACTAATTAACTTCTACTCATGAAATTATCTATAATTTTATAAATATAGTGGTAATATCTACAATTTTATATCCTTTTGGGCTTTGAATTTCTCCTTTGTCATGCTAGCAACATAAAAATAATGAATGTGAGTAACTTTATATTTACTTCTATTCATGGAGAATCAATGATATACGTATGATTATGTTATGAAATTATTTATTATTTAAATATAGAAAAAATGTATACCATTTTATGAGGATTAACCTTGGAATATCTTGCTCTAATTATGGGGTGCAAGATTTAGATGAATTTAATCAAGTAATTAATTAAAGAGCTTGAAAAATATTAGTTTGAAATAAGAGATAATTTAGCTTTGGTCCAAGAAAGGCCCAAAGGAGGAGAGAGGAATATGACCTTTTCAGCTCAATTCATCTTCAATCATCATCTCTAAGATAGGCCAAGAAATTAAAGTTTAAAAAGGTGCCTAATCAAAGCAAGGAAGGAGAAAAGGTCATGAGAAGATAAATAAGAAAAGAAAGGGTTCTTTTGAGAAAAATGTCCCTATGTATAAAATCTCTTTTCTTTCTACATTTTCCTTCATTTTGAAGATTATCTTAGTAGAGGCTAGTTGTAGGAAACAACTCTCCTAGGATCTAGATTGATAAATCTGAATAGAGATAGGTTATTATAACATTTGTTCTTGATCTTTGAAGTGTGTTCTTGTTGGAGAAAACTACCTAGTTTAGATGAAATATACAGAACTAAGAGATGCTCTTCTAGATCTTTAGATTTATGATTCATCCTCTAATATTCAATATAAATATTATTTCTCTCATCCTCTCTCCTTACTTCTTAAAATTGAAACCCTAATTCAACCTTTCCATTTTAGATTTTAGATTTCTTGATTTTTGTAAGAAAATCAAGATCTCCTTGATCCTTCCTCCTTTCATCATCTTTTCTTCTCTCAAATCAATCTCCTAAATCTTAGTTATAGTTATATAAAATATTCTTAAATTCTGAAATCGAAATTTTAATTTTCTTTGAATAACTTTCTTGAAAATCAAGATTTTTATTCTTCCTTATCATCCTCTCATTATTCTCTCTCTAATCTTTCTTCTTCTTTTCTAACCTTAAAAGAATCAAAATTTCAATCCTAATTCCTTGAGGATCAACCCTCTTCTTGCCCTACTCTAAAAATAGAGCAAATCATGAGAAAATATTATAAATATTTTGTTTAAACTCATAGAAAAACAATGATTATAAACAAGCCTTAAATTTGAGTTATCATCTATCGTGTGCACCCTACACACCCTACTCTACCCATCATCAATTGGATCTCTAACAAGCTCGTCCTCTTCTGATCAACCTTGACATCACTATGATGACATACAGACATTGAAGGTCCTTTCTTAACCCTTTCTAGTGATCATGTGTTTTGACTTCATCCCATCTTTCCTCATATGTGTTTCTACCACCATTAGATTTAGCCATGTGAGCTGGTGACCAGCTTAGTATGCCATGATTTCTTTGTTTTGAGGCCGATTAAGATTTTAAAATGTGAAGCTTTATTTTATTGTAGTGGCTTGAGATAGTCCTCACGCCCTCAATCAAGTAACAAAATAGTCTTCTCATATTATCACAACTAATTTTAAAAGTTCAGAATTCAATTGTGTGCGAATTTCGTGGCTTAATTTTTATTTATAATAATTCTAATGCATTTCATTATTGTCCACTCTAATCATCCTACATCAAAACAAGTCAACTTAATGAACTATAGTCATCATCCATCGATTTTCACTTGTGATGGAGTCAAAGTAAAATCTGGAGTAAACTATAATGAGAATTATCAAGTCAAAAATAATTCTTTCCCAAAGGTGTAATTTTGATGAAGAAGAAGAACATGAGGAAAAAGAAACTATGGAGAAGGCATCACATGACACTCATGGTGAAGTGCCACTTGACACCTATGAAGGGGCTCCACATGGTGTAAGTGAAGAAGTAACCCATGACATCCTTTAAAGATGTGCCATTTGATGCCGAAGGGACAAAGTCACTTTGTCCCAATGGATGCCTATAACTATCCCTTCTTTCTCTTTCTCTCTCTCTCTCTCTTTTTCCCATGTTCTCTCTTGTAACTGCCACAAGCGTGCCTATAAATGAATCATGTGGATCATTACTAGATAGCCTTTTGAGGAATCCATTTGTGACCTTTTCTCTCTTATTTTCACTCTCCTTCCACTCATTCTCTTACTCCCACACACCTTCTTTCTCTTTCATTCGCTCCCTTTCTCTTGCTCACCCTCTTTCTTTTTCTCTTTCACATTCTCTCCCCCTTTACTCTCAATCTCCCTCTCCCTCTTACTATCTCTCTATCTCTCTCTCTCTCTCTCTTTTCCATTAGTCTCCCTATCATTATCAACGTCACTCTTCCATATTATTTTTTATTCATATCTCCATCATTTCCACACCCATTGATCCTCTTTTACAAAATTTGGGAATCTTATCAAAGAGAATTACTTTTCAATAAGGTACATTAACTTCTCTTTATTTGAAGATATTTGGTCATTTTCTAAAGTGATCCACATGCTTGTAGTGTGAGACCATATGATAGCCCCCTCATATCTATTAAGTGATCCTTATAAACAATTGTGAAACCAATTTTTATCCATCAAATTGACATTACTATTAACAATAATTTATATGATCCTTTTTTCTTGATTGTGGGATTCACTTTGGTTCTAATCTCACTTGATTCTATCTCAAAGTTTGATACAATTTTGCTTCTTGAAATATTTATTATTGACATTCTTACTTATCCTACAAATTTAATTACCTCTTCAAATTCTTAGTCATCAATTGGTATTAGAGCTATGTTATTTTAATTACCTCTTCAAATTTAAGATTTATTAGACTCATATTCATTCATGCATACTAGGTTAGACACTTCATATTTGTCTAAGGAAGGAGATCCTATGGATCATATGGATGATTCTATGTTTACATGGGCAAAGGTAATTGTAGATAGGTTAGAAAATCTAAGCCTAAAATATGAGGATCAAAGTCAATTATTGACTCATTTATAAATATCAAAAGAGTCAACTTTTGATCTAAATTCATCTTCCCCACCTTTACAATCAACCAAGTTTTAAGCCACTCAAAATCCTAGATCAGTCCATGTGTAATGCGGGTGAGAGTGAGTGAGTGAGTGAGTGAGTGAGAGAGAGAGAGAGAAAAAGTGATCACAGGAATAAGAAAAAATAATGTACATACATTGATAAACTCAATTTAATAAATTTATTAGGCCATTGTTCCAATTGTGTTTGATTAAAAATATATTTGACGTTAAACCTATTTGAACAATATGAAGTAAAATTATGATTTATGAATGAATACAAACATTCTCTTTATTTAATATTCTTTAATCACTCTATATCTTGTATAGGGCAAATATGGGTCATATCCACATGGAACTAGTGTCTTAAATTATTAATATAATTCAAGAAGAGGGAACAAAACAAAATTAAGAAATGGTAGAATGGTGGTTATGAAGAATTGAAATAAAAGAAATCTGGAGTTGATGAATCAACCCTTAGATGAAATGAGTAAGATGTAAATGAATGAAAGAATGGATTTGAGATTGATTAACTAAGATGTATGATTTATTCTAAGAGAGAAATCAAAGATAAGTCTTATCTAACAATGATGATAGAAATCAAGAAATTTTAAGATTATATAAGAGAAATCTTATGTCTTTAAATGTTGTCAAGATCAGGTGTTCTATAAAGCAAGTGATCTTTCCAATGCAAGAAACAAACTTCAAGATTTAATTCATCAAAAGTACATTTACCAATGCAGATTTTCAGAGCTACTATTTCACATGTTAGTCATTGCTGAGGCAGACCAAAGATAAGACAAAAGAGAGGATATCATAGGTTTTTCTACATATATATTTTCTACCCAAAATACCCTTCTTAATTCTCCTAATTACCTATACATATAGGTTGGCACCAACTAGAGGGATCTCTTCAATCTTAATTGTTGATTAGTTGAGTTGGTTGAGGAGGGGATTTGAATGTGTGGCTAAGATTAGTCATGTCCCTTTCCTTATAACAAACTCTTAAAATTCATCTAAGTTAGGTCACACCTCTTTCCTCATAACAAACTCCTAAATTTAAGGAGTTTGTTTCGACATTCCTAGCCATATTAGACCATTTAGTTGGTTTCACATTTTGAGCCCAATTAGTTTTTTCAATACCTTCTTTTGGCCCAATATGAATCATCATCCATAGTTTTTTGTCCAAATTAATTTATCTAGATCTTGCACACATAGAAGTCAAAAATATTGATTGGAAATAAAGCTACTTGACTTTAATGAAGTTGAGGGTTAATTCCATAAAATATTAATATATATATAATTTTATGATACCTAGGTAAATATTTTCATGATTAATGAGAACAATAGTATACATAGACAAGTAGAAAATTAATGATATAAAAATAATACATAAATTCTTCAAAGATGATTATTTTTCTATTCTTAGAAATAAATAATCCTACGGGGAAAGTTGTGAGCGGTGGTTTAGTCCCACATCAGTTCTCTATTTGCTTTTGAGGAGAATAAAAGATATATATATATATATATATAAATTTGATGATTTTAATGTCAATAACATATCAAGATGTAAGCTTTCATACTCTTAAACATGTGAAATCAAAGACAATAAGTATATATTTTGTGAAATTCATTAGACATCTAAGTTGAACTCTATAAGAACTTGAAATTGACCTAGTATGGATCAGATCATCCTAGGCTTACTTACTTCCTTTGATATTCCAAAGTCTAGAGAAATTGAGGTGAGTTAGATCATAATTGTGGTAGGCTCACTTGGACTGTGGATATCCCTACTGTTGACGTCGATGAGCTGATGAAAGCTTATGCATGAATCACTGATGTGGAATGCCAATTGACTATCAATATAAACCAAAAGGCAAAGGGTGTAAATTCCATTTATGTGAATGAGAAATTTCTAGTGAAGTATTAACTATGGAAAAGGGGAAATGAGCAAGGACCATAAATGCCAATCAGCAACTTAACCAAAAAAAACTAAAACAGAAAAGGAAATGAGGAAAATCACTGATGTCACTGAGAAACTTAGTCTAAATGCCATCGAAAAATTGGAAAGCCAAATCTGCAATTATTACTGATGCTGGTCAGAACTTTAACAAAAAAGAATAAACTGGAATGGAAAAGTCAAAAGAGTGTGTTTCTTCCTTTGAGCAGTATGTTAGGATAAATATTTGGTTAAATGAAAAGGGGAAGGGAGCTGGTGTGGATCGGTAACTCGATATGAACACTGACTGAAATGGAAAGTGGATAAAACAAGATGCTTTTTATTTATGTTTCTTTGCACGTGGGTATGCAGCTTCGACGATTTATCATAATAAAATAATTAACGTTCGTAGGATAATTGTTATTTATGTTTTCCTCCCACGAGGAGGACGGGCGCCTTCAAGATGATTTAATGCAATAAAAAATATAAAACCCCTTTAAAGGTAGCCTCCGCCATGCTTAGACACAGCATAATCAGAAAAGTATACTCCCGGCCCACGTTCCCTCGTGCACAAAGTCAATGGGCCAACGAAATATGTGGTAAGCCCATAACTGCCTGGTCCAAAGCTCTTGAATGGCGCCCCAAGTGGGATATGGCGAGAGTGCAAGTGGGTCGGCGGGTCGTGATCCTCGTATCCACTTAACCCTCATCAGCTGAGCCTGACAGTTCAACGACAATCAAGGCTTGTTGGAATATTTTGTTGTGTCCTCATGGTTTTATCCCTCCTTCGAAGGGACAATTATGAGTTCTTGAAGAATTTGGCCTTTCTATCCGCTTGTTTCCGGTGTTGGCTCCCCACTTCTGATGCTATGGTCTCCATACACGAGATGGTCTTCCATCTCGTGTATGGGTACCATTTGATGATCAGATACGATTGACGTGCGCGTATGATGACTGGGTAATCTTCATGTTCACAAAAACACGAGTATAGTTCGCTGAATTTTCACAAGACCCATTCGAAAAAGACATGAGTATCAAGAGTAGGTGACGGACATTTTCATAGAGACGCGTCCATAGTTCGGTACGTGCCTCCAGAGTTAAAGATATCCTCATTTGTACAATTATGGCATAGTTTTATGAACTTGAGCGATGCCCAGATATTAATTCTCACATTACCAGAAAAGGCGGGGCATTTACAGGAACATGACCATACTTTGGCAACTACGCTCGTCCTCATGGCTCAAATGATAAGCCCCGTCATCGCAGAACATAACCAGGCTACAATTTTCTCTTGGGACGTGTTAGCAGTTGTGACAGTATACATGCCTAAAAGAGCGTTGACTGTTGGGGGGGTGGGGGGGGCATCACGTCATGTTGGCACAAGGGAGGAGTGACGAAGGCCACAGCCTGGTGGTGTAGTCTCGGTTGTCCTTTAGGATCACGACCAGCGAAATAAATAGCAACGCGGGGATGAAATAGGGGTCACCCGGCCCTTGAATTTATTACTGTGGGGAGGGAGGTCCTTCACGTGGTTGCGCCATGTAGGGTTTCGGCCGTCACGTGGAGATTACGCCCTTCTCTCCTTCGAAATCTTGTTGGCATCTGCGAGATTGAAACCGATGCAGTTTGAACGGAGGCGGTCCACACCGATTTCTGCTTCTGGGCGTACGTGTATGAGGGACACTGTTTGGAGACTCGTAGGGGGAGATACGCCGAGAAGGTGGCTTGGCGTAGCGGAGGGAGTTGCGGGCTTCGTAGCCATTGGAGTTGGGTTAGAGAGGACAGACGGTTTGGTGAGAATTTAGAAGGGAAGTGCCAAGTGGGGAGGGGGTAAGAGTGGGAAAGAAGCTTTGGCCCTGTTAGGCCCTTCCCCCTTCGTTTTGGAAGGGG
This sequence comes from Spirodela polyrhiza, assembly GCA_024713555.1. Taxonomy (NCBI): domain Eukaryota; kingdom Viridiplantae; phylum Streptophyta; class Magnoliopsida; order Alismatales; family Araceae; genus Spirodela; species Spirodela polyrhiza. The sequence continues at coordinate 4,818,254 of CM046544.1, read as the reverse complement.
TTCGGTTCTTCAGGGCGGCCGTAGCTCTCCTCAGATTTAGTAGAGCGAGACAGTGGAAAAAGGGTATTGAATGCCCCCAGACCGGCCAATGGACTGATCTTTTGGCTACTCCTGTTTTGGCCGTCTGCGGAAATTAGGTCTGACCGTCCGAGTTTTGCGCAGATCATAAATAAGTTGCCATCGATGATGAGAACCAAACCTATCAGAGGTTAGAAACCTGCAGTAGATATATATATATAGCGAGGGAGGGAGGGAGATAGAGAGAGAGAGAGAGAGAGAGAGAGAGAGAGAGAGAGAGAGAGAGAGAGAGAGAGAGAGAGAGAGAGAGAGATGGTAATATTAGCGCTGAAATTTTCGGTTGTCAAATACAAACCAGTATTAATTACACAATTATTGAATTATCATATTTCCGTCAAGTTTTGAAATTCATTTCAAAATAGATCCTGGAGTTATCTCACCTAATTTTTCCTCAATTGTGATTGTAATATTTGTAAGCTTAATTAACCTAAGGTACAAGGTCTAAAATTCTTTGGGAATAGTGTAGCCAATCATTACAACAGTTTAAGTTTCCCAAACTTAGTTTATTCATACATTTATTTTAAAAGGAAAAATGTCTAATTTATCTCTGGGTCGATTCGTTGTAGGTCTTTTATAATCTGCTAATTGTTGTTCCTTCTTAGAAGAAATTTATTCCATGGATTCTTCCTCTCTCTTTCTCTCTCCATATCCGTCCCTCTCTCTTTCTTGCTCTACTGCAAGCGCCTCACCCACGTTTCTTGACATAAATACTAGCTTTTTTCATCGTTTTAAAATGTTAATGGCCTAAATTAATGGAATGCAATAGTTGTAGAACATTATGAGAACATAGACGTTATTTTGATGGTCAAGTCAACTAAAAGAGTAAATTCCCAGTATTGTGAGATATATAGGCCTAAAGGCTGATGGAAAAAGCATAGGAAGTTGATAGAAGACTAAACTTACATGATCCTATAAAGAGTTTAACTCCACCGTTCTTAATATTCAATGCTCTTTTAGGAGTGAAAGACAAGTGTACTAGTAACGTGGGGCATATTTTTGCAGAGCTAATTTAAAATACTATCAAGATTTACAAAAATACGTGAAAACATGTGTTTCAAATAAATGAAGAAAATAGTATCATAAAAAGTCTTCGGTGAATATTTTTTCAATTCAACAGCTTTTAGATCGATTATCATTCCTCTGGATCAAACGTCACCTATGACCCTGTTCCCACGGAATCTCCTTTTCTCGTATTTATTTGGATGAGGGTGACGCCATTGATGAGTAACTGATTCTCCACAGTCGAGTCGTGATCAACTCTAGAACCCCACCGACGTTCTTCTATTGATGTTGAAGGCAGTAATACAAACCTCCCTCCCTCCTCTCTCTCTCTCTCTCTCTCTCTCTCGCGGCCGATTAATGTGAACGAGGGAAAGGAAATTGGCAAACGTTTCGGCACGAATGCAAGAAGCACTTTGATACTTTTAGGGCCTGTTCTCAGGCTCATTTAATGTTTCTGGCTTGATAAACACAAAGACGTCTCTATTGTTTCGTGGTTTTCTTCTGTTCCTCTCTCTCTCTCTCTCTCTCTCTCTCTCTCTCTCTCTATCTATCTATCTATATCCTCTCTCTCTCTTTCTATATATATACAGATATATATATATATATATATCTGTCTATCTATATATGTCTTTAAATCTATCTATCTACATCTGTCTTGCGCTAACATAAGTAGGTGGTCCAAGTACGTTAAAAGATAAGCACTATTCACGGTGGAGAGGAGGCAGCTATCTTCACCGTCCAATATGCAAAAGATTGACACACTGTAGGACGTAAGGCACGGTTGGGGTACCTTTCTTGTACGTCTTCCTCCATATCCCCACAAACACATGCATTCCCGTGTTCAATCGCAAAGACACACCCTGTCCTCTCTCTCTCTATCACTGTCCATCTCTGTCTATCTCCATCGATAACCCCCCCCCCTTCGCCCCCCCCTCTTCGTACTTTGCCAACCCTCTTAAAGGCACTAGCCTCTCATGGAGATCAGGTCCCTGCCAAATAATGGGTATCCAGCCGAGTCACAAGAAAGCAAAAGCGATCGGAGATGGCAGAAGCTCTTGCTCTTCTCCTCCGAGACGATGGTCGAGTTTGGGCGTGATTTGTCTTTTTTTAAAAATTCACATGATTATCTGTCATCGCACACATCAACGATTACCATATCAGGTAGGTAAGAGAAGGGTACTCAGAGATGATTAGACAGAGTAGGAACTAGGTTTCGTGTCTACTGTATAATTTGAATGATGATTTACCCCGCTAATTGACATCATCAATGGAGGAAGAAGAGATAGGAACGAGTAGAATAATTATCTCCCTATCTATATATACTATCTCTCTCTTTCAGATTAATTAGGGTTACTTTCATCGTCAGACACGTATCCCTCTTCGTGTCTGGCTGTGGAAGATTGCCTATTCAATGGCTGCCAGGTTCTGTGGCGACGAGCGCCGGCCCGTTTTGGTCTGCGTCTTCTTCTTCCGTTTTCCACCGTCTGTCCACTGAGACTTGACGTTCCCATGACAACATAACATCCATCATCCTTCATGCCAGACAAGGTGTATGGGTGAGAGAGAGAGGAGAGAGAGAGAGAGAGAGAGAGAGAGAGAGAGAGAGAGAGAGATCTTTTCGCGGTTAAATATACATTCTAGTTACGTTGCTTTCTTCTTCAGAAGGGTCCATAAACACCACAGATATGCTGCTACTTCTTTAACCACGGTTAAAGAACTCGTTAATGTAGGATTTTGCAGGGATGATCATCAGAAATCTGTCTTTTCGAAATGGGATAAGATTCATCCGAAGATTAGGGCTTCCCCGGGGCACCCCATTGAATGCACACGGTTATCTCTAAGAGACGGGAAGAGAGAGAGAGAGAGAGAGAGAGTGAGAGAGTCGCTCTTATCCCTCCCCACAATCTCTCTTCACCTCAACCCCAAGCTGACTTTTGGTGCCCCATGAATAAATGTCCCTCGCTGGCCTCTTTGACTATTTCTGAATCTCTCTCTCTCTCTCTCTCTCTCTCTCTCTCTCTCTCTCTCTGTACAACTCACACTCTGCTGCCCAACGTCACGAGTCAGCGCGTCTTTCACACAGAGGAAGCCTTCCTACTCCTTTGTGTATATATACAGGAGGAAAGCCGCTTGTATGGACATATGTCCAAGCAAGAAGAAGAAGAAATAAGCAAGAACAAGAAGAAGGAGAAGGGGAGCTCGTTCCTTCCTCTTCACAGGCATCAAATAAGGAGCCACAGATCTGCCAATCTCTGTATCTCTTCTCTGTCTCTCTCTCAAATCTTTCCCAAGAAGAGAGACGGTGAGATGGGTCGGCCACCCTGCTGCGAAAAAGTCGGGGTTAAGAAGGGTCCTTGGACGCCGGAGGAGGACATCATCCTGGTCACCTACGTTCAGGAGCATGGCGCCGGGAACTGGAGATCTGTTCCAACCAACGCAGGTGATCTCTCTCTCCCTCTCTCTCTATCTCCTCTCTCTCTCTCTCTCTCTCTCACCCTCGCCCTTCCTCTCTCCCTCCTATCTATCTATCTATATATCTATCTATCTATCGATCTACCTCTTTCTCGGCCTCTTGGGGGGTCTCTCTCTTTGCCGTTCCCCTTCCTCGAGCAAATGACCAGAGATCACCATCCTGTCCTCCGCATCTAATTCTTCCCCCTCGGGCTTTTATTCAGGGCTTCTTAGATGCAGCAAGAGCTGCAGACTCCGGTGGACGAATTACCTCCGGCCGGGGATCAAACGGGGCAACTTCACTGACCAGGAAGAGAAGACCATCATCCACCTCCAGGCTCTCCTCGGCAACAGGTAACGCAAAATTTTCACGATCACTGAGCCATTCATAAAGATTTAGATGGTGGAAACTTTGGGAATAAACTGTTATGCTTGACTTTTTGCAGATGGGCGGCGATAGCGTCCTACCTTCCCGAGAGGACGGACAATGACATTAAGAACCACTGGAACACCCACCTAAAGAAGAAGCTGAGGAGCCTCAAGTCCGACGGCGGCGATAGCTCTCCGTTCGGTGGGCCGCCGTCGTCAAGGTCCCATCAGGCGGTATCCAAAGGCCAGTGGGAGAGGAGGCTCCAGACAGACATAGAAATGGCCAAGCAGGCTCTATCTGAGGCCCTCTCGATGGAGACACCCAGCTTCATGTCCGAACTCTTGCACCCCCTCTCCTCTTCTACCTCCTCTTCTTCCTCCACGAATCGGCGCAACTCGGTCGCAACTCAGACCCAGAGCCTGCCGCAGGTCTCTTCCTCAGCCGGCACCTACGCCTATAGCGCTGAGAACATCTCCCGGTTGCTCCAAGGATGGGTGAGGGCCAAGCCAAAGCCCCTAGTCGGCGGCGCGCTCTCTCCTTCAGGGTCGAACTCGGACTCGACTCAGCACTCGTCGAGCAACGCCGTCGGCGGCGAGCTCGGAGCCGAGTCGCTGGTGAGGTTTGACCAGTCCCTGTCGTCGGCGCCGAAGCAGGAGGAGGAGGAGGAGGAAGAAGAAGGGAGCATCTTCCACCCGGAGCGCAAGCCGACGCCGCTCTCCTTCCTGGAGACCTGGCTGTTCGACGATGGACTCGCCCAGGGCTACGAGGCGCTCATGGGCATGCCCATGATCGATACTGGCGAGTTGTTCTGAGTCGGGCTCGCATGGATGGATGATCCAAGAAGAAGTTTTCCTTGCCCCTTCTTCTTCATCATCTCCCCTGCTTTCGGGTGTCTAGTTAGGGTTTGTACCTCTGATTCAGTAATTTCGCGTTGAGGCCGGATCAGAGAGAGAGAGAGAGAGCCCACCATCCTGGAGAGGGCAGAAGTGTAAATTAATCTGCATATGTTTATTGAATGCTACTTTGAGAATAATTCTCTGGTAATGCATGGGCCTCGGATGCCGAGAATAGTTCAGGATACGTTCATTAAGAAGCTCTGAAGAGATCCGGGGGCTCGAAACCAGAGCCGTCTGACTCCGGTTTTTCCCGAGTTCGCGCGGCCACGGGTTTCTCCACTATCTACCACAGGAACTCTTCAATATATATATATATATATATATATATATATACTTTATATATATATATCGATAGATAGATAGATAGATAGATAGATAGATAGATAGAGAGAAAGAGAGATGGGCGACTGCAGGACGAGCTCTTACGTCTCTCTCTCTCTCTCTCTCTCTAACCGACGTTGATGGGTACCACAGTCTTCTAATCCATGTGCATGTGTCTTGTGGCTGTGCCCTCCGGAGGGACTCCACCATGTAAAGAGAAGATCTTGCCGGATCAAACGCGGGATTCTACAACTCATCCGGCATCTAAGCGAGCAGCCTCGCCCTCTCACCATCGATCTACAGTGAGAAAGCTCCGGATGGGCCATGCACGTCGGATGATGATCGCACGGCTAGCAGCGCCCCGACCCCCCATCTCATTCTAGAAACTCTCCTAAGAAAAGAGTCCATACCCATACAGAGCCCGAGAAACAAGAGTAAATGCATGATGCATTAAATGTATCCCCCGCTGAGCCACATGCGAGCGCTCTCTTGACCAAGCTCACTCCTGAGCCCTTCTTTATTCTACCCATCCCCTTGTGGAGAGAGAGAGAGAGAGAGAGAGAGAGAGAGAGAGAGAGAGAAGCGAGAGAGAAGAGAGAGAAAGAGAGAGCAGGAGGCACGAAGGAAGCTTCCTCCCGGGATAACACACATAAGGGACAAGGCCCTAGTGAGATAAATGACTGCCATCAGATCCAGCTGTGTCTTTCTTCTTCCCCTCCGCGTGAACTCCTCCCCCTCTCTCTCTCTCTCTCTCTCTCTCTCTCTCTCTCTCTCTCTCTCTCTCTCTCTCTCTCTCTCTACCTCTCTTCGCTTCCTCCGTCCTTAGCCAGTCAGTCCGGGCGAGGCTGGTTGCAGTAAGTGCCGCCATAACTGCTCCCTGAGGACAGAGCCATGTGCAGCGCCACCTTATGGCTCCTGCAAGCTTTGACCAGCGCCCCCTCCCCACTTGCCTTCCCCCTTTCTCTCTCCTGTTGACCTGAAGGAGACACTGCGATCCCCCGGGAACTCTCCGGTCCTCCTCGCTGACCTCTCACCGACGAGTCAGAGGGGACCCGTGATGCTTTCCCCGCCTTCCGATCATCGTCTCAGCCCATCCAACGGCCGATCTTCGTCTACATGGCTGCCCTCTGATCCTCTCTGCACACCTCACCGACTTGCCGGAATTGGGCCATTTTCCAGCTGTGGGCATCCCCATTAATCGGAATATCTACTGCTCGTTTGGTGGGCCACGCTGAATCCCTAATGGGCTTATCCAAGTAGCTAAGTGAGAGCCCAACATAGATAGCCCATCTCCAGAAATATGGGCCGTTTCTACCTCGCCAAACCAATACCACTATTGGGCCGTCCCATCTGGTTCAGTCCGAAAGAGCCCAATTAGCATATAGAATACGCATGTTGGGCCCGGCCCATTAATCATCCATGTTTGACATCTCTGGCCGGATAGCCCCATATCGATCAGTTAAAACAAGTATGGATGTGGGCCCCACCCTCCTCATTGCGACAGACCGCAGGATCAGTTGGACCGTCGCAGCCAGCGATCCAGTTGAGCCCAAAACACGGAATCGGCCCGTTTGGATCGATAATCTCTCTTTCTCTCTCTCTCTCCTCTCTCCTTCTCTCTCTTAAAATGTCTACGTGGCAGGGCGAGTGGGCCCGGGACGACATGCTTCCACTGGACCCCCCGAGATTTCCGTTAACTGAGGATCTTGAAGACCTGATATGATGGTGGGCCCGCCCCACCCCCTGGCCCCTACCCCCAGGCCGCCGGGCCTAACGAAAAAGCCCGAACATTCGACCCGGCCCGGAACCCCCCTCCCACCGCAGAAGCCAGGTCTTCGTGCTTCAGACGGGCTCGGTGTGGGGCGGGCCATATGGGCCCATGAAAAAGCCCACATAATTTAAATAGGGGGAATAATCTCCTCAAATTATTTATGGTGAAAAATATTGGGATAATGACTCCGGCGGCGGTCAGTGGGAGGGCTCCCGTGGACCGCAGCGGCAGCAGGATAAGGCTCCCGCGGGCCCCACGGCCCCCGGCCGCGAGGGTCGATCGGGACCACAGAAAAAAGTGGACCAGGGGCGATGAAAACCGGATGAACGGCCGGGTCGGGGCCCGTCGGCGGATCCGACAATAAATACTTGGATTTGAGGGGTTTTTACGAAATAAATGAGCTAAAGTTCGTTTTCTCTGGATATTAAATATAAATATTATAATCATGGGTCTGGGCCCACGCGGCCCCGCGGCGGGTCGGCAGCGGCGCCGCCGACAACGCCGACGAGCCTGACGGCGGCGCTGCGACATCATCGCCCTCCGCCGCCGCTGGAAGCCCCTCGCTAGCGAGAGAGAGAGAGGAGGGCGGGGAAGAGCACGGCTTTGGAAGTTTCCCAATCGGGAGGGTGGGGAGGATATTAAATTAGGGTTTTGTAGAGATCCCAGGGGGGGAGCTTCACCGAAGAGGAAGGCGGAGGATCCCGTGAAACCCACCAACCCTGCAGGAGCTCCCATCTCCGGCGAAGAAGAAGAAGGCGATAGAGAGAGGAGAGGGAGAGAGAGAGAGAGAGAAAAGTCGCCGGAGCAGGCCGGCGGCGGGGGGGGGGCAGATCTCAAAACTCTAAAGAGCCCAAGAGGAGTGTTAAAGACCAGACTGCATCTAGAGAGAGAGAGAGAGAGAGAGAGAGATGACGAGTTGGTGGGGGAAGTAACTCCCCCAGTAAATTCCCACCGCCGGCATCATCATCATCATCATCATCATCATCAATCGCCGGCCATGAATCGGCACCGCGGGGGGCAATCGATCCACCGCCGGAGGGAGGGACGGAGACGACGACCCTTCTTTCTCCCTCGGGAATTACCCTCCCTCCTCCTCTCTCCTGGTTAATCCGGCCGGCAGAGTTATGAAGAAGAAGGAGAAGAATGAGGGAGGGGGGAACCCTAGCGTTACCATGACCATCCTAGGATGAGGGTGAGGAGGAGTTGATCACGTGGCCGGCGCCGGGGCCGCCGTTGAACCCGACGGCGGCATTGCCGCCGGCGGGGAGGTGGGCTCCTCCGGCGGCGGCGCCCCCGCTGCTGCTGGTGGCCTCTCCTGCACCGCCGCCGGTGCCGCCGCTGCCGGCGCCGGCGGATCTCCTGGAGGACGGCCCCCCGACGAAGTTGTGCTTGTTGTTGTGCATCCAGACCTTGAAGACCCCCCTGGAGACGCCGATCTCCTGGCAGCACTGCTCCACCATGGCGTCGTCCCTCTTCTGCATCCGCCATCCCAGCTTCTCCGACAGTTCCTGCATCCTCTCCTTCTGCTCCGCGCTGAACTTGGTCCGGAACCTCTTCCTCGGCGCTGCGCTCGCTGTCGCCGCGGGGAGGGAGGAAGACGACGACCCACCAAAGGGCCCCCCCGGGAGCCCTGCGCTCAGGGCCATCAGCATGTGCGGGGCCGAGTAGAACTGCACGGCGGCACCGCCGCCGCCGGAGAGGGGCTGAGGAGGAGGAGGCGTGCTGTGGCCCTCGTCGTCGTCGACGGCCTCGTCACCCTCTTCCTCCTCCTCCTCCGCTTCTCTGTCCTCGCGGCGGCGGTGGTGGTGGTGGTGGTGGGGGTGGGGGGCAAGGTCGCCGGAGAGGACGCGGCGGTGGAAGTTGCGGTGGCAGCCGCAGGCGGCGCAGGTGAGGGAGGAGGGATCGGAGGGGGTGGACGCCGGCGAGGGCATGAACTCGCCGCAGCCGTCGAGGGCGTGGCCCCCCATCGCCGCCGCGTGGTTCTTCATGCACTCCCTATAGACGCCCTGCTGCTGCTGCTGCTGCTGCTCCTCCGGCGGCGGCGGCGGAGGAATAGGGTATACGGGGCGGTGCTTCTTGAGGGCGCCATTGGAGAAGGAGATGGGGAGGATGGGCCGGCGCTTGAGGTCCTGCTCCGCCGCTGGCTTCTGGGTCGCCGGCGGCGGCGGCGACGAAGACGGCGGCGGGCGATGCTGCTGGAGGTGCTGGGGGTGGTGGAGCTCCATCTCTCCACCTACCGGGCCGCCCACCGGCGGGCGTCTACAGCTCCGGCGCCGGCGGGGATTCCATGAGAGAGAAAGCGCCTCTTTAGAGCGAGAGAGAGAGGGAGGGAGGGAGAGAGATGGTGGCGAGTGAGGAGGCGAGGGAGGGCGGTGGCGGTGGGGGCTGAGGGAGACTAATAAAATGGAGAAGGGAAGGGCGAGAGTGAACGGTCGTTTTCTTAACGCCGTGAAATATCTCCGATTTGGGAAGTTTGGTGTCGGCGGCCCGCATGCCGTGACTTGACGCCGTTAAAAAAGTATTTTATAGTAGATTAAAAAATTAAGAGATTTTACAAATGTGACGAGGGTTCGACGCTGCCCTCCCGTCGGATCAGGATCCAACGGTCATAACTGGTTCCAAACGCCGTCGACGCCGCCTCAAGAAAAGTCGAATCGATTCTGCCCCGTCCTGAATTGTGGACCCCATGTTGTCGCGGGCCCTACGAGGATCTGTTGGGCCTTCGTGCCCCACTGTCCTGGCCCATTCAGAGAGAGAGAGAGAGACACAGAGAGCGGGGGAGTCCCAGAGTTATTTCCAAGGGTTGGGCAAAGTCAAATATATAAAAATCTCTCTCTCTCTCTCTCTCTCTTCCAGAGCATGGGGTCTAACTGGGTCATGCACTTGTGTCCACATGCTGTTCCTTGAAGCCGAAACTATTCTCTCTCTCTCTCTCTCTCTCTCTCTCTCTCTCTCTCTCTCTCTCACTCTCTCTCTCTCTCTCTCTCTCTCTCTCTCTCTCTCTCTCTCTCTCACTCGCTCTCTAACTCTCTCTCTCTCTCTCTCTCTCTCGCTCACGTTGAGGGAGAGGACAACCTGCCCAGGAAAGCCGAGCGTCAGCTGGGGGTCCAGAGGGATCCTGTTGCTGCTTCTCCAACATATTTTACTGCCGCAAGCCCCTCGAACTGACGAGAGAACGGCTCCAAGAACTGGTCAACGTCGTCTCCGCCGGGAACAACCACGCCACCAGAAACGACGAGCACCCGTATGATATCAATCTCTGAACTTTAACTCTCTCTCTCTCTCTCTCTCTCTCGATCGCTATGAGCTGTAGACGAGAAACCCAGATGAAGCCGCCGATCCCGGAGAAGAGGAGGTCCATCCTCTACCTCTGCATCCTCTCCGTCTCCCTCCTGCTGTTCTCCTGCTTCTCCCTCCTCCGGGCCGGCGGGGCAGATTCTCTCGCTCCCCCCTCTGTTGGTAAGATAATGGCCGCCGATGATAATTCATCCTCAGTGTTGGGTCATGGGGCCCTAGAGGTCGGGGGCAGCTCCGATCTGAGAACCAGGAGGGAATCCTGTGACCGGAAGGAGTTAGGGTTTCTCAGGGTTTACATGTACGACCTCCCCTCGAGGTTTCATTTCGGGATGTTGGACTGGAAGGGGAGGGAGGGGCAGCTCTGGCCGGACCTCTCCGGCGGCGGCGGCGGCGCCGTCCCGCGGTACTTCGGCGGGCTCAATCTGCAGCACAGCGTGGAGTACTGGCTAACGCTCGACCTCCTCTCCTCCGGCCGGCGGTGCGGCGCCGCGGTGCGGGAGATGAACTCCAGCGCCGCCGACGTGATCTTCGTGCCCTTCTTCTCGTCCCTGAGCTACAACCGCCATTCCAAGCTCCACGAGAAGGAAAGGGCGAGCGAGGAGGACCAGCGCCTGCAAGACGAGCTGGCGGAGTTCCTGCTGCACCGGGAGGAGTGGCGGCGCTCCGGTGGAAGGGACCATCTGATCGTCGCCCACCACCCGAACAGCCTGGCCGGCACGAAGCGAAAGCTCAGCGCCGCCATGTTCGTTGTCGCCGACTTCGGCCGCTGCTCCGGCGACGTCGCCAACCTCGGCAAGGACATCGTCGCTCCCTACCAGCACGTCGTCGACTCCGTCGCCGGCGAGTTGCCACCCTTCGGCTCCCGCCCCACCTTGATCTACTTCCAGGGCGCCATCCATAGGAAGAACGTGAGCTTCTTCTTCTTCTACGGTTTCTTCTTCTCCCCCTCCGGCGCTGATTCTCGTTGGATCAGGGAGGCGCCGTACGGGAGCAGCTCTACCATCTGCTCAAGGACGAGGAGGACGTGCACTTTGCGTACGGGGCGGCGAGAGGCGGAGGGGTGAGGAGCGCCGCCCGGGGGATGGCGGCGGCGAAGTTCTGCCTCACCATCGCCGGCGATACGCCGTCGTCGAACCGGCTGTTCAACGCCATCGCCCGCCGCTGCGTGCCCGTCGTCGTCAGCGACGACATCGAGCTCCCCTTCGAGGACGTCCTCGACTACGGCGAGTTCTGCGTCTTCGTCCCGGCGGCAGACGCCCTCCGGAAGGGGTTCCTGGTGGAGCTCCTGCGGGGGTTCCGGCGAGGGGAATGGCGGAGGATGTGGGAGAGGCTGAACCAGGTCGCCGGCCATTTCGCGTACCAGTTCCCCTCGCAGAAGGACGACGCCGTGCAGATGATCTGGGGGGCCGTTGCCAGGAAGCTGCCCTCTCTCCGGCTGGCCCTCCACCGGGAGAGCAGATTCCGCCGGAGCTCCTGGCGGCGCCGCCGGAGCTCTCCGGAGGATGCCCAGTTTTTCAGAGACACCGCCGGCGAGGTGGGAGACGGGAGGAGGATCAAGAATTCCAGCGTGAGCTGAACGAAAAGTGTGTGTTTCTCATTTTTCTTTCTCTCTGAAGAAGCAAGCGAGCGGCTTTGGAAATGAATCGGTGTGTCGTCTCTGTACACGGCTCGCCATGGCGGAAGCTTCTCTGGCGTGAAGAGGGTAGAGAGAGAGAGAGAGAGATGATCCGCGTCAGCACCTGTTGTGAATGGGGTCGGACCCCCGGGGGACCCTCCGCTTGCTGTCGAGAACGGAGGGCAGCGGCGGCGGCGCACGGGCGGCGCCGCCGAGTTCGACCTCGACGCGGGCCGCGGCAGCGGGCCCGGTCGTGCCGCCTCTCCGGCCGGCGAGTCCCACGCCGGCGGCCACCTCCGGCGGGGCGGCGGCGAGCAGGAGCGCCAGCACCGCCAGGACGACGACCAACCTGCGACCGCCGGGAGCCATCCCCCCCGCCCTTTCTCTCTCTAAGACTCTCTCTCTCTCTCTCTCTGCCTGCGGCTGTCCCCTCCTCTCTGGGCTGGGCTCTCTGGGGGGGATATAATCGGCCCTGCGGGAGAGCGGGAGGAGGAGGAGGAGGAGGATCTCCAATCATATGGCGGCGAACCCGACCAGATCTGCCGGAGGGAAGGAACTGCTTCCGAGATTCTGACAGGCGTGGGAGAGGAAAGCATCTCCTCTTCCATGGGAGCGGTGGGCCCGCCGGCAATCCAAGCATCTCCTTCTTTATCCCCCCCCTCTGCACCGTCCTCGACGCACCAGACAGCCCAGAAGAAAAAAGGAGAGAGAGAGAGAGAGAGAGAGAGAGACTGGTCATGGTCTTGGTCCAAGCTCGGGTTCCCCACCTTCCATTGAAAGGGAAAGCGGTCTTCCCGAGCGCGCCACCTCTCTCTCTCTCTCTCTCTAGCTGGCAAAGAACTTCAGGAGGTCGTCTCCTCCAGGATGAGCGGCAGCTCCAGGGTGCCGCCGGCCCTCTGAATCCTGGCCAGAATCTTATCCCCCACGCGGTAGTCCTCCAGCACTCTCGTCAGCCCCGCTTTGCTCCTCACCTGCCCAAGAGGACCGCGACCGCCCCCTCAGAGCGCGACAGAAGATGAAGATGAAGAAGAAGAGGAAGAGCGAGGAGGAGGAGGAGGCGGCGCCGGAGCTTACGGGCTTGCCGTCGACGGCGACGATGATGTCCCCGAGGACGATGTTGCCGGCGAAGCCTCTGGTCGTCGGAAGAAGCCCCGCCTTCGCCGCGAGGCTGCCCCCGGGGACCTTCGGGGGAGAAGCAGAGGAACAGAGCCAGGCGGTGAGCCCGGCCCGAGGAAGAAGAAGACGACGACGACGACGAGGGGGGCTGCGGGGAGAGCTCGCACCTGCAGCACCAGCGCTCCGTTCCGGACGTTGAGCTGGCTCGCGACCAGGTCCGGCGCTATTTCCGCGTTCAGCCCGGCGCGGACGACCTGCGACGCAGAGAGAACGCCACAGAAGAAGAAAGCTTCAAGGAATCGCCCAGCCACGAAGAGGACGACGGGGGGTTGACGACCCAGCAAGGCGGAGGATCGGCGAGCGACTCACCCGGCCGAACTGGATCAGCTGGGGAACGATTCTGAGCACGGTCGAGGACGGGATGGCGAACCCCACTCCCGCCGACGTCCCTGCACGGAGGGGCCTCAGACGATGCGCCGCGATGGGTCTGATTCTTCGAGCGCGGTAAAAAAATAAAAAAAAAAAAAAAATGCAGAGGAACGAAGAACAGGAAAAAAGGAAGGGCATTGATGCCTGTCTGAGTGAATATGGCGGTGTTGATTCCTATCATCTTCCCCTTTGAGTCCAGCAAAGGCCCGCCGCTGCAAGAATCAGAAAAATAAAAATCGACGAGACGTGTTGCAGATGAAGGAACTCGATGGAAAAAAAATAAAAAAATCAAGTGAATTAATTGCATCCGTCTGGCGAGAAAAAAAAAAGCAATTGAAAAAACATCTGAACCAATAAGCACGGCGGTTTGATCACACCAACTAGATGCCAAATTGCACGTTGCTTGGGATTGGCCCTCTTTATTTTTTTCAGGAAAAAAAAATCTATACTTCTGGATCCTTCTTGCTCTTGAATTGTTGTTTTTTTATTTCTACGTTTTTCAACGGTTGATTCTGGTTCTGTGTAATTTTTTTTCAAAATCTTGTTTTTTCTTTTCTTTTTTTGTGTATCTGATCCAAGATCTCTTCGGCTTTAGATGTTTAATGAAACATATACATATTCAAAGAATCAGAGGATAATTTAACGTATTCATTTCAAGGAAATAAGCCCATCACCTGTTTCCGGGGTTGATTGCCGCATCGGTTTGAATGCCGCCGCCGATTGTTACACCCGTTTGGCTGAGAATTTCCCGATTTAGCCCACTGATAACTCCCACGGTCAGAGTATGGTCAAAACCAAATGGATTCCCGATGGCCAAGCACTGCTGGCCGACTTTTAGATCGGATGGCTCCCCCAGATTGATCGGCTTTAAGATATCACTTGGAGCATCCACCTGTCCCACAGAAAGATTCATAGAATTATTCAAAAACAAGCTACGAAAAACATAAGGAGCCCAGTTCTCAGCGGAAGAAACATGATCGCGTGTGCATATGGGGCACCAACACGATCAAGAACGCCGCGGAAATTTATGTATTTTAAACACGCATCTCACATCTGAAAATGGGATGTGCATTGGGCAGTAAAATAAGAATCAGACACATTTCTGTGCATGGATATACATAATTTGCCGACTTGTGGTTAGCATTCTTGAACCCCCATGGATGGAAGACCTTCAAGGAGGAGAAGCCCACGAAATCATGGCGAGGCCATGCCAGAAGAAACTAATGAAGCAGAGGAGACATCCAGCACATTCGATTGGAGTATCAGGCTAAATGCTTCAGCTACCAGATTATCATCCGGAAGAAGAGCCTTCATTCTGATATGATGAACCCAACCCCCCCACCCCCCCCAAAAAAACCCCTTCTTTCTGTAGACTCTGCCAAAATGGATGATATGAGATGCACATGCGTTTGAATAAATATCATGAGTTAATTGTGTCGATAGTCAGTCACCAGAACAGTTTGATTTCCTCATCTCTGTTGGAGAACTCTTCACTCTCCAAGAACAAATCAGTAGATTACAAAACGCATTGCCTAAGAGATGTTCATCTATTCCTCACCGAGGATGAAAGAGATGTACCTTCAAGACAGCGAGATCCTTAGCACGGTCTGCACCAACCAGTTTACCCTCGAAATCCTTCTGCACCCTTTTGAATAAGTTCAACCCGTGATCAATGGAGTACACATGCCGAACAGTTATAGAATACAGGCAGTGCACATCACTGGTAAATCACCAGACGGCTAGAAATCACAAGGCTCAGAGGCCCTCACCCTTCAGAGGTGAGAATGTTCACACGGGCAACAACCTGGCCAATGCTCGGACTCCTTGAGAGAGCATTACCAACCACTGGCAGAAAATTGAAGAACATATTCATTAGTTCTTGTTCCATCCCGCAGGAATATCAAATCATAGTAGAAAAATGAAGAACTAGTCAATCAAGTTAATTTAGATGGCGTGAAACTGGGATATATAGCTGGACCTGGGGCTCACCATGATAATTCGTCACAATGTGCCCTTCTCCATCCCAAACGATTCCAGAGCCGTTTCCCTCTGGAACCTGGCTCATTCATAACCACATGAAATCAATGCTCATATGAGGAGGAATGTAAGCAGTACCATGGACTCAGTCTGAAGATTCTGAAGAGCCCTCCACCAGGGTTCCTGTCTAAAAAGATACTACCTAGCACTTTATTTGCAGTCACAGGATGCTACGAAGGAGGTCACTAGGTTCCTCACGGCCGAAAATTATTTCAATAATTGTTGCAAAATAAGCCAAAACCCTAGAAAAAAATCCCAAATACCTCAACAACACCAGTTACATTCAGCTGAGGTCGCAGGGTCACGTCAAATATGTTGACAACAGAGTACGTGTTCTTCTCAAAGAGCTTAGCGATCCTTTCCTGTCAGCGAGTTTGTACAGTTTTTGAGGGTGGGGTCAAAGAAGACGAGATGCAGGGCCTTGCCTTGATTGGGTGAAGAAGGAGACCAACCTCGGATGGAAAGAGCGGCCCCGAGGGGTAGACGGTGGGGGATACGTCTTCAATGGTCACCGAAGGGTCCCCCAGGGCCAGGGCTGCCGGAAGAACATAAGATCACATCCCATTGCATTGATCATTAGAACCAGATGGAACGCAGGCAGGTCCACCGCGCTTGTAAGACCCGCGCAATTAATTGCGATGAATGCATTTACTGTAAATCTGTGCGCTCGTGATGGATGGAAATGGCAATGGCGGTATCAGTTTAATCACGCATGAAGAGCGAACCTGACAAGTACCTTGAAGGACGCAGCAAGGTCACGCACGCGGCCAGGCTAGCCAGCACTCTCCGCCGGGTGGTTGAAGGCAGGCTGCCGCACACGGCTTCGCGGAGATCGTCATCACGATCCTCAGATTCGCTGGAACCTCGAAAAAATGCAACGAGAATTCAATTCTACCGGAATCTGCGTCGAGAGATCGCCACGGTGGGATGCTTTTGCAAGGAAAATGGTCGTGTGCTCCCCTCCATAAGCCCCAATCAACCAGGAAGTGACGGACCGTAAGCAGCAGCAGGAGGAGGAGGAGATACCTTGAAGGGGAGTAGCCATCGATGCCCAGGCTGAGCTTCCGGCGGTTGCATCTGCCAATGGAGGACGCCCCGTCCAGGAAGATCTTCCTCCTCCCGAAGCGCTTCGTGGGAGCTCGGAGGAGGACATCGTGCGGCTGCGCCGGCTGGTTGGAAGCCGCCACCGCTTGCAGCAGCATCCTCACTGCTCTTCCCTACTTCCCGAGAGAGGAGCGAGAGAGAGAGAGAGAGACTACTGGAGGGAAGAGGAGGGAGACGAGGTACCAGATAGGGACGATAAAGCTCTTTTTTATTTTATTAAATAAACTTTTACTAGCCGAATTTATTAAGTACATACACGGGCCAGCCCGGCCCATCCCGGCCCAGCCCGGCCCAATAGAGCATATTTGAGACACCCCAGAAGAGAGAGAGAGAGAGAGAGAGAGAGAGAGAGGCTGGCTATGATGCAACAATGAATGGTCTCACCGTCCATCTCTCTCTCTCTCTCTCTCTCTCTTCCCTCCTACATACTACTGCTTGTTAATAGCATATTTATCTTTATATATATTTGTAAAAAATATTCATGTCAATGAAAGTAATTTTTATAAAAAAATAGTTTTATTTTCATACAATCCCCTATATTTATTTTTTAACTGTGCTAATTTTTGTTTATCCAGTCACCAGTAGCGGGTGGATCCTGGATGGGAGTTTTGCTGTAGGGCCCCCTCATAAGGAAGATTATTGCACATTCGCCTTATCCTGGGCGACCGAAGGAACATACACGCCAATAAATTAAAGTCGAGGTTTGTTCATAAAGCCTCGACAGCCTTCAACGCGAATAATAAAAGCTCATGGGGCAGTGAGAATCACTCGCACGTGGAAGAGAAGCTACCACCGCTCGACACGTGTCAAGTAATCCGACATCCCCATTTGTGAACTGGTGCGTCGCTTTCGTGATTGGTCGGGGATAACAGACACCGGGGGGTTCGCAGGACCTAATTGACATAAATACCCCTACGTGGACATCGATTCCTTCCCAGACATCCGAACAGGGGTTAGGGGTGTTTTAGTATTTTTAAATGGCAGGAAATACGCCGATATTTGAAAGAACAAGCCGTGCGGACGGTCTAAGTGTGGGGCCCATGAGATGACGTGTTGGATACACTGACCGGGGGTGACGTTACCGATCGGGGATCAGCTGGCTCCCCAGTCTAATCCGCCCACGGACCGGACGGTGGCGTGGGAGTGAGGGTGACCGAGGAAGGTTTTGCGTACCTGACGCAGACGGAGAGAGAGAGAGAGAGAGAGAGAGAGAGAGAGAGAGAGAGAGAGAGAGAGAGAGAGAGAGAGAGAGAGAGAGAGAGAGGGGGGCGTGTCTGATCTACGAGAGTATTTAAATGACGGGGAGACGCGGCTTTGGGACTGCCCGTAGGCTCTGTTGGCCTCTCTGCGACGCGAGGAAGGAGCATCAGATCGAGATCTGGGTTTCGTCTGCTGGTTCTGGTCGATGTTGTTCATGGGGTGGAGGAGGCCGCGGTGGCTGTAGGCGCTCTTCTTTGGCTGCCGTCGGTGTTATCGATTAGGGCGTGAGCGGCGGGGAGGAGGCTGGAGTTGGTGCTCCTCAGAGATTCTGGTGCTGATCTTCTGCCGGAGGGGTAAGGGTTTTGGGACGTCTCTCGCTTGCGCGGATCCATTGCCGTTCTGTTCTACTTTCTGCTTTATCATGGGGTTTTCCTTTTTTCTTTGTGTAACCCTATGATTCTAGGGATCAAGAGGGGGGGCTCTGCTTCCTTTTCTCTCGCCGATGTATGGGTTGAAGTTTTGGGACGCTCGCTTGCCGTTTGCCACCCTCCTGTTCCTCTCGATTTTTCCAGCCTTCCTTCCGATATTTATTGATGCAGTCTAGTATTAAGCCTTCGATCGTTTGCAACAAATGAAGAACTGATTGGTAGCCTCTGATTTGGCGCGCTCGATCCATTGGATCGATGGGGATGGAGACCGGTTTTGTTTCTGCGGACACAGAATATTTTGGGATCTCAGCTCGCACAGGCTGGGAACCTGCCGCTTTCAGTTTCCATCCCTCCTGTGATTTGTGGTTGATAAGCCAAGAGGGATTCCTAGTGATCCCGGGACGTTCAACTGTAGATCATGCGCATTCGTTTCCCTCGTCCGGGCGCACTCTGGCTTCAGTGTTTGGGGGCGTACTTATGAAAAACTGCAGAGTTGTGTATTTTCTGATTATGCTGGACAACATCGTTCTTCGTCCTCGGGTGGAATGATTGTGATTAGCTCAGACGATCAGCTCTTGTCTCTGGATCGAGCTCATCCTGAGCTGCCCAGGCTCTACCATGCTTCTGAGAAGATTTAGCTCGACACCGGGATCTGTGGGGATGCCTTTCTCGTCAGAATTCAAAATTATTATGGATTCCTGGTTCTTATTCTGTTGCCATGCTCGTGCTTCCTCCTCCAGGTGAGCCATGCCTCCGAAGGCAAACGGGCAGGACAACAGGACCCGTAGCTCTGTCTCCGTGTTGATCGTGGTGGGGCTCTGCTGTTTCTTCTACATTCTGGGCGCATGGCAGAAGAGCGGCTTCGGAAAAGGCGACAACATAGCCTTGGCGATAACCCAGCAGACTTCACACTCGGGAGACTGTGGAGTCTTGCCGAATCTGAACTACGAGACCCATCATGATGGCGGCGGCATCGTCCCCCAGGGCCCTGATCAGAAGGCCAAGATCTTCCAGCCTTGCCCGGAGAAATACACCGACTACACTCCATGCCAGGATCAGAAGCGGGCGATGACCTTCCCCAGGGACAATATGATCTACAGAGAGAGGCACTGCCCTGGTGAGGATGAAAAATTGCGTTGCTTGATTCCGGCTCCAAAGGGCTATGTCACCCCCTTCCCCTGGCCGAAGAGCCGCGATTATGTGCCCTATGCCAATGTCCCCTACAAGAGCTTGACCGTCGAGAAGGCCGTTCAGAACTGGGTCCACTATGAGGGCAACGTGTTCAGGTTCCCCGGAGGGGGGACGCAGTTTCCGCAGGGGGCAGATGCGTACATCGACCAGCTTGCTTCTGTGATCCCAATTGCGAATGGAACTGTTAGAACTGCTCTAGACACTGGCTGCGGGGTGAGTTGATCTTTTCTCATGAGCATCTTCTTCAAGTATGGTAGCTCTTGATCTTTTCTCATGAGCATCTTTCTCATGAGTTGATTATTTTCTTGGGCTACCCTCTCTCTCTCTATACTTCTCCCCTTGTTCTTGAATTCACCGGAGTGGTTGATGATGGCCTCCTGCATGTAGGTTGCGAGCTGGGGGGCCTACCTGTTGAAGAGGAACGTCCTGGCCATGTCCTTTGCTCCGAGGGACTCGCATGAGGCGCAAGTGCAGTTCGCGCTGGAAAGAGGAGTCCCCGCCGTCATCGGAGTCTTCGGCACCATCAAGCTTCCCTATCCTTCTCGGGCATTCGACATGGCGCACTGTTCTCGATGCCTGATCCCGTGGTCCGAGAATGGTATCCAGCAGAATCCCAACCCCCCCCCCTCCCCAATCCGAAAAGCAGTGATCTTTTTTATTTGATTTGATTTCATTTCATTTCCTCCCAGCTCCAGCAGGATATGCAATTCTTTGGAGATCATTTATTTCAGGAGCTGTTCTCACGGGCTAGGGTCTGGCTAATTCCTTGCAGATGGGATGTACCTGATGGAAGTGGACCGTGTGCTGAGGCCCGGCGGGTACTGGGCGCTCTCCGGCCCGCCCATCAACTGGAAGTCGCACCATCGGGCTTGGCAGCGCACCGAGGAGGACCTCCGGCGGGAGCAGACGAAGATCGAACAGGTTGCCGACCTTCTTTGCTGGGAGAAGGTCTCCGAGAAGGGGGACATCGCCGTGTGGAGGAAGAGAATAAACGCCGAGTCCTGCCCCACCCGGCAGGGCGCGCCCCAGCCCAACGTGTGCTCGGCTCCAGATCCGGACGATGTCTGGTAATTGATCCACTCATCCGCCCATTTTCCTGCTGTTCAATCGGCATTAGGTTGAAGACGCCTTCCATTCACTTGATCATGGCGCTTCAGGTACAAGAAGATGGAGGCCTGCGTGACCCCTCTGCCCGACGTGGGCGACCCCGGCGAGGTCGCCGGCGGCGAGGTCGCCGGCGGCGAGATCCTGCCGTTCCCGGCCAGGCTGAACGCCGTCCCCCCCAGAGTGGCGAGCGGCTCGGTCCCCGGCGTCTCCGTCGAGTCCTACCGGGAGGACAACAGGCTGTGGAAGAAGCACGTCGAAGCCTACAAGAAGATCAACAAGTACCTCGTCTCCGGGCGGTACCGCAACGTCATGGACATGAACGCCGGCCTCGGCGGGTTCGCCGCCGCCATGGAGTCCCCCAAGCTGTGGGTCATGAACGTCGTTCCCACCATCGCCAAGGCCTCCTCCCTGGCCGCCGTCTACGAGCGGGGCCTGATCGGCATATACCACGACTGGTACGCCCCGCCGCCGAGGCCTCCTCCTTCCTGCGTCGGATTCCTCCCGGGCAGCAGCTGGGTGCTCAACTTGGACGCCCTCTTGGTCTGGTTGCAGGTGCGAAGGCTTCTCCACGTACCCGAGAACGTACGATCTCATTCACGCCGGCGGCGTCTTCAGCTTGTACAAGAACCAGTGAGCCTGTTCTTCCTCCGTCCATTTATATCCATGTTGACTATTTCTCCCTTTTTCTGGCGCGGGAGTTGACCATCTCTCGGTCAACGGGGGGAGTCAGAACACGCCTGAGACTCGTTCTTTCTGGTTGGATCGGGACCAGGTGCGGCGTGGAGGACATCCTGCTGGAGATGGATCGGATACTGAGGCCGGAGGGCGCCGTCATATTCCGCGACGAGGTCGACGTCCTCGTGAAGGTCAAGGGGGTCGTGGGCGGCATGAGATGGAGCACGAAGATGTTTGACCACGAGGACGGCCCCTCCGTGCCGGAGAAGATCCTGGTCGCCGTCAAGCAGTACTGGGTCGGCGGCGGCAACACCACCACCAGCAGTTGACTGGGCCGGCCGCTTGGGGCTCCTCCTCCTCCTCCGCCGCCGCCGCCGCCGCCGCTGCCATGACCAACGCTCAAGACAGGATCGTCCAATGGGAACCCATCGCCGGCCCCGCCGGTGAATTTTGAAGGCTTCGCGGCGGAGGAAGAGAGAGAGAGAGAGAGACAGAGAGACAGAGAGAGAGAGAGACAGAGAGAGAGGTGGGGGGAGGCGCTGACCACTGATGGAACTAGGTCTGGTATTTTACTTCTGTTTCTTCCAAGTCAACGGTTTCGAGTCTTCTGAAGTGGGTTTCCTCGGTCTTCATGCCTCGCTCGGTGGGTGCGCACCACGATTCATGGGTCTTCTTAAATTTTGTTTCTTGGATCCGAAATTGACTTGGGCTGTGTTCTTGAGGTTGCTTCAGTGAGATGATGCCCACCCTGAATAAGCATGGTGAGGATTATATAATTAAACAGATGAATAAATAATTTTAATTATATAGAGTTAAATAGACTCGAAATTAAATAGAGAGAGATCGCCGGAAAAATAATTTTTTTCTCCCTTTTAATTCTTTTCTCTGGGCGGGTAAATCATTGAATTATATATATATTTTTGGAGAGAACTAGAGCGTGGGGCTCGCCCCCTCGTTCCTCCCCTCTCGGAAGTCGGAGAAGAGCCCTAACCCTAATATTTCTTCTCCCTCCTCCACCTCCCCCCCCCTTCCCATTCCTCCTCCTGGTCGCCCTCCATGGCGGTGGCCATTCTTCTCCGCGCCACCGCCCGGAGAACCCCCTCCGCCGGCGCCGCCGCCGCGTTCTTTCGCGTCGCCAAGCTCCGATTCCTCTTCTCTCCTCCCTCTTTCCGCGGACCCCTCGCGCTCCATGGCCAAGGAGGAGGAGGAAGCCTCGATCTATGCCGGGGATGGGGCTGTCCCTCCACGGCGATGGGCCACCGCCACCTTTCCTCCTCCACGGCGGCTGAGACCTCCAATTCTTCTCCCGATGCGGCCGACCTGTACAGAGAGCTCCTCGCCGGCGAGAAGGGCGGCGGCGGCGGCGCCAAGCGATCCCGGGACGAATGGGAGCAGCTGGCGGCCGTCTTCCGCCACTTCTCCAAGTCCGGGTGGGCCTCCGACCAGGCCCTCGCCATCTACATCCCCGCCTCCTTCTTCCCCGCCGCCGCCCACCGCTTCCGCTGCTTCGTCTTCAAGCTCATCGGCGACGCCCTCTTCTCCCGGCTGCTCTCCCTCGGCCCCTCCCCCGCCGCCGACCGCCTCCTCTTCCCCGCCTTCGCCGACTTCTGCCTCGCCGAGTTCCCGGAGGAGATGAACAAGTACCGCCTCCTGGTCTCCTCCGCGGACCTCACCTCCCCCCACACCTGGTTCCCCTTCGCCCGCGCCATGAGGCGGCGCATCGTCTACCACTGCGGGCCCACCAACAGCGGCAAGACCTTCAACGCGCTGCAGAGATTCATGGAGGCCGAGAAGGCCGTCTACTGCAGCCCCCTGCGGCTGCTGGCCATGGAGGTCTTCGACAAGGTCAACGCCATGGGGGTCTACTGCAGCCTGCTCACCGGGCAGGAGCACAAGGCCGTGCCCTTCTCCCGGCACACCGCCTGCACCGTGGAGATGGTCTCCACGGAGGAGCTCTACGACGTGGCCGTGATCGACGAGATCCAGATGATGGCGGATCCCACCCGAGGCTGCGCCTGGACCAGGGCCCTGCTGGGGCTCATGGCCGACGAGATCCACCTCTGCGGCGACCCGAGCGTGCTGGCCATGGTGAGGAAGCTCTGCGCGGACACCGGGGACGAGCTGGTGGAGAAGCACTACCAGAGGTTCAAGCCGCTGGTGGTGGAGGCGCTGACCCTGCGCGGGGACCTGAGGAACGTCCGCGCCGGGGACTGCATCGTCGCCTTCTCCCGGAGGGAGATCTTCGAGGTGAAGCTCGCCGTGGAGAAGTTCACGGGGCACCGCTGCTGCGTCATCTACGGCGCGCTGCCGCCGGAGACCCGCCGGCAGCAGGCGGGGCTGTTCAACGAGGAGGGCAGCCAGTACGACGTCCTCGTGGCCAGCGACGCCGTCGGCATGGGGCTCAACCTGAACATCCGGCGAGTCGTCTTCTACTCCCTCTCCAAGTACGACGGCGAGAAGGTCGTCCCCGTCGGGGCTTCCCAGGTGAAGCAGATCGCCGGAAGGGCCGGCCGGCGGGGGAGCCGCTACCCGGACGGCCTCGTCACCACCTTCCAGGCCGGCGACCTCCCTTACCTCGTCGACTGCCTCCGGCGCCCGTTCGAGGAGGTGAAGCAGGTGGGCCTCTTCCCCTTCTTCGAGCAGGTGGAGCTCTTCGCCGGGCAGTTCCCGGAGCTGCCGTTCCCCCAGCTGCTGGACAAGTTCCGGCAGAGCTGCCGCCTAGACGGGGCCTTCTTCCTCTCCCGCCATGACCACGTCAAGAAGGTGGCCAACCTGCTGGAGAGGGTGGAGGGGCTCTCCCTCGTGGACCGCTTCAACTTCTGCTTCGCCCCCGTCAACATCCGGGACCCCAAGGTGATGCACCACCTGGTGCGGTTCGCCATGAATTACAGCTTGAAGAAGCCCGTGGGGATCTCGCTGGGCATGCCCAGGGCCTCTGCGCGCAGCGACGCGGAGCTCCTGGACCTCGAGACCAAGCACCAGGTGCTCTCCATGTACCTCTGGCTCTCCCACCATTTCAAGGAGGAGACGTTCCCGCAGGCGGAGAAGGCGCAGACCATGGCCGCCGGCATCGCGGACCTCCTCGGGAAGTCGCTCGCCAGGGCTTGCTGGAAGCCCGAGCCCCGCCTGCAGCGGGACCAGAGCCGGCGGCGCCGCCTCGAGGAGGAGGGGGCGGAAGAAGACGAGCTTCATCTAGCAGAGGATGAGTACGGCGGCGACGACGGCTACTACGACAGGCCCAGGTCCCTGATTCCATTGTTCCAGAGGTCAGCTTCCTGCCCTAATCTCTTGCTTCCTTTCCGGCGGCATCCCGCCGTCTTCCTCCTCGGAAATCGCCGAGAACTTGCTGCTCGCGATCGAACATCTGATGAACCATCGACTGAAAATCTGATTTTTTTTTATGGCGGCGGGTCGTCTTCTCTGCTGGCAGAAAGCGCAAGAGGAGGCCTCTCACGACGTCCTCTGCTCCAAGAGTCACCACGTAGCGCTGACTTTCCGGCTCCGCGCCGTTGACATCTGTCTCTGGCTTCCTCTCGTCGAGGCGGCTCGCTGTCTTTAAGATGGCGGGAGCTCGCGTTCGTCTGAAGAGGGGCGACATCCGGCCACTGCTGCTGTCTGAAGACGGCGGCGCTTCTTCTGTGCCGTTGAGACGACAAACTGGCAGCTCGCCCGCCGCCCGTAGGGCTTCTGCCAAGGGGAAGACTTTCACACAGAGAGAGAGAGAGAGAGAGAGAGAGAGAGAGAGAGAGAGAGAGATGAATTAAAACTGTTCATACGGCGTCGGCATGACCGCCGGTGTGCTCTCTCTCTCTCTCTAACTCCTCTCTCTACCATGAGGTAGAGAACCATTGAAAACTTGAGGAGATGACTCGCTTTTATTTCCTCGGAAAAAATGAAATACAATCGCGGGGTCAGATCGAGCCCCGCCATCTCCGCTCTGCCAGCTTGAAGCCCCCAGGCCGCTTTATTCCCATCCTCATGGAGACCGCCGCCTCTCGAGGAGTCCCGGCGGCGCCGCCACCAGCAGGCTACATGAAATCGGGCTGGCCGGTGGAGGTCAAGCACCGGTGCCACATACGGCTGTTGGGGTCAACCTGCCTGGTCGAGGCGACGACCTCCGTGATCGGGAGGTACACGTAGTGGGTGTTGCAGATCCCCACGGTTATCCCGCTGAACCCCGCGAACGCCCCATGGACCTGCGCAGCACAGAAACAGATCATCCCAACCAAACCCTAGCCGCGAGGAAGAAGACGAAGGAAGAAGAAGAAGACGATGATGAAGAAGAAGAAGCAGAAGATGAAGAAGAAGATGATGATGATGATGACGATGCTCCTCCTCTCGTTGCGCTTATTTCTTACAGCGTTCTGGCCGAGAACAGTGCAGAGGATGGCGTCGGAGGCGTTGGCCCGGCACGCCCGGATCATGTAGGTGGGGTCGATGTACTTGACGTCCGCGGGGAACCCTACTTCCTTGAAGTGCCTCTTGATCTGCGCCATGAGAACGCAGAACGATAAGATGATCGGCAAGGCGGCCGGCTTTTGCGAGTGCAGGTCAACGATCGGAATCGGAGCCCATCTCGGGGGCGAGGGCAGAACTCAGCAGCGCAGACCTTCTGCTGGATGTGGGCGCCGATGTCCCCCAGCACCACGTTGCCCGACGCATCCTTTGCGTCTGGCTTCTCGATCAGCTCCTGCAGCAGTCCTCAACTTTGAGACAGAGAAACAGCGAGAGAGAGAGAGAGAGTGCTGGTGCCCACCTGCCCGGCGCCTTCGGCCACGCAGACGACGGCGGAGCCTTTGGACTTGATCAGATGCTCGAGGTGCTCGAGGACGCCATAGGGGCCGTCCAGTTTGAAGGGCACCTTCACAATTTTCACCTTCACAATCTTCACTAGAGTTCGGAGAAAGCTGGGAGAGAGAGAGAGAGAGAGAGAGAGAGAGAGAGAGAGAGAGGGCGGCCACCTCAGGAATCAAGCAGACGTCGACTTGCCCGCTGGAGAGCGACGCGTACATGGCGATGAAGCCGCTGCTCCTCCCCATGAGCTTCACCAGCCCAACCCCATGATACGCGCTCCGCGCCTGCCATGAAAGCGGACACTCCGAGACGCGGGCATCCGCATGATCAAAACTATGCCCTCATTACGCATCTATTTATTTATTTACCATATTTCCGGGGGGGGGCATATAATATAAATACCTCGATGTATGCAGCGTTGATGGCCCTCTGCGCCTCCTCCACGGCGGTGTCGAACCCGAAGGTCTTATCCATGAGCAGTATGTCGTTGTCGATCGTCTTGGGAACGCAGACCACTGAGACCCTCAGCTTTCTCCGCCGGCACTGCGCACCCAGCAGGCAGAGCCATGAGACCACTGAAAATTTCTTCCAGAAATAAATTGCTATTTTAAGAAAAAAAACCCCGGCAGAGGATAGATCTAGAGAGAGAGAGAGAGAGAGAGAGAGCCTGTCCATGAATTTTTAAGTAGTGCACTCAAATCTACATATGTATGTATAAATATTTTTTGCGACTTAACACACAGAATATGGGTTCTTCAAAGATCTCATTTTTTTGGCTTGGGGGGGGGAGAGAAAAAGCCTGTCAAGGGCGCCAGCATCAGAAAATACTGCAATAAATCCACATAATTTTTTAATTGGATGCCCATTCTTCTGACCAGCAGAAAGAGCAATTCTTTTTCCAGTGTGACTGATATACTTGTTTTAATGAGAGTTTTTTTTCTAGAAATAACAATTATCTTCATTGGCATCTAAGTTTTGACATGCTACCTCATCATGGATCGCATTGGCCCCCGCGTGGGTGCCGTTGCCCCCGAGCACGAAGAGCATGCTGATTCCTCGGGCCTGAAACATTTATCAGAGGAAAAACTGCACCATTGAAAGCTTACTCAGACACCTATGGCCCCACGGCAGATCGTAGAGCACACCTGTATGCTATCCACAATGTCCCTGATGTTCGCCCCCCCTCGGGAGGTCCCCAGGAAGCTCCCCCCCGAGAGGTTGATATTCTGCACGACACGCCGCGAGAGCTGCACGCAGAGGCTGCCGTGATCAAGAACCACCCATGCCGGGAGATCATAAGGAGATCATAACGAACAAGGCATCCTCACCGGTATTTCCTGCAGATCGCCGTCGAAGAACCCTCGGTACCCAAAGGGGATCCCCACGATCTCGCCGACGCCGTAGATCTCCAGAGTGAACACAATCTGGGAACACAAGGAAAATTAAGAGCTCATGGGGAAGCTGGGCGCTTTCCTAGTCGGGTAAGTTGCCCATTGCCGGACCTGCCTGATGACGTCATTCAGGCCGGGGCAGAGGCCCCCGCAGGTGACGATGGCGGCCTTCACGCTCCTCGGGTCAAAGAATATTTGCTTTCGAGGCCCTGCACGATGTACCCTGCAGTCAGATGGATCAGCTGGTTAGTGCATGGGACAGGTATGTATCAGGGTGGCCTTTGATTGAATTAATAAAAAATTTATATTCATAAAAACCAAAGAAAGGGTAAAAAAAAAAAATCAGGGCCCACCATTGCTCCACCCAGCTGCAATCAGGGTCAATGCATTCTGCCCCCGCAGAAGTCGGCGAAGAATACTTTATAACCTGAACATCACAGGAAATCGAAGCTCTTACACAGCAGAAAAATGGTTGACTCGGCCACATTTCCTGAATGATGAACCGTTTATTATATATATATATATATATACTACTTTTTCTGCCATTAAAGATTATAGAGAGGATCCTCTGCAACATTAGATGGAATAGAGGGGGAAATCATGATCTGAAGGGGTGAATTCGTAGCTCCCCCACCCCTCCATTTGATCCACACAGTTTACTTCGGATCCTGACGTCAATACTTTATGAAAAATATATAACATGTATAATATATAATTGGACAATATCGTTTCCCACAAATACGCATGCATCAATCTATAAACATTAGTTCATGCTTCCTTTCTTCCTGACACTGAGGAGGGTTTTGCAGGGATGCAGCGCCTGCACCTGCTATGAGGCAGATAATTGCGAGTTTTGGATGATGGAGATTGGCAGCACACGCATTCCCTATTTTCCCAAGAACAAACCCTAGGCCAGACCCAGCTGAGACACTCAGAGGTTTCTCCATCTTCCCTCACATAATCCCCACACCTGTTTTACCGAACAAAAAAAGATTTTGATTTGATTAGAAAAGACCTAACAACATTTTGATCTTCAACCTCTTTTACCTGGATCGTTGGCAAAAGAAAAAAAAGGGGGGGGGGGGCAAGCACCATGAATTTTTTCAACAGCATAGTAGTGGTGGGGGTACCTTTAATAGTGCTCTATCATCATCATCCACATAATCGCTCCTTTTTGCCGATAAATTGGTTCCATCCAGAGCTTGATAGCCTCTGTCAAACCCAAAGTCAACGGTTACCAAGTGAAACAGGCATGGCAAGTAAGCTGCTTGGCTCCACGGACATGCATTGTGAGAAAATTTTAGGCCATTTGGGAGGGGGAGGGGGGGTTGAAGCACCTGCTTTTCAGGGCAAATGTAGTTGGTATCGGCTGTACATCAAGAACATCCTTCAGATGAGGCAGATTAAACTTCTCTTCGAACTCCTCTCGGTAGCGTTTCTTCCAATCTGGGTCCCTAAAGTATGTATCCGGCTTGGAGATGATGGACTGAACATGCATCGGCCGAGCTCTGTGCCTCACCCTCTGCGCATTCTTCCGTAAGCCTAGATTGCTAGCTTTCGGCGATGAGAGGTCAGCTGGCGAACGGGCAGCACCGGCGGCGGTGAAGGATGTGGAGGCCGACATCGTCCCAGGAGCTATTTATCAGGTGGTCCGATGCGGTGACCTGCAATCGGATAAATCTAGGATTGAAAAACAATCCCAAGAAGATGGGGAACCAGGAACGTCTGGAGATCCCCTCCTTTCTCCGGCCGCCCCGCCCCCCGTCGGTCCCGCCGCCTTGATGGCTTTCCTGTCAATCATCGTCTGCCCATATGATTCCTGCCCACAGGGAGACCCACAGCTCCCGTCCTCCTCATCGAGGAATCCTCCGGGAAGATGATGGATGGGACCGCGGGGGAGGAGGAGGGACCCATCGCATGGCATGGGCGATTCAGGAGCAGGAACAAGAGGGCCGCAACACTGAGGAATACCTGCGAGCGGCCGAGGTCGGCCCTAAAAAAGCAGTTCGCCGGAGAAGTCGCCGCCGGCTGGGTCCTCCGCGGAACGGGAAAAACCAGGAGACCAATATAGATAGATGCGCACGAATCTCCACCAACCCAGTTGGCCGGCGGCCTCCCCCTCTCCTCCGCTCCTCTCTCTCTCACCTTCTTCTCCCGAATAGACTCCGGCCCAAGCTCCGTTTCTACCTTTTCTTTCCTCCACCAGTTGGTCCGCCGCCTTGTGGGAGGGGTGGGGGCGGGGGTCCCCCCCCTCGGCTCGGAGGCACAGGCTGGAGCCCGGAAAGTTTTCCGGAGGTCGCTGCGGTCGTCAACCTCCCGACTTTGTCGATGACTTCTGGAACCGTAGGATGCGGAGGGGGGGGGGGAGCAGAACTCGCCATCATAAATAACAAGGGGCTGGTTTCTAGAAGACCTCTACTTGGGCTTTACATTTTCTTTCCAAAAATAGTAAACCAGGCCGCTCTCTTCACCCTCTACTCATGTTTCCTACGGCGCTGATGAGATAACGTGGACATTTTGAGGACACGTGATCCACCATACCCACTGATGACTTATTATTACATTTTTTTATGTAACTTTGGAGTACTTGCAAACTTATAAGAATTTACGTAAATGTTAGCAAGGAAATAAAGACCTTCATCGAGAAATGAACGCCACACTCTTTGAATGCAATGGACCATAGATAAATGCTTAGAACCTTGGACGCAATTCTTGAGTTTGTGACGATTATTGAGATATTTTTACAAGAGATCAGAAGAAAGCTCCGATGAATGTGGAAGGAGGTTTGAAGATA
Source organism: Spirodela polyrhiza (assembly GCA_024713555.1). NCBI lineage: Eukaryota > Viridiplantae > Streptophyta > Magnoliopsida > Alismatales > Araceae > Spirodela > Spirodela polyrhiza. The sequence goes on along the minus strand of CM046544.1, from coordinate 4,788,187 downwards.
AGTAAAAATTTGATCACTTTTCAAGCTTTTCCAACCAATTTCTCTTTGAGTGATAATCACAGATGAGTGGAATGATCATGGGTGCTTGTGAATTTGATTTCCATTTTTATTGGGTTTTATCTTCGTTTTCACTTAATCCATCATCTAGGTGACATGTAGGTAATGAGATTATGCTTTTACTTCTATGCTTTAACTATATTTTCACTAATTTTGTGTTCATTTTCAGCTGCTCTATTTTTTGGGTCATAGATGAGTAGAGTGAAATTGGGCATTTGCAAATTCGATTTCTATTTTTATTTGACAGGCACATGAGAAGATTAAGCATTTTAATATGTATTTTTATCATTTTTTCAATATATTCTAGCTTAGTTTCTGTCTCTGCCTGCAACAATACTCTACTCCTAGGTGACAAACAAGGATGAGTTTGTGCTTTGATTTCATTTTCTCCAGTTATCCTTTCTGCATTTTTAACTTCTCCACTGAAAGTTAACGTCACTATGATCATTTGAACATGTTTATTCCAAAATATTGTTTAATATTGATACAAATTTGAGTCAAATACTTTTCTATTTTGCTACTGATGGGGAGACCTCGCTAATAGTCATATTTTCTCTCTTCTCCATTATTTCCCTGACCTAAGCTTTATCTTTCATCCTTTATTTTTATTTTATTTTTGAAGTGTTTTCTACTATTTTTTCTAGAAAATTTGGTAGGCTTGAAGTCATCAATCAATCTTGAACATTGGAAGATTTAAGGTGTAAAACTCATTGACAATATCAGTAGGTATTAAATGAGATCAAAACATTGAGAAAGTAATTTTTTTTTATTTTTATAAATTATTTTGAATGAACAAACTTGATATTAAGATTGGCCATCATCCTTATGGACAGCCTTAATTCATCAAAATTTAATTTTAGTTCTTGCTATTTAAAATTTGATCATTTCAGTAACAATGACCAAAGTGCATCAACATCAAGCGTCAAGAAGAATAATACAACATGATGAAGTATTTTGTCTTAGGGGTGAGAGAGGAAACACAACATTATTTTTCAAGTTGACGTATTAGATAATATGAAGAACTAATATCAATGGACTGAAATATTGTAGATAACAAAAGATGGATATCATAAATGAGAGTATCACAAGGAGATTTCTTATAATTTTTGGCCCTTTGCTCTAGTGGATCATAATTGTAGCACTTTTTCTTTGAGTTTCGAAAAATTAGATGAGATTACTTTCACATCCAACTTCAATCAATTATGTTATTTGAAAATCCTGAAGTGCACAATAGTTAGAATAAAAGGTTATTGAAAAATTCTTTTATTTTGTGTTTCAACTTAGGAAAAGCAAGTTCATGACAAGTAATGGGACATGAAGTGCAAAGAAATAAAGATAAATGAATGTTTATATTTACAGAACCATTTCTAAAAATAGTAGTTTGAATTCCATCAACTTTTTTCACTTTGTGCCTACAGTATGAGGGGTAATATGGATTGAATGATGAGGAAATATCTGCCATATTTTTTAATACACCTTTGAGTCAATCGGCCAATCTTTGTGTGATGGCCGAAAGATGACATTGAATAAAATATTAGATTGAGACAGAAATGAGGCTTGAGTTAGAGTGTTTATTTACATCTCATATAGTATTTCTTACAATCTTGTGATATATCACGATACCTTCTCGTGTTGAAAAATGTCAAAACTTGTAGAGTCAACTAGATGACTTCACTTGAGAGGACATCTAGTCCTCTCTATACTTTGACTGATAACCTTTCTTTTAGATTTAGAGCCCAACAATAATCAAAATTATGATTTTCTCAACAATAATACGTATCCTTATTCTCAAACTTATCTCTACATTGCCATTTACTTTTGTTTCTATTGCTATCTAGAGAAAAATGTTCTCTAATTTTCAGTTTTTTCTATATTAGTAGAATCAATCACAATTACCTTCATTCCCTCTTCATGATGTGATTAGTAGGAAACTAATTCAATAGATGGTATGTTGATGCCCATAATTTTAATATTTAGAATGTAAAAATTTATTTATAAATAGTTATTTTTTTTAAATTTCACGTATGAATACTTGTGAATTAAGTTATTAATAGTTAAGAGATTCAATATATTAAATGATATTAAAATCCTATGGCTCACAAGTAAAATATTAAGAAAATTTTCTTGAGATTAATAGTTTAAATGCAGGGTGTAATAAATGTTTAAATATATGCTTAAATATTTTATGAAATTAGAAAATGAAGCTTAAGATTGATGTGTGTGAGAAAATATTGAAAATTCGAAATATAAAGGTTGTTATAGGTTTCAAACTTGAAAGTTAGACGGTGACACATCAACAACTTGCATGAACTGAATGACCAAGTAAATGCACCTTCCTAGACTTCAGCTCAAAAGAATAATTATTTACTAACAATATTGTGAGAGGAGAGAGAAAGAGAGAGGGGGATAGAGAAAGAGAGAGAGAGAGAGAGAGAGAGAGAGAGAGAGAGAGAGAGATAGAGAGAGAGAGAGAGGAGAGAGGATAGAGAGAGAGAGAGAGAGAGAGAGAGAGGGAGAGAGGGATAGGGATAGAGAGAGAGAGGATAGAGAGAGAGAGAGAGAGATAGAGGGAGAGAGGGATAGGGATAGAGAGAGAGAGAGAGAGAGAGAGAGAGAGAGAGAGAGAGAGATAGAGAGAGAGAGAGAGGGATAGGGATAGAGAGAGAGGGATAGAGAGAGAGAGAGGGATAGGGATAGAGAGAGGAATAGAGAGAGAGAGAGAGAGGGATAGGGAAGAGAGAGAGGGATAGAGAGAGAGGGATAGAGAGAGAGAGAGAGAGAGATTTAGAAGCCTGATTAAAGTTTTGAGTCTTTATATATATATTTATTATAAGGGTTGAAAAATAAGGCGGCTTACTACATATGGGCCAAAGTGAACGCTCCCCTCAAGGTAGAACATTTATATCAAACATGCCCAATTTATTATAGATGATCATAAGATTTTCCACTTAAACCTTTGGTGAAAACATCAACCAGTTGCTCCAAGGAGGGAGTATAAGGAGTAGAGATTAGACCCCTCATCACCAAATCTCGGATATAATGACAACCCACTTTGATATGCTTGGTGTGCTCATGGAAAATAGGATTATTAGTAATGAAAATGACAACATGATTATTTTAATATATTCTCATAAATATGTCAATAGAAAAACCTAATTCTAGAAGAAGTGAACATAGTCGCATCATCTTATACCTTCTATGTGTCATAGATTGCTATTTGCTTCTACACTGGATTTAGAAATAACATTTTAGATCTTGCTCCTCTATGCGACTAGATTGCCTCCAAAATAAGTGAAAAAATTAGATGTAGATTTTTTATCACCTCGATCTCTTGCATAACTTGAGTCATAATAAGCTTCAACTCTAAGATTTCTATGTTTTTATAAACTAGGCCCTTTCTAGGAGCTCTTTTCATATAAGCAAGAACATGGAAGGCTCCCATCTAGTATATCTATCTAGGCTCATACATAAATTGAGTAAGTAATCCAACAATATATCTAATGTCAGGATAAGTAATAGCCAAATAGATTAGTTACCAATCTAGCATTGATAATGATTGACATCCTTCACGAGTGAAAATGTGGTGTCCTAAAGTTTCATTCTCCAATCAACAGGAGAAGTTTTAGGCCTGCATCCTAAAAGACCAATCTCCTTCAATATATATAAAGCATTTTTTTGATGTGACAACATCATAGTAGGAAATGAGTTTGCAAGTACTCTATCACTTGCTGAATACCACCTAAGTCACTCACAACATAAATTGCTAATATAACATAGTCAGATGACAAAAATTTGATGAATATTGAATGATCAATTGAGCAAATCATAAAGTCATAAGAAATAATAATACGATGGAAATTTAACTACATCTGAGGACTTTGTTTGATATCATAGATAACTCAATTTAACTTGCTTATTAGAGTAGACTCCCCTTGAGTAGTATAATTAGATGGATGTTGTTGATGCCCTTGGGCAGAAGTGTTTTGATATTATATTTTATGAGAAAATATATTAATAGAGTTAGATATTATCTAAAAATTTATTATAATTATTTAATATATTTTATCTCCTGATATTATGCATAACCAATTAATCTAAGGGGTTAAACCTTGAGATTAAAAGATTTATGAATAGGTGAAGTGTCACATTTATGGAAATAAATATTTGTTGGAAAACAAATAATTAAATAGCTAAATGAGACAAGGTAACCTATGGTTATTATTTTGATTCATTTATAAATGATTAATTGATCATTTAAGCATAACCATTTAAGTTTAGTTACATACATTATAAAAAGAGAAAGAAAAGGGTTTGAAATATTATTTGGGCTTTTATAAGTCTCGAACCTACAGATTAGATGGTGACACATTGACTACTTATGTAGAGAAAATATCTACCACAACATTCATATTTTAAGTCAACATTAATAGAAAAGTTGTTCTCCAATTCAAATTTCATATCAAACAGACCAAAGGATAGAAAGTGATTGGAATTCAAAAATGGTCAGAGGTCATTACCACACGTTCTAGAAATTTGAACTAACTTTTTATGTTTATCTCTTGAGAAAAAAATAAGAAACCATTGGAAGATGACACCCTATATATTTTACATACAAGTAGACTATTTCATTAATCTTCATCAATTATTAGTGACTGATGTGATCCAAAGTCATCATTAAGATCATCAATCAATTTTAAATATTTTTTAAACTAAGTTCACCTAAAATAAAATAAAATTAGTATTAGTGGTGAATTAGGTTGTCTCCTAAGGGAAGGAATAAAAAAAAATTCAATTCTATATCAAACATAAGTTTTACCTTAATATCTATATTTTTGTGAGAAAATATTGGTTGCAATGATGATTAAAATTAAATAAAAGGAAAACTAAGAAAAATAATTTTCAAATGAATAATATCAAAGATAAATAAATGTTCACATGAAATAAATAATATAGTTAAAATAAATAAATTTCAAAACAAGATGGAAGTATTCAGATTTTGAAATAAATAAATGAAAATAAATTGAAAAAAATAAAAGCATACAGCTCTATTTTTGAGTTCTTCTTGACCTCAAGGTAGATTTCTTAGTCTATGTGCAATTCAACAAAATGGATTTGGGCTGATTGTTGTTGAGGAAAAGAGAGAAATCTTCTCATACATCAAGTTGCTGGAAAAAAAGGAATACAAATATTTCTAAACCTAAAATACGAATAAAACTATGAAAAGACCTCCACTCTCTCCTTTCATCTTTTTATTCTCTAGATCCACAAATTTAGCCTTTTTTTTTGACTTGTTATTTTTTTAGATTTTTCTCCTATTTTTCTAGATTTTCTCATTGTTGTGCATGAGAATAATAGATATTATCTATTTTACCAGACAATAATCCATATTCGTAAATATACCTAGTCACATGCATGATATATCTGGTTTATTAGATAATAACTAATGTTTAAACCTATTTCCTTATCATGTGGTAGGCTGAGAACTATTTGATTTGGGGGCTGCTGATCCACAATGATTCATAGGTGATGTGGCCACTTGTACATTGTCAAATGAGGCTGCCACAATCTTTTCGCCCATATTCACTTTATCGAAGCATGTGAAATGATGGGTTGTAATGTGGCTCAACTTCAAGAGTCAGATCTACATGCTGTCAATCCACTAAATGGAGGAGTGACGTGGCTACATAGTTATCATCAAATAGACATTACTTTTACTCTTGCCTTCATTTGAATCTATGCATCCAATAGTAACTATGATAAGGCAAGCAATATGTTACCTCTTGGTGTGTTAGATTGCTCCACTTTTACGAGCTCAAGATTTAAGTGCACTTGGCATATGTGGACTTGGTGACATGTCACTCTTCTATTCATCAGATTTGTGACATGAGAATCAACTATTAGATGATGAGGTCTTGGGTCCACATAAGCCCACTAATTGCTGAGCCCATTAAGCTATTTTTTCATTCTTATCTAGTTTAGAAATTTTTTAAAATTTTTTTAGAAAATTTATTTAAACAGAAATAATTTATTAAAAATTATAAAAATTGAGAAAAATATAATAAAACATAAATCAACATAAAAAAGATTTATGCATCAGTCACATTATTTTATAATAAAATGACTCTCGTCAATTTTTTTAATTATAAAATATTATTTTTAATCAACATTTAGATAAATTCATTTAAATGAAATATAAACTATATTAATTTGATAACGTGTGAAATGTATTATTCTTCTAAATTTGATAATAGGTTAACATATAGTTTTCACAAGTTATAAGTGACTAAAGAAATTGATCAAATCATTCAAGCAAGCTCTCCATAAAGTCCTAAGGTAATTAGGTTGTGAGAGGAGATGATTTTTGAGTAAAGGCACAAGGTGCTTTGATTTTTTTTATCTTAGGTTAACTCAGATATGATTAATAGCAAGAGATAATATAACCCAAATAGAATTGATGCATGCCACATGAGAAAAGTGTAAAAATAATCAATGCTATAAGCCTGAGTGAAGTCACGAACTACCAAACATGCTTTATAACTATTGATTCTATCATTAGGGACTATATTTGATGGTAAACAATTATTGACATATCACCACATTAGCATCACTAAGGCATGAAACTAATTGTCATGTGTTCTGAGAGACCAAGGCATGAACCACAACATCCATAGTTTGCTTCCACTATGGTACTTATAAAGCCTCATGATAGTTTTGGAGAATTGACTTGGAGCTAAGAGTCAAGGCCAATGTATGAAAGGTATAGTGTAGATGATTATAAGAAATAAATTGAGATATAATATGAATGGTATATATATGCTTACTCATGTGACTTAATCGTTGTATAATAAATCAAACAAATTTAAAATTTATAAAATTAGAAAAGACTAATTTTTAGAATTTCAAATGTATATCAGAATGAATAAATTATTTATAAATCAATAAAAGGTTTCAAAAATAATAGAAAATTTCTAGGTCAATCACAAGGATGTAATATAATATTAGGTAATATTTCAAAATTTTCTTAAAAGAACATGAATTTTTATGATTTTTTAATTGAATGATAAATATGATATATTTAAGAAATGTGAAAAGGAAATAAGGCTACAATGTCAAGGTGATGTCATCGCTCGAAGAATATGAATCAGGCAGAAATAGAGTTCCGACTTACAATTCTTTCGTAAGCGATTACCATTGAATTAATAGGTCAAATTAAGTTCTATAAAAGTTCGAATAATCATAACTCAATGAAGAAGGATATTGAAACTTGAAATCATTCAAAATATTACTAATTTAAAGGAAAATAAAGTTTAAAGTAGGAAAAACAGAGTTTTGGCTTTGTAGTGGCGATCGCCAAAATTCTGTATTCGGGAAGAAATTCTTGTAATGTATATGGCCTTGAAAGTTCTCCTTGGACAAAGATGATGTGGGCAATCTCTAGCTCTTCTTGTGAAGTCTAAAAATCAATGAAATGTGTCACCAAATCATTTCTAACATTTGTCACCCGGCGGAATAGAAAAAATAGCAACTTGTGGCCCTCCAATGGCTATCACCCGACGGAGGTAAGCTGAATGAAGATGGGGCGCATCTTAGGGGCTTTGTCCTCAAGTCAACACAGCAAGAAGAGGCCCTTTATTACATTTGGTATGCTCTCAAGAGGTGACAAATTGTCTCCTAGCGGATCGTCCTCTTCTTGACAATGAGTTGTTCGTCGATCAATTGAAAATGATTTTTTCGTTGAGTTTGTGATGTTTTGTCTATAATCGTTCACCAATTTCAGCCATGATGCTCCATGAATTGCGTTGACTAAATTTTTGCCAAGATTTTGAGAATTTTTGCAGCTTAATCGCTTACTAGAAATCACGATTTCTTTGTCATTTCCCGCCTATGAGAGAGAGAAAGAGAGAGAGAGATGAAATAAGTACGATATTGCCCTTACAATGTGACGTCATAATGATATTTTTATGATGGTAATGAAGGGGTATTTTGGGTGTTTATAATCTTGTAGGGAAAGGTTAGAGCGGTGGGTTTAGTCCCACATCAGTCTTTTGACTGATTTTCACGCGAATATAAACTGATGGCTCCTTTAGCTATCAATAGGTACATCTCATCCATGTGTATATGACCACTTCTTGCCCCATGCTTGGCTGGCCATTAGTGACGTGGAAGGAGAGTGTCGAGCTCACAGTCTATGTCTTCAGCTACTTGAGCCTTGAGCTCGCGGTCCTTAGTCACTTGAGCCTTAAGCTCACGGTCTTTAGCCGCTCCGCGGCCCCGCCCAATTTGGCCTCCAACCCATTTACAGGCTTGGTTGGCCAGCAACGTTTTTATTTTATCCCTTAATCTTTTTATTTTATTCTTTTTCTATTTATCTCAAAAAAATAAGATTATAAAATCATACAATTAATCAAAAATTCATATTAACCAATTAGAAATCACCTTTCACAATTTAGCACAAAAAAAGTCTATTTATTATGAGTTAAGGCTAAAACTATCATATCACTAGATTATTAACTCATGATAATTAAGACTTATCACTTACCTTTGTATAGAATAATAGGAAGATAGAGGTTATTGGAAGGTAGAAGATATAAAGGAGCAATAGAGGAGATATAAGCCAAACTTAGACTAGGACTAGGATCTTGTGTGAGTCATGACTTAGGAGTAAAAAGTGGTGGAGAATCATAAGCAATATGAGGATGGTCAGTCAACGGAAGGGTTAGAGTAGATAATGAAGAGGAGAAAGGGTATTGAGTGGACTCAAAAAGGTAATGTCAATAGGTATGACATATGTACGAGTAGATGAGAATTAAACTTAATACCTTTTTGAGTGTGAGAATAACCAACAAAGATACCCACGAGAAAATGAGGCAAAAGTTTATCAAATTATAAAGTATGATCTTGGACAAAAGCAACACAACCAAACAATTTAGATGGAAGAGGAAAAAGAGATATGTTGGGATGGAGATAATGTAAAGAAATTTCCTCACCTAAAGGAGTAGAAGGAAATTGATTGATAAAAAAAATAGTAGTAAAAATTGAATTAGCCCAATGATAATAAGGAACATTAATCTCAATAAGTAATGTTTGTGCCACATCAAGAATATTACTATATTTACATTTGACAACATTATGTTGAGATGTATAAGGACAAGAAGTCTCATGAAAAATTCCAAGAGAAGCACAGTAACCTTATAGTTCATTGACAATGCATCAAGAATGTAGTATATATGAGGAATATAGCATCGAAAGCTCATAATTTTAAGATATAAATTTACTATTTTATCAATGAACTCTCATCTTTAGAGCATGCATCAATGTTCATACATATGTTATGTGTTTCATGCATACCTAACTGAAATATATATTTTTCTAGATTTTTGATATACATCATGTGAAAACATGTGAGCTTCATCTTTTAAGCAATTAGCTGGCACTTGAGCCTTGAATGAAGATACGAGCATTGAGCTTATAAGTGTACAAAAGGAAGCAAGCAAGATGGGCCCTGACGTGAATTAATCGTTGCATAATAAATCACATAAATTTAAAATTTATAAAACTAGAAAATATCAATTCTTAGAATTTTAAATGTTTATCAGAGTGAATAAATCAATTATAAATCGAAAAAGATTTCAAAAATAGTGAGAAATTTCTAGTCGATCATAAGGATGTAATTTAATATCAAGTAATATTTTAGAATTTTCTTCAAAGAATATGATTTTTTAGGATTTTTTTAACTAAATGATAAATATAATATATTAAATAAATGTGAAAATGAAATAGGGCTATGACGTCAGATGATGTTAGTGCTTGAAGAACACGAATTGGGTAGAAATAAAGTTCCGACTTACGATTTTTTCGTAAGCAATTACTGTCAAATTAATTGATCAAATTTTATTCTATAAAAGCCCGAAGAATCGTAACTCAAGGAAGAAATATATTGAAGGTTGAAATCATGTCAAAGATTACTAATTTAAATGAAAATAACATTTAAAATAGGAAAAATAGAGTTCCGGCTTTGCGGTGGCGATCGCTAGAATTCTATATGTTCAGAAAGGAAATCGCGCAATGTCCACGGCCTCGAAGGCTCTCCTTAGACAAAGATGATGTGGGTGATCTCCAGAACTTCTTTTGAAGCCCAAAAATCGGTGGAATGGGTCGCCAAATCGTTTCCGATGGCTGTCACCTGATAGAATAGAAAAATGATGACTTGCGGCCCTTCGACGACTGTATTCGATGGAAGTGTGCTAGATGGAGGTGGGGCACATCTCAAGGGCTTTGTCCTCAAGTTAGCGCAGTAAGAAGAGGCCCTTTATCGCATCTGGTCTGCTCTTAGGAGGTGGCGACTCATCTCCCGGTAGATCATCCTCTTCTTGGCGACGGCTTGTTCGTCGATCAAGCAGAGATGATTTTTTGTTGAGTTCATGATATTTTGTCCAAAATCCTACACCAATTTCGGCCACGATGTTCTACGAATCGCGTTGACTAAGTTTTTGCTGATTTTTTGACAATTTTTATAGCTTAATCACTCGCTGGAAATCGTGATTTTTTCACCGGTTATTCACCTATGAGAGAGAGAAAGAGAGAGAGATAAAATAAGTACTAAAATGCCCTTAATGTATGATGTCATAAGGATCATTTTATAATAGACATTGAGGGGTATTGTTAGCATTTAGAAAATATGTGGGAAAAAGTTAAGGCATCGAGTTTAGTCCCACATCGGTTTTTTGGGCGATTTTTACGCGAATATAAGATGGCCACTTCTTTAGCCATCAATAGGTATAAATCACCCGCGTGTGTATGAACACTCCTTGCCCCATGCTCGGCTAACCACTGGTGACGTGAAAGGGAAGTGATGCACATGTCAGCTGCTTGAGCGCTTAGCTCATGGTCCGTGTCACCAGTCGCTTGAGCCTTGAGCTCACAATCTGGTCCTTAGTCGCTTGAGCCTTGGGCTTGCAGTCCTTAGTTGCTCAGTGGCTCCGCCCGATTGGGCCTCCGACCCACTAGCGGGCCCGGCTGGCCGACGGTTTTTTTACTTTTTCCTTAAATCTTTTCTTTTTCATTTATCTCAACAAAATAAGATTATAAAATCATGTAATTAATCAAAAATTCATATTAATCAATTAAAAACTACTTTTCACAAGTTAGCACAAAAATAAGTCTATTTATCATGAGTTAAGGCTAAAAATATTATCTTACTAAATTATTAACTCATGATAATGAAGACTTATTAGGCCCAAATGAAGGGTTATGAGTGTAAGGCCCATAATCACTTAAGGAGTATCACTTAAGGACGAGGAGGAAGATCCACCATCCACACGAAAAGGTACAGGAGAAGATCCGACAAACAAGATGATGACATGATGATCTAAGGCTAATTGTGATGGATTGGAGCATCATAGCTGTCGAAGTGAGGGTTAGTCTCATGAGAGGGAGAGAGAAAGGGGGGCACTGTCGTATATCTATGATGTATCAAATGATTTGGGGTAGTTAATTTGAGGAGAACTTTAGGCATTCGCTGTCCCTATAGGGTTCGAAGTGTCTCGAGCTCCATACCTCACAATTAGAGCTGTGTAATTTGTGCTTCATCTGGTGATTCGCCCTTAACGAGATTCCCTCTCACGGCTAGCAGCTATTGCCTCCTCCTAGCGGAAATGAGGAAGGAGATGTGGTGATAATTAAGTTGGTTTCGAAGATCCGATGAGATAGAAATTCTTAGGTACAAAATAGATTTTGATTAGCATTAGAATTAATCATTTGATGCTTTCGATTGCATGATATCATCACACTTAGATTAATCTGTTTCGTGTCTCAATCTATATTTCTTTTCTCCTTTGCATCTCACTTCCTCTTCTTTGTTATCTTTGTCATTTATATCAATTCTAAGCAACAAACAAAAAGTAAACTCAATGCACCATTCCTTGAGGATCGATCTGTGAGCTTAACACAATAATGAATTAATTCATAATAAAATCTAAAGAGGTAAACATGGGAGTATAAATAATTTTTGATTAACTGTTTTTTTTTGAGGATTTTCAGCAACCCTAAAAAGAGATAATCAAATGGTGCCATTGCTGGGGAATTTGTGTGTCTATTGAGTTCAATTCTATTGATTGAGTTGATAACTCTTTTAGGTTCTTGAGTTTGATTATTAGTAGATAGGTCTACGTGGGTGGAAATCAACCTATACAAGGATTTTCAATAAGGTACAAGACAGAAAATCAAGGATTATTGCTCTCTCTATCTATGTTTTAATTAATTTTTATCAGGAGGTTTATTTCAATAGACATCCATAGAGCTCTCCTATTTTACTTTCTTTATTGACTCATCACTATTATTTGAGTAAGTAGACTTTGAGATAAAAACTTTATATGCCTCTGGTGAGCAGATTGGAATTTCTACTCGATATTTTATCTTGGCCAAAAGGAGGTCACTAAAGACATTTTTTAGTGTTTAAATTCAATTTATCCATTTTTCATCTAGTAGTTACCTCATCTAAGATATTTTGATGCAAGGACAACGGTCAGCTAAAAATAAGGAAATTACTGTCAATTCAGGGACAGAAAATACATCTCACGTTGAGGAGAATCTTGAACAAGAAAAGGAAATAGAGGGCAACTAGAGGCAAAACAAGAGGATGCGTTTGCATGACCATTTAGCACCCCTTCAGTATAGACCTATAAATAGAATCAATGCACCTATAAGAAATAATGCAAACTTTAGAGTTGATCATCATTTGGTACATGAGGAGCTGTACAAGCATTGAGAAGATTTTTCTCAAGTCTGAAATTTCTCACTATCCTAATGTTCCAATTGAAATTATGAAGATGAAACTTTTTTCATTCACACTTAAAGATAAAGCAAAAGATTGGCTAAGAGTATTAGCTCAAGAGTTAAACTCATGGAATGAGATGGAGGCAACACTTTTAAAGAAGTTTTATTTTGTAGGTAAGACTAACTCAATTCGTAGAGCTATTAAAGATTTTGTGTAGGTGCCACAGGAGTCTTTCTATGAGGCATGGGAGAGGGTTAAAGACCACACCCACCAGTGCCCATATCATGGATTTCAGAATTGACAATTGGTTCAAATTTTCTATAAAGGATTAAATGACAAGGACAAGCATATGATCGACGCAGTGTTAGGAGGTACATTTATGAATAAATATGAGGACGAAGCAATATAATTGATTGAAACATTAGCTAAGAATAGTGTACACCATTATGCCTTAAATCAAAATGGTAGGTTTATAGGAACCAAAAAAGGAGGTATTCATGATTTAAAAAATGTAGAGACTGATTTATTGATTGATAAAGTGGAGAAACTAACTAAATGTGTATAGGGGCTGATGCAAAATCTTCAGCAGTAGGTTTTGACCATCAATAGTTGAAAGCAGACTAAGATATGTCAACATGTGCATTATGTTCAAGTTATGAGCATGTGGAGGTCAACTGCCCAAAATATGATCAGATAATGGCAATCAACAATTGCATTCCAATTATGCAGGAAATGGATGGCAAGGACAAGGGTCAAATCAAAATTACAATGGAAATTTCAGGAATAATCAAATGGGAATCAATCAAAATTCTGGCTAGAGAAGAAATCAGGATAATGAAGCGCAACCTAATCATTTTAATTCCTCATAGAATTAGTCTATGCAGAGGACAAATAATATTAACTATGGTTCCCTTATGCCTAACCATCAAATTCAGCAAACTGTAGGATTTAATGATTCTTCTACACATGAATTATTAAGGCAAATGTTGCAGGAACAAAGGAAACTATAACAAGAAATAGAACGTATGAAGTTTCAAATTGAAGGCCGATATCAACTTTGATCAAATCAGATCAGATAAACATCTTGGTAAGAGGATAGAAGTGGGTAATAATAGCAGAGAATTAGGACAATTACTCACGCAACTAAATGTTAATCCAAGAAATGTGGGTGGACCATCAAATCAATGCCAAGTGCACCAAGTCAAGTTTAGTGACCATAACCATGAAACACTCAATGCAATCTCCAAATTAAGAAATGGTAAGGTACTTGTGGATCCTTATCATGCAGTTGCAAATGAAGTAGAGGATGAGGAGGAAGAGGTGGAAGCATTGGAGGAGGTGATTTCAAAAAAGAATAAGGGTAAGAATAAGGAAGGTATGGAACCCAACCCTTCCACATATATACCTCTGATTCCATTTCTAGAAGCTTTATGTGATGTTAAACTAAAAAGTGCTAATTCAGATGAGAAAATCCTTGAAATTTTTAAATAAGTTACCATCAACATACCATTAGTTGATGCCATTCAACATATTCCTTCTTATGCGAAATTCTCAAAAAGTTTATACAAGGAAGCAAAAGAGAATTCAATTATCTGAAACTATTAGCTCAATTTTGCTGAACCATATTCTGACTAAGAAGCGTGATTCAGGTGCCCCATTTATCAAATGTGAGATACAAGGGATGATTTTCACATGCTCATTACTTGATTTAGGAGCTAGTGTGAATATTCTGCCCAAAGCTTTGTATGATTTATATAAAATTGGTGACTTACAACTCTTAGTAGAATTGCAACTAGTGGATGGATCCATTTGTCAACCCTATAGAATACTTGAGGATGTAATTGTGAAGATAGAAAATTGTTATTTCCCTATTAATTTTATTATCGCTGACATAAAGATCACAGAGAACATAAGCCACGCTCCAATTATCCTCGGAAGGCCATTCTTAGCCACAACTAGAGTCACAATAGATTGGGGAAAAGGAACTATAGAGCTTAAGTGTGGTCAAGAAAGAATAGAATTGAATATCTCAAAGTTATTAAAATATCCAAATTGCTTTGAAAATTTATGTAATATTGATATCATTGATGAGTGTGTAGGCGAGCTTTGTAGTGGAGAAGCAAGATGTGTGTTGGAGAATTTGGTGAACTCAATTGAAGATAAATCAGCTCTAAATCAATTTAGCACCCTTCAAAATTTGAAGCCATTGGCTACACATATGAAGTATACATTTTTGGGCTTAAATCATTCATTTGCTGTGATTATTTCATCTTCACTAACAAGTGAACAGGAAGGAAGATTGATCGAGATGTTAAAAAGAGATGGTAGCAATTGGGTGGACTTTGACAGATATACAAGGCATCGACCTTGAAGTATGTATGCATCGTATTTTGACTGAAGAGAATGCTCGACCAATAAGAGATGTGCAGCAAAGGTTAAATCCAACGATGCTAGAAGTAATCGAGGCTGAGATCATAAAATGGTTAGATGTAGGGATCATTTATGCCATCTCCGACAGCCCATGGGTAAGCCCCATACATATTGTTCCAAAAAAATCAGGTATAATAATTTCTAAAAATGCTAAGGGGGAAGAGATCCAAACAAGACTCATCACAAGATAGTGTGTTTGTATCAACTATAGGAAGCTCAATCAAGTAACAAAAAAAGATCACTTTCTTTTACTATTTATTGATCAGATTTTAGAACATCTTGTAAGGTAACATTATTTCTATTTTTTAGATGGTTATTCAGGCTACAATCAAATTGCAATTTGCCTAGATGATCAAGAGAAGGCAACATTTACCTATCCATATGAAACATATGCATTCGCAAGGATGCCATTTGGCCTATGCAATGCTTCAACAACATTCTAGAGATGCATGAGTGCAATGTTCTCGAATCTAGTGGGATATTATCTCGAAATTTTTATGGATGATTTATCTATATTTGGACAAACTCTTGACAATTGTTTAATCAATTTGTCTAAAGTGATGCAGATTTGTGTTGATAAGAAGCTTGTCCTAAGTTGGGAGAAATCCCATTTTATGGTAAAAGAAGGTGTTGTGCTCTGTCATATAGTCAGCAAATGTGGATTGGAAGTGGATAAAGCAAAAATTGAGGTAATCAAAGGTCTATCACTACCTACTTATCTTAAGCAATTACATGCTTTCTTAGGACATGTAAGATTTTATAGGAGATTCATTGAAGGATTTGCAACTTTAGCCAAACCCCTCACTCAACTACTTTCAAAAGATACCAATTTTATGATTAGCACCGAAGGAAAATAAGCTTTTATGAAATTAAAATAAGCATTGACAAAAGTCCCAATTTTATAAGGTCTTAACTAGTCTTACCCTTTTGAATTAATGTGTGATGCCTCGGATTTTGCAATAGGAGCAGTCCTAAATGAGCAAATTGATAAAAAACCAGTCACGATTTATTTCGCAAGTAATATTTTAGTTGATGCTCAACTAAACTACACTACAACAAAAAAGGAGTTATTAGTCATTATATTTGCCTTAGATAAATTTCGCTCATACTTGCTAGGGACGAAGGTGGCTGTTTATACAGATCATTTTGCCATTAAGTTTCTATTAGCAAAGAAAGAAGCTAAACCGAGATTAATTCGATGGATACTTTTACTGCAAGAATGTGATTTAGACATCAAGGACAAAAAGGGCAGTGAAAATTACGTTGCAGACCATTTATCTAGACTTCGTGTATCTAACACCTTACCTATTATCGACTCTTTTTGTCATGAAAATTGATTAAAAATTGATACATGTAAATTGCCATGGTACACGCATATTGTGAATTACTTAGTGACAGGACAAGTGCCCAAAGGTTGGGCAGCAAATATGAAACATAAGTTCTTTAGTGATTTAAGTTTTACTTTTTGAAAGAATCAGAATTGTTTCATCTAGGAATTGACCAAATTCTGCACAGATGTGTACCTGAAGAGGAACAGTTCAGCATACTAACCATGTGCCATTCTTCTACATGTGGAGGGCATTTCACATCCAAAAAGACTGCAGAAAAAATTTTTCAATGTAGATTTTATTGGCCTACTATTTTTCAAGACTCTTATCAATTTTTCAGGACTTGTACCACATGCCAAGCCATGATAAACATCTTGAAGAAGGATGCAATGCCTCTACAACTGATTTTGGAGGTAGAAATTTTTGATCTTTGGGGAATCTATTTTATGGGTCCATTCCCTCCTTCGCAGGTAATGAATATATCCTAGTAGTAGTTGATTATGTTTCCAAATGGGTCGAAGCCATTCCCACTAGGACTAATGATCATAAAATTGTATGCAAATTCATTATACAAGATATTTTTCTAGATTTGACTGTCCTCATGCTAACATTAGCAATGGAGGGACTTGTTTTAACAATTTTCACTTTCACAATTTACTTAAATATGGAGTCTAACATAGGATGTTGACACCCTATCATCCCCAAGCTAATGGACAAGTGGAATCGAGCAATAGAGAAATCAAGAAGATTTTGAAGAAAATCGTACGGCCTAATAGTAGATTAGGCCGAGAAACTTCTTGATGCACTTTGGGCTTATAGAACAACATTTAAAAACCTCATTGGCATGTCTCCTTTCCATCTGATTTATGGCAAAGTATGTCATTTACCTATTGAAATTGAGCATCAAGCATAATGGGCCCTCAGACCACTTAATCTTTCCTTAGATCATGTAGGGAAGTAACATGTTCTTCAATTGTAGGAATTACAAGAATTACGAAATGAAGCTTACGAGAATTCTAATATCTACAAGGCCAAGCTTAAAACATTTCATGATAAGAAGATCAATCGTAAATCATTTTCTCAAAATCAAAAGGTTTGGTTGTATAGTTCTCGTTTAAAATTATTTTTGGGTAAACTCAAATCTCGCTAGGATGGTCCATTCATTGTGGTGCACAGCTTTGACTCAGGAGCTATTTTAATCACAAATCCTAAAATCGGTAAGACATTTAAAATGAATGGGCAGTGCTTGAAGCCTTACCTGGAGAATGAGCAGCAAGCAATTGCGATCTCCATCAGCTTATAGCAGCTAGAGTCATTCCCTAATGGCCACTGATTACTTTGATTGTTGCATTTTATTTTATTTTGTTATTTGATTTCATTTCTTTGATTTAATAGTTCTGAATGTTTTGCTTCAATTTACTCTAAGGATGTCATTTCTATTTCCCCATAGAAGTTTAAGCCCCATCCAAGTGCTATACACCATCAACTGAGACTAGTTTGCCATGCTTCTCCTTCCTCACATTCTTGCACCTATCTTATGTGATTCATAATCTATTTATGATCTATTTCTTTCCATTTAGGATGCATCGAGGACAATGCCAATTATAGTGGGGGGAGGCATTAGGTGCATGACATTACCCTCATACTAGTTGTAGTTTTGTAGTGCATGTAACTAGAATTTCCAAACTTTACATGAACTTGTGTTATATGAATCAAATTTTCGTTGAGCACTAGTCGATTCTATGGTCATGAATTTCTCTTTTGAGACTATAATCGATAAATTAAATTTTCTATTTTCGATCTAGGTCAATAAATAGTTGAATTATTTTTTTGAATTAACCAATGCATTTTTGAATCATTAGTCATGTTTATACTCGAGGCATGATTAGACCAGTGAAGAGCACACCAGCCAAAAAAAACAAATTGAAATAAAAAAGCATAAGGGTAGTAAGCACCTTAGCTGGTCCTGTGGGGCTTCCACATGTGAGATTAGGACCAGAAAGGTTTGTGTGATACCTACTATGATAAGTAATGTGAAGGCCCAAAAGCATGCATAAAGAAAGGGGGACTTCCCAATTGCCCCTTGGAGATTCTACGTGAGACTAGGGAAAATGAAAAGAAGCAATGATGGGAAAAGCTACCTGCATAATCATACATAAAAAAAAAGAAGCTGGTGTACTTTAGTTGTGTCATGATCGTAGACACTCAAGAAAACATGACATGAATGAAGTGCAGAAGTTAATCTTAAAACTAAGTAAACTATTTAGGGATAGACAATTAATGATTTTACACTCTGATTCAAAAATAAATTAGAAATTTCTGACCATAAATCTGATTGTTGATCTTTGTAATTTGGGTAGTATATTTCCACGTTCATGAAAAGGAAACATGAGTGCAGAAGCATGCATAATTTCTTGCATGGATAATTCATTGCTAAGGGACTAGCAATGAGTTAAGTTGGGGGGTATGATAATGCATCAAGAATGCAGTGTATATGAGGAATGTAGCATTGAAAGCTCATAATTTTAAGATACAAATTTACTTATTTACTAATGAACTCTCATGTTTAGAGCATGCATCAATATTCATACATATGTTATGTATTTCAAACATACCTCACTAAAATATATATTTTCTAGATATTTGATGTACATCATATGAGAACATGATGTAACCCTTTGCCTTCTAACCATGTGAGCTTCTTCTTTTAAGCAATTAGCTTGCACCTGAGCCTTGAATGAAGATATGAGCATAGAGCTCATAAGCATGCAAAAGGAAGCAAGCAAGATGGGCCCAGATGAAGGGTTACAGGCGTAAAGCCCATAATCACTTAAGGAGCATCACTTAAGAGTGAGGAGGAAGATCCATTGTCAACTCAAGTGAAGGGAAGGACCAATCCAAGGGACAAGATGTGTACTTACTGACATGAATTAATCGTTGTATAATAAATCACGCAAATTTAAAATTTTTATAAAACTAGAAAGGACCAATTCTTGGAATTTTAAATGTTTATCAGAGTGAATAAATCAATTATAAATTGATAAAAGATTCCAAAAATAGGGGGAAATTTTCAGATTGATCACAGGGATGTAATATAATATCGGGTAATATTTCAGAATTTTTCTGAAGAAATATGATTTTTTATGAATTTTTTAACTAAATGATAAATATAATCTATTTAATAAATGCGAAAAGGAAATAAGGCAATGACGTCAGGTGATGTCAGCGCCTGAAGAACACGAATCGGGCGGAAAAAGAGTTTCGACCTACGATTCTTTCGTAAGCGATTATTGTGAAATTAATAGATCAAATTTAGTTCTGTAAAAGCCCAAAGAATCTTAACTCAAGTACGAAATAATTTGGATGTTGAAATCGTGCCAAAGATTACTAATTTAAGTGAAAATAAAGTTTAAAGTAGGAAAAATAGAGTTCCGACTTCGCAGCGGCGATCGCCGGAATTCTGCGTGTTCAGAAAAGAAATCGTGCAATGTCCATGGCCTCGAAGGCTCTCCTTGGACAAAGACGATGTGGGTGATCTCTAGAACTTCTTTCGAAGCCCAAAAATCGGTGGAATGGATCACCAAATCGTTTCCGACAGCTATCACCCGGCGGAATAGAGAAACGGCGACTTGCAGCCCTCCGGCGACTGTCACTCGACGGAGGTGTGCTGGATGGAGGTGGGGCGCGTCTTAGGGGCTTTGTCCTCAAGTCAGCACAGTGAGAGGAGGCCTTTTATCGCATCTGATACGCTCTTAGGAGGTGGCGACTCGTCTCCTAGCGGATCGTCCTCTTTCCGGCGACAACTTGTTCGTCGATCAAGCGGAGATGATTTCTTCGTTGAGTTCGTGATGTTTTGTCCAGAATCTTACACCAATTTCGGCCACGATGCTCCGCAAATCGCGTTGACTAAGTTTTTGCTGAATTTTTGGTGATTTTTGCAGCTTAATCGCTCTCCGGAAATCGCAATTTCTTTGCCGGTTGTCCGCCTGTGAGAGAGAGAAAGAGGGAGAGATGAAATAAGTACTAAAATGCCCTCAATCTATGATGTCATAAGGATCATTTTATATTAGTCATTGAGGGGCATTTATGTAATTTATAAAATATGCGGGAAAAAGTATGGCGCGCGGTTTAGTCCCACATTGGTTTTCTAGGCGAGTTTCACGCGCATATATTACGGGCGATTCTTTACCCATCAATAGGTACAAATCACCCGCGTGTGTACAAACACTCCTTGCCCCACGCCCAGCTGGCCACCGGTGACATGGAAGGGGAGTGACGCACACATCAGCCGCTTGAGCGCCTAGCTCGCGGTCCGCTTCGCCAGCCGCTTGAGCCTCGAGCTCGCGATCTAGTCCTTAGCCGCTCGAGCCTTGAGCTCGCGGTCCTTAGCCGCCCAGTGGCTCTGTCAGACTGGGCCTCCGACCCGCTAGTGGGCTCGGTTGGCCGGCGGATATTTTTGCTCTTTTCATAAATATATTTTTTTTATTTCTCTCAACAAAATAAAATTATAAAATCATATAATTAAGCAAAAATTCATATTAATCAACTAGAAACCACTTCTCATGATTTAACACAAAAATAAGTTTATTTATCATGAGTTAAGACTAAAAACATCATCTTACTAAATTATTAACTCATGATAATGAAGACTTATCACTTACCCAAAGGCACATGAGAAGGTACAAGAGAAGATCCAATGGATGAGATGATGATGTGAGGATCTAAGGTTAATCGCAATGGATTGGAGCATCATAGCTGTTGAAGTGAGGGTTAGTCTCATGAGAGGGAGAGAGAAAGGGGGGCACTGTCATATATCTATGATGTATCAAATGATTTGGGGTAGCTAATTTTAGGAGAAGTTTAGGCATTCGCCGTCCCTATAGGGTTCGAAGTGTCTCGAGCTCCATACCTCACAATTAGAGCTGTGTAATCTGCGCTTCATCTGGTGATTCACCCTTAACGAGATTCCCTCTCACAGCTTAGCAACTATCGCCTCCTCCTAGCAGAAATGAGGAAGGAGATGCGGTGATAATTATGTTGGTTTTGAAGATCTGATGAGATAGAAATTCTTAGGTAAAAAATAGATTTTAATTAGGGTTAGAGTTAATCATCTGATGCCTTTGATTACATGATATCATCACGGTTAGATAAATCTGTTTTGTGTCTCAATTCATTTTCTTTTCTCCTTTGCGTCTCACTTCCTCTTCTTTACTATCTTTGTCATTCATACCAATTCTAAGTAACAAACAAAATGCAAACTCAACACACCATTCCTTGAGGATCGATCCCTGAGGTTACCAGAATATTGAATTAATTCATAATAAAATCTAAAGAGGTAAACATGGGAGTATAAATATTTTTTGATTAACTGTTTTTTTTTAGGATTTTCAGCAACCCTAAAAAAGATATAGTCATGCATCTTAGGTGAACTTTAAAACATTATTGGTTCATAAAATCTAAAGGTGTTATGGAATATTATGTAATGATTTCTTGACAAATTTTCACACAATATCAATATGTTGATAATGATCTTTAAGAGATACACCCATGAGTATGTAAGAAATCATGTACAAAGATAATATAATATCAAAATCCTAAGGACATAGTTCTAGCAGGACCTCAAATATTACAATGAATAAGATGAAAAAGTTTGATACTTTGAAAAAGAGTTAGACAACAATAGGTAACCAAATGATGCCTACCCAACTCAGAAGACTCATACTAGAAAGGGGAAATAAAAATCCACGCAAGAACTTGTCAAATTTTAGATATTCTAAGATGAACAAGATGACAATGACAAAGATTAGATGAGTTTGAGTCATGAGGTAATGATGTAAGGTTGAAAAGAAGATCATTTCATATGAGAACATAGATGTCTTTCTCATTCTTATGGCCCAAACTAATCTTCCTTTCCATCTTCAAGCCTTGAAAAGTACAATAAAAGGGAAAGAAAGTAATAAAATATTTAAGTTCTCGAGTAATAGCACTGATAAATAAGAGGTTAACATGAAAATCATGAACATAAGATTAAGAGTCACTTCCAAGAATGCCATCGGTCAAGAGTCACTTCCTGAGACTTTCGCTTGTAATACCAAAGAATACATCTTACAGCTTGTGATGCCGTGATCAACGGCTTGGCTAATCTTCACTATTAAGCACATCTGACAATAGTGATTTACTTACCATCGAAGGGTCCTTCCCTCTGTCCTCTGCATGTGCAGAGTTGCAGCTCCCCGAGGAAAACATCTTGGTGGCAGGGTCGGAGAACAGTTGGGTTTAAAGAAATCGCGAGATCTGGCCGAGCTCAGCAATCCCAAGATACATTCCATTAATGTGTCACGTGCCCATATCGAACGATACTCGTGGGGCTGACAGGGCCTAGTCTGTCTTGGGAATTTGATAATGAGAGTATTTTATACGGCGTCCCTTTCCAGAAGTATCTTCGTAAGCCTCTTAGTCGAGAGCGGCGGTCAATTTTGATGGGCTAGGACGCCTTCAGTCTTCAGCCAGCAGCCACAGGACCCTCATTCGTGAACAACGGTAGCACAATTCTGTCCGCGACGGAGACTGACTACGCTTTGTGCTTGCAATCGACGGATAGAGATATTTATTCATGTCTCTTATGACGTCCTTGAGAATTTAAAATAATTTCCTTCTTAACTTCTATTAAATTTGATGTGCCGTTAATTTCTATGTTTGAATTTAAAAAATGTTTTGAGATTATAGTGAAAGATACAAGACTCATGACCGGCTTAAGTGTAGCTTTACCCCTTAGGAATTTTTTTTTTGCATCTCTTCCACTCTGTTAGGCTGTCAAAGCATAGATTCTGGGTGTGCTCCAAGCATCTACTTCGTTCAGACTCGATCGTGTTTTTCCACATCATTGCGAGTATTTTGTGTATTAACTTATCTAACTTCATATACAATGCTATATCAAAGGAGAAATTTTATGTCCGATGAGTTGACTTAGGAGACTTAATAATTTTGATGATGACGTAAAATGGTTAGAAGAAAATCTTAATGTTTCTACCGACTACACTACGGCGAGATATTAGAAAAGATTAACAGAAGATTTCCTGAACACAACTTTTAGCCATGGGCATGCAGGTAAATTTCATGGAGCTGCATAGCGGTATACGTCAAAGAAAATAACCTTAAAGACAGAAGAAAAATAATTTGAAATGACAAATCTATTGTGTCCTAACTGATGGCTATATAATTGAGCCAATCTAGTCACCTTGAAACAGCCCCAGCATCTGCTAGCCACCTTGAACCAGCCCCTACATCTTCTAGTCACCGAGCGGAGATATTGTTCCTCTCGAAGACCCCCAGAAGTTTCCATCCTTCCTGGTTTTTTCTTGTCTTCTACTTATGTCGCCGTTCATGTCAGCAACGAAGTCAGATGATCTACCCAGTTTCCACCAACCGTAATATCTTCTTGGTATCGGCGCGAGAAGTCCTTTTGTTCTGCACGACGGTCCCCATGGGCACCGATCCTTCCCTCTTTTCTTACGTTGAAACCGTTGGCAACGCTCCATCCGACGGATAGAAGATCCCACGAGAACCATCCTCCTTTCTCTCAAATGACCAGATAATTTGTAGATTCTTACTAAATATACTACTTTTGCCCTTCATCTCCCTGGGCTTCTACATTTTGGGACGATGGGTTTCCAGATCTCTGAAGAGTTCCTTAGCGTCATAACACCTCCTCTTCTGTATTGGCTCTACTGTGGGATCTTTGTCTTGGTGGCTCCATCGGAGAAGCACCGGCTCTTCGCCGAGGCAGAGGAGAGCAAGAATACGGTGACGAAAAGAGAGGTTATCTGGGGAGTCCTCTTGCATCAGGCGTTTCAGATCACCACCCTCATCATTTTGACGGTAAGAAATCCTACACTAGAAGCAGCGCTGAAAGTGTAATCTTCCTTCTTTAGTCTGAATGCCAGTCTTAGTTTTTTAACCCTCCCATTTATTTGCAGATGGTTGTGAGCACAGATACTTCACCAAAGGAGGCGACATCGGTGCTCGTGGTGGGGAGGCAGCTGTTAATCGCCTTACTGGTTCAAGATGCGTGGCAGTACTGGGGCCATCGATTCCTCCACACAAACAAGTTCTTGTACAAGCATATCCACGAGAAGCACCACCGCCTTATCGTCCCCTATACCTTTGGAGCCCTCTACAACCACCCGTTTGAAGGGCTTCTCATCGACACCCTCGGCGGCACCGTCGCCTTCTTTCTCTCCGGCATGACACTCCGTACCTCCATCATCTTCTTTGGGGTGACTGTGATAAAGATCGTTGACGACCACTGCGGTACGTGGTTCCCTAGCCATCCCTTCCACCGGTGGTTCAGCAACAACAGTGCCTTCCACGCAGTGCACCACCAGCTGTACGGTAGCAAGTTCAACTTCTCGGCGCCATTCTTCACAATCTGGGACAGATTGATGGGGACTTATCTTCCGTATACTGTTGAAAAGACCGTGGGCGGGGGCTACGAAATCAGAACCGTCAAGGACTAATTTACCCGTTCTTCTGTCAACGATTAGTTTTTCGGACATTAAAACAGCTACTCCGAGCAAAATAATGTTTGAAACAGCCTTTCTCTTCAGTTACTACTCATATTTCATGCTCAATGATGAGATAACGTGGACAAATAAATGACTGGCGATCTACCACTGGTGATTTATTGGAAATACTTTTACGTAATTTTTCGTGTAGTTCCATTCTTTGAAGGATATACGCTACTCTCGTAACTGAATTTCATCACGACCTGAGTCCCCGTAAATGCTATGGACCTTAGGGAAATCTCCAGCAACCTTCGAGACGGTTTTCTGAACTGCACATAACGACAATCTAGCACCAAGGTTAATTCTCGATTTTTAGAAGTTTTTAATTATTCTAACTCACCACCATTTTTTGGAAAGCCTTTTTATTCTAGTCTAGCGTAAAATATCATGTTCCTGCATCGGTTAATCTACAACTATGGGACCAGTCTAGTGAGTCACTGACTACTTCTCGTCGTCAGTGTACGACTTTGTGAATCAGACTAAAAAATGGACGGAAACGTCCACAATGGGATGATTAGGGAGTCTTTATTCTACGATCAGATTTATTGATCGATATATGAGGCAGCTAAGAATTTCAGAGCGGCTGTCAGAAGAAGAGTGAAAACACATCAACGACTCTTTCCGATTAAAAGAATCGATTTTCTTGGCCGACCCATCGTCTGATTCAACTAGGGAAGGGGAGTGGGGGATAGAAGAAGAGGAAGACAGAGGGGTGGACGCTTTTAACATAGCAAAGGAGGTGACCGTTGCACCTTCACTCTCCTTACCCTGCTGTCTATTTCGAACGCGCCCGGTTTACCTCATGCACGAGTAGCATACAGCACGTGGCATGATTGCCTCTCATACTAACGACAAAGAACCTCCCCGATCATCAAAGTTGCTGACGCCAACGACGACGCTCGGTGAAAGAGTTCTACCTTCACTGAGATGAGCGTTCAACATCGGCTGATCCAGAGGAGGCTGGGGTCAAGAATATGTTCAGGAAACATCCCGGGAACTCGTTTCCTTCAACTTCTGCGAAGCCTGGAACTTTCGAACAATTTGTGAACTATAGAAAAAGCTATCTATCGGTACATAACTGTATTTATTTTATTTTACATTGTATTTTCATGCATCTCTCTCTCTCTCTCTCTCTCTCTCGTACGTACATGTGTGGAATACACACGTGTGGTTCTCAATAAACACTCTCCTCCCCTAGGGCATCCATATTACAAAGCTCATCCACATGGATATTGACCTCCAGTAAATATATCTTGGATTGATCTATCGTCTATATTTCTTACGTCATTCAGATTTGGATCCTACACCGCGGTCACAACAATCTCCCAGATAGGGTGTGATGGGGTGTTGATCCAGCCCCTCTCCTGGTTTGAATCGGTGGACGGGAGAAGTTTCCGATGAGAAAGCATCAGCAGCGGCATTTGAATAGGTTTCTTAGTTTTATTTTATCAGTTCTTTGTGTTCTTAGTCTCGTCTGTTTGTGTATAACGGTGATGCTAGCACCACGTATAACGTCTAGAGTCCTCATCACGTTTTTCCTGTGAAGTCATTATGACTCGCTCGCTCTGTGTTCTATAAGAACACCTTTCAATGGTTGAATAGGCTAGGTTGGAGAAGTTCTTCGTTCTGTCGTGACTCTCCCTCCTCTCTCTCTTCTCCTCTGCTTTCTGCAACCATCTGAGGTTGCTGTTTGTGGCGTCCAGTGCCAACAGGGTGTTCCCTTTGAGAGGAAAGAATGTAGAAATACATTGGCTCCCCGTAGGAGGTTTTTCCGAGGGTCTGCCCGTGGAATTGCCTCTTTGATCCCGACATGGTGGATGTCCTCCCCGCCGTTGCGGGCGAGGATGGACACGGGCACCTTCGATGGCGGCACGGCGGGCAATGCGAGTCCAATTCCGCTGGAGCCGCCGGTGATGAACACGTGGCATTGACGGGGATCGACGGGGCGAGGACGGATTATGAAGGACAAGGTGCCGAGGAGGAAGGTGTGGTGAGTGACACGACAAGTGGCCATGATCGTCGAGTGAGAAAAAAGTTCAAAATGACTTTCTTGGGGTCCCCGTTTCGGTTTCACTGGTTAATGGTTCCCCCCCGGTCATGATTCCCTGGCTGAGACGTCCGCTTGCGACGTCGTGATCACCGGACGGCCTAATCTTCACTATTAAGCATATCTGACAAACGGGATCTACTTATCATCGAAGGATAGTCCTTTGTTCGAAACTTTAAGGCCCCAAGCTAAAAATGAATTTTTTTCCGGCCGCCTATTTATTTCAAGACTGTAGAGCAGACGCTCGCCTCTCTAGGCCCGAGGGATTTTCTCTGTCCTTTGCATGTGAGGCAGGGCCCGTTGATGGTCCTGCTGACCTGCGCTGTGCTAACGTGGCACGTGTGCATACTCGTAGGGTTGAATGAGCCTACTCTGTCTTTGGGATTTGATAACGGATAGTATTCTATCCGGCATTTCATTTTCCCAGAAGTATCTTCGTGAGCCTCATGTAAATTTCTGCCATTAATTCGCTGACAAGTAACCGACTCAAAGACTAATGAATTTATTACTATTTATCTCTATCACAGAGAGAGAGAGAGAGAGAGAGAGAGAGAGAGAGAGAGAGAGATTCTTAGTCTCGGGCTAGAAAGGAGCCAAGAAGGCAGGGTGGGTTGGTCCTCTTCTCTTGATAGTGATATAACGTGAAGTCGTTCCAAGGCTACAAATGAAGAATGCTATAACCCCTTAAGGGTTGACCCACAAAGGAAGATTAGGCACTTACTGTACAGGTGTACAATTGAAAGATACTATATTGAGACACAATATATGGCCATCAGTTGAGACAATAGATTGGCCATTTCATCATATTGTTTTACTGTCATAGAGTTTAATGTCACATGAGATAATAGACCAAGAGTTGGTCATTAATGGAAGAAATTTAAGTGAGGTTCACGAAGACACTTCTAGAAAAAGACGCCGCATAGAATACTCTCCATTAACAAATGCCCAAGACAGGCCCCGTCAGCCCTACGAGGATCATAACGTATGAACAGGGCCACATTAATACAGCGCAGGTCAGGAGGATCATCAACTGGCCCTGACTACACATGCAAAGGATAGAGGGAAGGACCCGGCAGTACAGAGACGAGCTTCTGGTCGATCGTCTTGAATAAATAGGCGGGCGGTGAAAATATCATTTTTGGCTTGGGGATTTAATGTTTGGAACAAAAGACTATCCTTCGATGGTAAGTAGATCACTTTTGTCAGATATCCTAGCGAAGATTAATCCAACCGGTGATCACGACGTCGCAAGCGGTCGTCTCAGCCAGGGAATCATGACCCGGAGAGGAGAGGGGAGTGTTACGGAGTAAAACCAAAACGGGAACACCAAGAAAGGCATTTTGAACTCAACGCCGGGATCCCAGTGACTTAAGTCATGTCTTATTTATTTTGGTCCAGTCCACGAGCGATATATAAATTTGCATCGATGCGCCGCCACAGTGGTCGGCCATTCACCACCGTCTCTCACTCGACGGTCATGGCCCCATTTTTCCTAGTCACGGCAGCACTCACCCTTGTCTTCCTCCTCCTCGGCACCTTGTCCTTCATAATCCGTCCTCGCCCCGTCAAGATCCCCATCAAGGGCCGCCATGTGTTCATCACCGGCGGCTCCAGCGGTATCGGACTCGCCATTGCCCGCCGTGCTGCCATCGAAGGTGCCCGCGTGTCCATCCTAGCCCGCGACGTGGCCAAACTGGCGGCTGCTCGGGAGGACATCCGCCGGACCACCGGCGTCGAGGTAGCAATCTACAGCGCCGATATAACAGACGAACCGGCGGTCAGTAAGGTCATCGATGCGGCGGGAACCATTGACCTGCTGGTGTCCAACCTAGGGGTGGGAGTGGGGAAAGAGTTCGTGGATACGACCATGGAGGAGATCAGATTCCAGGTGGATGTCAATATCATGGGGACTCTTTACCTTGTTAAGGCTGCCCTGCCCGCCATGAAGAAGGCCTCCGCCAAGGACGGCTTACCACGCTCAATCTCCTTCACGACCTCAATGGGCGGACAGGCGAGTCCTGATTCTACAGCTCCCCCTCATCGTTTCCTCTTTCATCTTCTTAAGAGTTTCCGATGAGTGTCGTCGGTTACCAACTGTGAAGGCTTTACTCGCAGGTCGGAGTCTACGGCTACGCGGTATACTGCGCGACCAACTACGCGGTTCGTGGGCTTGCCGAGGCGTTACAGATGGAGCTGCACGGCGACAACATTCATCTGTCCTTACTCCTTCCGGGCGACACTGACACCCCTGGCGGAAATCAAGGTTAAATTGCATGGAGCCAAAGTAACAACGACGAGAGCCCCAATTGTTTTACCCTGCTGTGGTGTTCTGACCATGAATCCTGGTTGAGCTATATCTAAGGTTTTCTTTTGAGGGATTCCGACCATTTTCGCGTGTTGCAGATAGAAGTTCTCGGCCGGAGCTCACCAGCCTGATCTCGGGGACCTCCGCCATGCAGACCGCCGATGAGGTTGCAACGCTGGCCATTAAAGGCATCAGGGCCGGGGACTTCAACGTCTGCGTGAATTCCCACGGGCTGTTGTTGGCTTTGGCGACGGCCGGTTTCTCTCCCCAGAGATCCGTCTTAATGGCCTTCATCGAGGTTGTCGGGGGCGGACTCATGCGCTTCGCCGGCCTGTGCTACCTCTCCTCGTGGTACAAGAGTATAGCGGAGTACAAGGCGAAGACTAAGAAGGCCTGAAGAGGAAGAAGAATAATCCTGACTGTCCCTAGCATTCGTCGTGGCAGCTAGGATTGGTGCATTTGGTAATAATTTAGATCCCTTCCCTTCTGAGCCCCCGTGATCTAAGACTTTGTCTCCATTCACTCTAAGTCAGAGGCTTTTCAGTCATTGTTTTAAGGTAACAAATGGCTGTTAACAATAGTTTCAGAAAAGTAGAATGACACACGAATTAAATGTGAGAGTAGAAGAAAGAGTTGCGGATGTTATTTATTGGGTGAAAGAAAGGTAAATGAAGGGCCAGGGAGATAGCACCGGCAAGGTGGCGGGGGACGGGGAGAGAGCAAAAGGGATGATATCTCTTTTCTCATTGTAAATAGAATGATCAAATTTCTAATATGTATAAATTAAATTTAGAATAAGAGTAAAAACTATTAAGTTTATTTATCAATAAATTATTAAAATAAAAATAAATAATGAAGAAGAAAATGATATTATCCACATTTTAAATCTTCCAAAATTCCTGAGTTCTAAGCCTTTCAAATTTCATGTCTCCATATTCAGTATTCGAAAAAAAAGGGAAAAAATGGTAGATAAAATTACGAAAATAAAATAAAAATAAAAATTGAAAATCAAGCTTAAAAATGAGAGAGACAAGGGTGAAGAGAGAAAATACGCAGAAAAATAGGGAAAATGGTTTTGGGTTGAATTTTAATAAATTCTAACTACTCTATAGAGATAAAATGATCTAACTTATATAGATCTAGCCTAGTCCAGATTTCCAGATATCTTTTCAATGATCTAACTTTTATAGATCTAGGTTAGTTCAGATTTCCAGATATCTTTCCAAATTTTTTACCTCTGAGGCAAAATCAAAGGAGGTTTTCATTTCTCTCTTATAGATTCCATGGATTGTTTCTTTTAGATTCCATGACTTTAGAGTTCCAAACTAGAGAATTTACGGACTTCTTTTCTATCAAATTTTAGCATCTCATGAAATATTATCCCATGGCTTAATGTACATAAAATGGAAGTATATTACCCTAAAATATGTACTTATTCTGATGGTTGATGATGATTATAGTCGTGTCCCCATATAGGGATTCACATATTTCATCTTCTTATTGTTTTTCTAAAGAATGCTTTCCTTCATCTCTTTGTTGAAAGGATTAGTAACACTAACATACATGATTTTTTCCTTCTTATTTTTTTATTTTAATTTTTCTTTACCTTTATTTTGATTCTCGTTTTTATTCTTTCCTAAATATCAAAGAATGACTTTTTGAATGTGTGAAGATTTTTATTTGATCTAAAAATAAAATTACATAAAAAATAAAAAAATTAGCAATGTGGTGATCAGATTGTCTAGTAAGGAAAACAAGCAATCTCACTAGTTTAGATGTACTAATCATTACCTTACTGTATTGATATCTTCTCCTAATATTGACACTTTCCATAATAATGTAAAAATATGAGAATTTCATATGAAGAAACCAATTAGTTGCATAAATTCAACATAACTATTCAAAAGCATATTTAATCTTTTCTTATTTGCACATAATGGTGCTACATCAAACTAAATATCAATATTCTCAAACTTATTCTCATATCATGAATGTTTATAAGAAAGTATAATTCGATCCTCCTGGTTGATTTCATATTTAGTTTGTCAATATCAAAACATCATTCGTATAATGTTCCAACATAAATGACATGAACTTTCTTAGTGAGCCAGCTCATTAGTATTACAATAGCCTAGAAACAAATTCCATAGAATAATGAAAAGGAAAAGTAATTGATAACATCTCTATCTTCTTAAACTAAATGGTCATTACTACATCCAAGTCATTTAAGTAAAAAGGAGGAGGCAAAGTAATTGAAGGGATGTAATAGGCTAAGAGTTAGTCCCTCATTAGGTAATTAGTGTTATATGTTTCCTTTTAAAGTTGCATGATGAGTTAAATTTGTTGTAGCTGTTGTCAAGCCTAAATCATCTCAATCAAAGTTAATATAAATTTATTTTAGAATACAATTTGCATTATAACACGTAGTTAGCAGTGAGTCAAGTTGTTTCATCTGGGAATTTGGACTAAATGATTAAATGTTCATATGATTGAGTGAAAGATGAAGAGAAAGAGATGAATGATAGATAAGGAATGTGGACATGAGAAACGAGGAGGTAATATGTGCATTCTATGATCTGATTTCTCATACTTGGAAGATGTGAATTCAGAAATTAGATGACTCATAGATCAATACTATCTAAACCTAGTCTACCTCTAATTTTGAATTGAAATCTACCCTAGATGAACAGGAATATCTGCCAGCATGAAACTGGCATATCATCACCACTCCTTCCCTATTTCCACCTAGAATAAGGGTTGATTTACATAATAGGAGAGGTCTTGTTCAGAGGAGATGAGCTTCCATTCTTGTTTCAATACACTTGTACACATATAAGGTGGAGCCCTAGAAAACCTTTCCACTCTGAGTAGGTGCAAAGTCCAATCTTTTTTTTTTTCCACTATCAAGAGCTGTTCATAACATCATTTTCCCCCCAATATATAGAGCAACATTCCCCCCCTCTCCTTTCTTTATGTGAGGGAAACCACCAAAAGGTTTTAGCAACTTCATGCCACCCTAGAGAGCTACACATCATTAGATTAGGTCTCCTCTCTCTAATGTCTTCCATGATTGGATGGATGATTTCTTCATCTAGTCACCTTCTGCCATTAGATTGGTGAGCCCTCCTTTCTTGGTGCCTTTCTTTCTTGGACGTTGAATCCCTCTTGTCACAAGAGTCATGTGTTGTATGCAATAGTCAAATTCCAACCATATATGGGATGCCCTAGACCTAAGTCATAAATAAATAAAAGCTCCTATAATTAATGAAATCTTAGAAAAATAATGTCCATTATGGTACTATTTAATGTGGCATCAAATGTATATTAAAAGAATATTTTAAAAAAATTCAAGAAAATACTGAAAAAATAATATTCCTTCATACATATTAAATCCACACCATTGAGTGAGCAACTGCTATTAAAATATAGAAGATAATATGTATTTCTAACCTATTATTTATGTGTTATAATACCCCCCAACTTATCTCACTACTAGTCCATTAGGAATGAATTCTTAGGATCGTGATGTTGGATTGCATTCCTCCATCTCTTTGCCACTCCAATTTTATTCATAAATAAGTACTTCACAAACTCATTTCATGTATAAGTATGTCTAAGTAAGTCTTCTTTAGTTAAATGTTATACTCAGTTTTCTATCATTTCTCACTAGTTTACTTTGCCTCAAGACTAATTTTGCTCTTCACTTTGTTGTCTTGCTTATAATATCTAAGGGCCTAGGTGAAATACATAGACGGGGGTGAATTGATGTTTCTACAATCTCAAATTTTCTTCTTAGCACTTGCCCTTGAAATAAGTAAAGAATAAGTGCAAATCATACCTTGGATCTCACATTTGATTACAGTGCTCTTAGATCTCAATTTTTGTAGGGAGTGTTTCAAATAATTGAATGTGCTTTTACTTTTCAGTAGGAGTGCACAACCCTTTCAAGAACTTAGCATAAGAAGGGATGTGTTGGATTGCAATTACAAGTGGAACATTAATGGTGACTTGTTTAATCTTTGTATCTCTTAATACTTTCAGAAAGGGGTTGGAGGATTGTATTTTTCTGGATTGAGTTCTTCAATCTCCTTTCTCTTATCCTTATCTTGTGTCAAAATTACATCATTAGTTGTTGTAGGTTCTTTTAGTTCATTCTCTGAATTTTCTGCAGCTATAGAATAAGGGTCAAATTAAATTTTACCATTTCTCAATTTAGAGATGGCATTAAGTGTTTCAGTATCTTGACAACAACGATCAACTTGATTTATAAGGTGTTGACTTGCAAAGCCATCTAAATTGTTAAGGTTGATGGATTGTTGTGTTGGAAATTGGCCTGCTTCTCCACTATTGTTGCCAATTTCTACTCATATACCATTTTACTTATCAGATCTATTAAAATCTGATTGAAGTCATCCCTAGATTTGCCACTTCATCCATTCTATCTCCTGATGTAACTTATGTTGTTTTTGCAGCATTTGCTTCATAAGATCTTGTGTTGATAAGTAAGCTCCCCATGTAGGTGGTTGATTGTTAGGTAGAAAAATATCACAATTTTGATAATTCTGCTACTGCAATGGAAAATTCTGCATGTGTATAAATGGGCCGAGATGATGGACTGCATTCTAATTTTTCCACCAACTATTTGTAGGATTCACCCAATTTTATTATTCCTATAATTTGTGCCATAGTTTTGGTTTGAGGACACATTTGATGTGTCCTTGCCAACTGTTTGCCAACACATGTTGATTTGGCTTGAACTGACCATTGACTACAATGACTTGGTCATATTTAGTGTTGATGCCCTTGTGTATATATTTTGATATTATAATTAATGAGAAAATATATAATTGATATTTGATTTTATTCACAAGGTTATTATAAATGTCTGGTATGTTTAATGTATTAAACTTTATTACTTATCTTGTGATATTGTGACTAACTTGTTAATCTAAGAGATTAAACCTTGAGATTAATTGATTTGATGAATAGGTGAAGCGTCACATTTATGAGAATAAATATTTGTTGGAAAAAAAATATTTAAATAGGTAAATGTGATGGTAAATGATAGTTATCTTTTTAATATATTTATCTATGATTATTTGACCATTTAGGTGCACCCTTTTATTTAGTAGTCACATGTATCATGAAAAGAAAATGAAAATGGTTCGAAATATTAAATGAGTTCTTGTGAGTCTCGAACCAAAAAACTAGATAGTGACACATTAGCTACTTACGTAGAAAAAACAACAAACTCAATGTTTGAATTTGAAGACAATGAAAATTGAAATGTTATTCATCTCTATAAGAGAGGAATTTCTAGTATAAATTTTAAATCGAATAGAACAAGGAATAACAAGTTATCAAATTCACAATAGTCAAAGGTTATGACCACATGTTTCGAAAAGTGGTAAGTATTTGAACTAACCTTCTGATTTTATCTATTAAGAAAAATACAAAAATCTATTAAAGGATGATGCTCACCATATGAAGGAAGATAGGGGATCAAAAATATTAAGAGTGGCTAAGGATCGTGAGCTCGAGGCTCGAGGCTCAAGCGACTTAAGATGCAGACTGTGAGCTTGAGGCTTAAGCGGCTGACATATGCATCACTCTTCTTTCACGTCATCAGTGGCTAGCTAAGCGTGGGGCAAGGAGTGGTCATACACACGTGGATGAGATGTACCTATTGGTGGCTAAAGGAGCTACCAGTTTATATTCATGTCAAAATCAATTAGAAAGCCGATATGAGACTAAACCTATTGCTCTAACTTTTCTTGTAGGATTATAAATGCCCAAAATACCCCTTCATTATTAGGATAAAAATATCCTTATGATGTCACATTGTAAGGGCATTATTGTACTTATTTTATCTCTCTCTTGTAAGTAGGCAACTGACGAAAAAATCTTGATTTCTAACAAGTGATTAAGCTACAAAAATCACCAAAATCTTAATAAAAACTTAGTCAACACGATTCTTAGAGCATCGTGGCCGAAATTAGTGAATGATTCTAGACAATATCACAAACTCAACGAGAAAATCATTTTTGATTGATCGACGAATAAGCCATGACTAGGAAAAGGATAATATGCTAGGAGACGAGTCGCCACCTCTTGAGAGCATACCAGATGTGATAAAGGGCCTTCTCTTGTTGTGTTGACTTGAGGACGAAGCCCTTGAAAGGGTCTCATCTTTCATTGATTTCTAGACTTTGCAAGAGGATTTAGAAATTGCCCACATCATTTTTGTCCAAAGAGAGCCTTTGACGGTGTGGACATTACACAAATTCCTTCTCGAATATATAAAATCCTAGCAATTGCCACCACGAAGCCGAAACTTTGTTTTTCCTACTATAAACTTCATTTCATTTAAACTAGTAATATTTGGCACGATTTCAAGTTTTCAATTTCATTCTCCATTAAGTTACAATTCTTCAGCCTTTTATAGAACTTAACTTGACCTATTAATTCAATAGTAATTGCTTATGAAAGAATCGTACGTCGGAACTGTCTCCCCCTGATTCGTGTTCTTCAGGCACTAACGTCACCTTGACATCATGGCCTTATTTCTTTTTCATATTTCTTAAATATATTATATTTATCATTCAGTTAAAAAATTATGAAAAAATTATATTCTTTTAAGAAAATTCTGAAATATTACTCGATATTATATTACACGTCTCTATGATCAAACTAGAAATTTCCCACTATTTTTGAAATCTTTTATCAATTTATAAATAATTTATTCATTCTGATATACATTTGAAATTCCAAAAATTAGTCTTTTCTGATTGTATAAATTTTAAATTAAGTCATGTTAGAGGCCCCACATATGGTGAGACTAGAACCCAAGAAGTTGATGAATGTGAGAAATGAGCGATGAAAAAAAACATAGGATGGGAAAATGTAAAGGCACCTCAGGCAATGTAGTAGAACCTAGGGTCCTTCGTCCTCGCTCGTGCTCTACGATCTAATTGAACATGTATGGGTGGGGTCTTCTCCATCGTCTTGAGCTTGTGCCATGGTGGAGATGGGTCTTGTTCGCCGCCACATCATCACACATTAAAGGGGGAGGAGAGAAGAAAAAGGGGGGCCACATTGAGGCTAGGACATGAAAAAGAGTGCTTGGTGAGAGTTGGTTTTCATTTGCAACAACATGAATGGGACCTAATTGTAGTCCAATGCCAAAGCTCTTCCATCTCTAGCATTCATGCTACCATCCCTACATTTGGTTGGCATCTTTAGTATTCACATCCCAACAACAATTGGTCTCTTTCCAGGTGACATGAGAGAGGATGATGGTGGTGACATAGAGGGAAAACTTCATACTTATTTTAGGCATACATGTTTCTTTTCTATTTAAACTAGTTTGGTAGTGTGAGTGATAGGCATACAATTTATTGGATGATTTTCCCTGCTTATTTATTGGTGCCTTGCTTGATTTCATGCACATTTCTCTTTATGAATTTTGATCTATGTTCTTAGATGACAGACAAGGACAATCTTTATTCCAACTTCGTATTTGACTTTCTTTTTTATAGTATGAGCACTTTTCTTTTAGGTTGATTTCCACTTTTTTGATTTTAGATTTAATTAAAATATGATCATTCATAAGAATGATAATAGTGTCAATGAGTTGTAGAGCTTATTGTGGAGGATGATTAATTGGTGCTTATTTTTTTATCAATAATCTGCCAACAATTATAAAATTCTTATTTCGAATAGTCTTTAAAAGTAACATCATATTACCAAATGGATCCCAAATAATTCAACTTGGAGTTCAATAGAAAAGAAGCCTAAGAGAGCAAAAAAAATTTAAAATCAATAACTTTAGAAAAAGGTTTGTAACATATATACAAAAGGCATCATATAGATAGAGGCTTACTAGAAAGATCTGTTCAATATTGAATTATGATATGATACCACAAATAGTAATGAGGTGATGCCAAATAAGCTGAAGAGACCTATGACGAGACAGATGAACAAGATGTTAAGACCAGCCTATGACCTATTGATGTAGTGATGAGATTTGTTGATGCCCTTCACCATTAGTTTTGATATTACAATTAATGAGAAAATATATTATTAAGATTTGCTTTTATCCACTAGATTATTGTAAATACTTCATACATTTATGTATTTAACTCTTTATTTATCTTATGAGATTATGGTTAACCTATTAATCTAAAGGATTAATTCTTAAAATTAATTGATTTGATGAAATAGGTAAAGCATATGATTTATGAAAATAGATATTTGTTAAAAAATAAATATTTAAATAGGTAAATGATACAGGGTAAATGCTGTTTATTATTTTGATAAATTTATTTACAATCATTTGACCTTTAAGTGCAACCATTTATGTATTTTTCACGTACATTATGAGAAGAGGATAAAAAAGGTTTGAAATATTAAATGTGATTTTGTAAGTCTAGAATCAGAAATTTGAACAATGACATGTTAGTTTCTTACATAGAGAAAATGACAATTTCAATGTTTTTATTTGAAGATGACGTTAAAATAAAGTTTTTCATACATAAGAGAAAAATCTTTAGTTCAAATTTTAAATAGAATGGACAAAGAAATAGCAAGTTATCAAATTCTCAATGGTCAAAGGCTATTACCATATGTTTTAGAAAACAACAAGTATTTGAGCTAACCTTTTGAGTTTATCTCTAGAAAAAAATATAAAAACCATTGGAGGACAAAGTCGTAATAGTAAAAAAAGCTAGAGAAACTAAAAACAATAATTCTATTGTGATCAACCATGAAGAATCATCCTTAAAATCAAGAAACTTTACTACAAAACTTTAAATATGTGTAAATTATTTTATCTATCTTTATTAGTTATTGGTAATCAATGAAAAGCTTGAATCTTTCAAGAAAACTCTTCATCAAGCCTTAAGATAACTAGGTTGTGAGGGGAGAAGATTTTTTAGCAGAGACATGAGGTGTTTTAAGCCCAAGTTGCTCTAGAAGGCCATTGATCTTGTAAAGTTCAGTGTGTATTTTCGTAGAAAATAATGAAATCTATTAGGAAGGATCTTCCAAGACTAGAAGTAGCTAGGTGAGGGACAGACTAGTATAAAAAGATTTAGTCTCATTTGTGAGGAAAAGAAAATTGTGAGAAAATTTGTTAGAGGAAAAAAGAAAGAAAGCCCACATATGGATAACCACGAAGAACAATTTTTGTTAGTATGTGTGTTAACACCTCTATGATTTAAGAAGAAAATATGATATTGTAAAAGTAATAATTCAACCCCCCTCTTGCTATTTCACATAGCCTTAGATCTTTCAATTGGTATTAGAGGTTATCTTGATTCATAGATATTTATATATTCAAAGAGTAGATTAGATGACTAGTGGAACTAATAAAGCTTCAAACCTTATATCATCTATGTTTGATATAATTAACTATGCATTTTAGAATATATGCCACAAACCAAGGACCAAAAAATTTAGAAAATGATTATGGACCACAAAAAGTTTGATGATGATTCTATAGAGCAGCAGAATTATATATTAAAGTAAGGGTCGTGAATATCTTGTTGAGTGTTATTTCTATTTTTGAATTTAATCATGTCAAGTTGTGACATAGCAAATGAAATTTGAGGAAAGTTTAAAATGACATATGAAGGGACTTTGTAGGTAAGGAAATCAAAATCGACATTCTGACGAATAGGTATGAATTATTTTTGATGGAAAAAGGTGAATCTATCCATGACTATGTTAAGAGATTTGATGAAATTGTTAGTGGAATAAAAAGCCTTAGAAAAGCTATTCCAATGCTGAATTATGTAGGAAATTATTTAGACCCTCTACTGATAATTGAATGACTAAGAAAATAGTAATAATAGAATCTAAAAATTTAAATAATACTCCACATGGTAATATTATCAGTTCTCTTTTAACATATGAAGTAGATGTAGCTAGAAGTAAATTTCTTGTAGAAAAATAAGAAAATGAGTTCTCTCTTAAATGCACTGAACTTTCAAATGATAAAAAAGAGATTATATTGTTAACTCATAGGT
Organism: Spirodela polyrhiza; assembly: GCA_024713555.1. NCBI lineage: Eukaryota > Viridiplantae > Streptophyta > Magnoliopsida > Alismatales > Araceae > Spirodela > Spirodela polyrhiza. Next base: position 4,748,653 of record CM046544.1, on the reverse strand, counting down.
AAAATATAATATGGAATAAGAAAAAGTTTCATACACACCAAAGATGTGAATAATCTACCTGAAAATGCTGACCTATATTTTGAATGTAAGAAGTGAAGTCATTTCAAGGCCAAGTTTTTAATATTGAAAATAGAGAAGAAAAAGAAGGCAATAGTGGTGACATGAAGTGATAGTTATTTAAGTACAAATGAGAAGATAGAGAAAAAAAACAACATATGTCCAATGGCAAAGACCTTCAAGCTATATGACTTTGATTCCTTTTTTTATAAGAAGATTTTGATGAATTAATGAATGTTGTTAAAAGTCTAAAAAGTTAAAAAATTACACAAAATTAAAATCAAACACTTAGAAAATCAATTAGAATACTAGAGACAATAATCACTTTAGATTATCAATCAAGAATAATCAACCTCTTAAGAAAATATATATTTCTAATGAAGACTATGACAACACTTGTTCTTACACTTTTTCTAGTTGCAAACCAACATGGACCATAGAATCTATACAAGAAAAACACAAAATTAGGTGATACATTTAGGAGTCAAATATACTCATCTATCTTATCTATTTCAGCACTTGACTATGCCATAAATGTTAAAATGAGTTTTGATTTAAATGTAGAAAATCAAAAGCTTAAAGATCAGAATAATATACAACATAGAGATTAAATAGTCTAGATAAAAGCACGAAAAATTAGAAAAGAAATTCATCAACTTAGAATCTTTTTATGATAAATTATGTGGTAGCTAGGGAGCATTAAATATGTTATTTGGAAGTTAGAAATGATCTCTTAAAAACCAATGATTAGGATTTAATTCTTAACATATTAAAGTCTATATTAAAATTGAAAATAGGCCTAAAACATATTACATAAGGGTACCTAAGGGTAATATAGTTAAATTCAAATTAATTTGAGTTCCAAAAATAAAAACTTAATTGCTATTTTATAAGGATCTCTAGTGGATCACTTCATTGTGGTACTAGGATAGGGGGTGTTTTAGATATATGACTAGATATCAAAAATATCTCTCCACATTCAAGACAATGAATGAAGGAGAAGTAATAGTTGGGGATAATAAAAAGGGAAGTATACATTGATATAGAGACATTTCTTCAAAAGATCATCTTTAGTTAAGAATACTTGTTTATGGATTGCAACAAAACTTAATTATTTTTAGTTAAATTATGTGATAATGATATAGAAGCTAGGTTTAAAAAGGATTGATGCCTAATTATAAATGATAAAAATAGTAAGATCCGAGTTGTTGGTGACAAGAGAAAAAATGTTTATGTTTTAGATTTCAAAAATTTATTTAAATATGATCTTTGTCTTATTTCTAAAATAGATGAAGAATAAATGGATATTTGGCAGAGAAAACTTGGTAATATGAACATTAGAAACATTCGAAGTATCATTTATGTTATAAATTAGGAATATCATTTAATTTTTCAGCACCTAGAACTCAATAAAATGGTGTCATTGAAAGGAAAATAGAAAACTACTTGATTTATTAAGAACTATTTTAGTTGATAATAATCTTTTAAAATATTTTTGGGCTGAAGCTGTTAGCACTACATGTTATGTGATTAATAGAGTATTATCAGATCAAAATTGAAGAAATTTCCTTATGGATTTTTAAAAAATAAGAAGCATAACTTGAGTTATTTCAAACCATTTGGTTGCAAGTATTTTGTTTGAATAATGGTAAAGATGATTTAGAAAAATTTGATCAATGTAGTGCAAAGGAATTTTTTTTAGATACTCTTAGAATTCTATAGTATATAGAATTTATAACAAAAGAACATTAGTCATTGAAGAATCTTAAATTTATAGAACAACTAAAGTTTAGAAAATTATATTTAGAAACTGACTTTGTTGACATAAGTTTTAACAATAATAAAAAACATAGGATGAATAAAAAGAATTACCTCATTTAGAGACAAATTCCAAATAATAAAATCTACTTAGAACTTGAAAAATATACTAAGAGTCATCCAAAAAAAACTATTTTAAGAAATCTAAATGAAGGAGTGAAGATTAGATCTATATGAAGAAAATCAACTCATATGGAATTTACTTCTCAAATTGAACCTAAAAATATTGATGATGCTTTGTTAGGTATAGATTGGATTATTATTATGCATAAATAATTTGAATAATTTGAAAGAAATAATGTGTGGTATCTAGTTCCATTACTTGGACATCAAAATGTTATAAGGACAAAGTAGGTGTTTAGAAATATATTAAACGAATAAGAGGAAATAATTAGGAATAAAACAAGATTAGTTGCTCAAAACTATGTTCAAGAATAAATAATAGATTATGATGAAACTTATGCTCCTGTTACTAGACATGATGTTACTAGAATTCTATTATTATTTGCATGCACTAGTAGTTTTAAATTATATCAGATAGATATTAAAAATATTTTCTTAAATGGTTTTATTAAAGAGGAAGTTTATGTTAAATGACCTTCTAGTTTAAAAATTCTAAATTTCTTGATCATATTTTTAGATTAAAGAAAACTTTATATGGTTTAAAACAAGCTTTATGAGCTTGGTATGAAAGCTGAGTTCATATTTTTTGAAAATAATTTTCAAAGAGGAAATATGAACACAACTTTCTCTATCAGAAGAGTTGATATACATGTATTGATTGTTCAAATATATGTTGATAATATTATTTTTGGTACAAGTGATGATTCTCTATGCAATGAATTCTCATCTTTGATACAAATTGAATTTGAAATGAGAATGATGGATGAATTAAATTTCTTTTTTGGTTTATAAATTAAATAGTTAGAAAATAAAATTTTCATATCTCAAGAAAAGTACATGAAGGAGTTACTTAAGAAATTTAATATGAATGATCAAAGGTCTAAAAGAACTCCTATAGGAACAAATGTCAAACTAAATATAGATGAAAAGAAAAAGAAATTGATAGAAAGCTATATAGAGGAATGATTGGGTCTTTTATTATATTTAATAGTAAATAGACTTGATAGCTTATTTAGTGTTTGTCTTTGTGCAAGGTTTCAAAGTAACTTTGAAGATCCACACCTCATGATTGTCAAAAGAATCTTTAGATATTAGATTGATATAGTAGTCTTAGGTACTTGGTATCCAAATAATCAAGATGCAAATCTTTAAGAATATTTTAATTCTAATTTTTTAGATTGTAAAATAGATAAAAAAAGTACTAGTGGGTCATTATTATTTTTAAATATTTTTTTTATTTCTTGGAGTTTTAAAAAATAAAATTATATTACATTCTTTATTGCACAGGTCAATTATCTATATATTGGAAACTATTGTGCACAATATTTTGAGTAAAGTATCAATTAGAGGACTATGAACTTAAATTAGAAAAGATGACCATGTAATGTGAGCACACAAGTGATATCAACCTAATCAGAAATTCTATCATAGACTCTAGAACTAAGCACATTAGGATCAAACATTAATTTATTCGTTATCACATATAAAAAAAGGACATAGAACCATGTTTTATTGATACATGAAAATAGTTAACTGAAATGTTCACAAACCCCTTTATAAATATAGATTTAATTCAATTACTTGTGAACTTGGAATGTGCAAATTGATTGATATTTCTATCTAAGTTCTACTATTATTGATGATGATACTCTGATTTATTAAATTTACATTCCAATCATCATTTTATATCTAATATAAAATCTGTATGTAAATGTTTATATTGACATGCTTTTCGCTATGTGATTTTTGAGTTTTAATCGTGAGATTTTATAAAAGACATGAGCAACATGTGACATGTTGTCGCATACCTTAGAAAATCTTATATTTTGTCTATACCCTTCCTTGTCCATCAAAAGGTCATATTTCATGAGTGCAAATGGATTTGACAACTTTAGCCTCTCTCTCTTTTATTGTTCAAAAACTCTCATTTAACCTTTGTTCGCAAGTCTTCAAGCCAAAGCTCACTCCATAGTGGGTTAATTCAGTCAACACAAGATATTTCACTCTATACATTATATTGCATTCTCATTTCATTTTGGTTGATTCCCCCTTTCTAAACCCTAGTTTCATAATGGTTGACACCCAACATTTTGACTCTCTTATTCCTCCTTCAAAAGCCTATAAATGCCCAAGAATTTTAAAGAAAGATAAAGGGAAGGATATCATTATTGACTTATCTCTTGAATGGACTCTTCCAGCTCCTCTTATGAAAGAAAAATTACCAGCACTATTTTCTATTTCTCCATCCGGATCTCCTATACAAAATGCATCATCTATTTCTCCCTCTCCAATGATGACAAAGGAACAAGTTGCCATTGTCATTTAAAAAATATCTATGGGCTCTAATGTCTCCATTCTTATCTCTTTTGAACCCAAGAATCTAGAACCCATGCCTCACCTATTACTATTGAACTAGAATTAGAAAATCTTATCTCTAATCTACTTGCCAACTACCCACAACTGTTTAAACCTTCACAACCCATGAAAAAGGCTGAATCAATCATTAGAAAACCTCCTACTATGAAAAAAATCAAAACTTACAGAAGAGATTACAACTTAGAGTAAGAAAAAGAGTTCCAAACACCCTAGAAAAGATGTTTCACCTCACCCCAGCTCTACTAGTTATCCTCAATATATTTCTCTATTACTTCTCACTGCAGCCCATAAAATCAAATTTCAGAAATCATTCAAACACCGTAAAATCTTTCACTGTTAATTTCTTGAATTGAAATTCTTTTAATTGTAATAAATTAATTTGAAGTACTTTGATGCTGTCTAACTATATTTTTGTTGTTGCTAAGAAAATTCAGCAAATTTAAAATTTATAAATTCTAGAAAATAAGGCAGTTTTAAATAAAGAAATATTTTTTAGTAGATTTTCTAGGTCAATCACAAGGAAGATGAAATATTATTAATTATTTATGATTTTCAGTTGATAGATTATTTTTTTGGAATTATTTTATGGCCAAATTAAAGTGAAATAAGCTAAAAGTTAGAATTTGGACATTACTAACATCAGCTCGCAAAGAATAATCCGAAATTTGCAGTCGATAGAAATATGTCGACTAGTAAATGGATTAAATCAAAGCCACAGTGATGAAAATAAGAAATTAATATCAAAGGGCTTTTGTTTGTAACATGTGAATAGATTGAAAGATGTCCTATTTGAATTTAAAAATAGTAAAATAAACATAAATTAAAGTTTATGGAAGAATTGGGTGGCATAGTGGTCGATCAAATTTCCACCCAAATATGGTTGATTTGTGTAGGCTTAGTGCACAGATTGGTTTCCTACACCTCTAATCGATGGTTGACAATCCCAACAATTGTCACTTGCAAAAATCGAGCAATGAAGGTGATTTGACTCTAAGCATGCCGTGACGTCAAGAGAAGGTTCCTTAGAAGAAATTCTTCACCATATGTATCGGACAAAATCCATGTTTTGTATTGCATGGACGGATTGCACAAAATTCAACATCTATAGTGGCCAGACAAGAGAGGTTTTGATTCGAGAGGGGCTTAGAATAATTGAGGATGCCTTCTTCTTCTCTACAAACACCTTTTGAATCTTCCTTTGCACATATTTTGTCAATTTTTTACAATTATTTTTCGTATTTCTTGTTGCAATCTATGCATCCACCATTAACACGAAAACCTTGAAAAAGATTAGATTTTTTGTTAGTTTTAAATAGTTATATACTATAAAAATGACATGCATTTAATTATCGAATGATTTCAATTTGATATTTGTCAATTTACTTGGCAAATTTCTCTTTGGAGAATCAATTGATCATCCATTGTCATTTTTGCTAATTTTTCAGAATTTTCACTGATTTTCTGAATTTAATGATTTTTCTGAAAGTTCCTTAATATTTCTATAAAATATGAATAAACGTAGAAATATTCTCAAAGAAAATATAAAAAATAAAACATGTGAGAAATATTTTCATTATATTATATGATTAATTTCTTCATGTAATTCTTAGAAATTAACATTAAAATCATAAAAACATTTTAAATCTAACTTTTCCAATTTAAAGTTTTTTCAAGCATTTTAATTAAAATTAAAGTATAAATCACAGAAATATTAAGAACATTATCATACAAATATTGAGAGTTTGTCAATGCCCTTGGGCTTAAACTTAGTTTCTGAAGTAGTTGAAAATTATTTTAATCTTGTTATTTTCTAATAAATAACAAGGATAATAGTGATATTTTATAATCTTGTTATCACTATTACCCTTGTTGGCCTCACCACTTATGTCAAAGGAGCATTTATTGATATTACCCCTGAAATTTTCAATGTTATTCTTGAGATTCTATTTGGACCTCTATCGGTTGTCACCAAAGAAACTCAACACTTTTTTTATCACTTTGATTGGAATAGAGAATACATTTGTGTTTAACACAAAACATTTAATCTACCACTCTAACATCATCTCATTTAGTTTTTCATTGGTCATCACGTATGACATAGAAGTGGTGCACATGATAAGTTAGAAAAATCTATTTCTATCTTGTATTACATTATTCATGGCATTAGAATTGATTTTAGAGAACTATTTCTCGAATAGATGAAAATAGTTTTAAATATGACATCATTCTTTTACTTCACTATGTCACACATGTTTGCACATATTATCCTATAGATATCTCTAGAGAAGAATCCATTAGTAGTATTTCATATAACATTGTTGACAAATCCACTATTCATAAAATAGATAATTTTTATAGTGATGGTCAGTGTCTTTTGAAAGATCTAAGGGCTAGACAAATTACTAATAAGGGGGTGAATTGGTATTTCAATAATCTCAAATTTTCTTTCTAAATGATAGATGTTTAAACATGTGTTAATACTACTCTATATGATTATATATGTGTAACTAATAAATCAAATTTTTGGGTGAAAGTTCTCTTTTAAGGTTCAGATTAATGCAACAATTTAGATATTTTCTTTACTAGCATAGGGTGTGTAAAGGTCGAACCATAGAGAGCAAGAGTCAAATAAGTGAATTTTTTCGTTTCTCTAAAAGTAATTCAATTTAGTGACATCATTTGTATATAAAAATGTATCTATATTTGATTTTATATAGCTTCCCAGGAGTTAATTGAGCTAAAACTTGAGAGAAAAAAACTAATGAAACTAGGTTTAATTATTTTAGGAAGTGCTTACCTATTTATATGAAATCTTAGTTTCCCTCAATTCCATTTTTTTATTATTTTTTTAGACAAGAGGAAACTTAAAATCAGAGTAACTTTAACTTGGCAGGCACTTGGGTGACAAGTGCACGAGGGCACCAGCAACAAACGAAGTATGGTGGTGAGACACCGGCAAGCAGTGCACTAGATGTCATGCGTTGGCGAGCGTCAATTCGTCAACATAGTGTCTGAACAAAGGATGACGATGTGTGGGCAGTGAAGCATTGACAAATGGCATGTAGGTGATGACAAGTTGACAAGCAATTAGACAGTGATGTGTCGGTGGATGACAGTAGGGTGATGATGCACTAGCAAGTGGTGTGTTGGTGGTGACATGTCTATGAGCAATGCGTGGGCGATCATCCATTGGTGAGCATTCATTTAGTCAATGACACGTCGACAAGTAGGCAGATGAGTGTGTGGGTGGTAGGTGGGTGGCCCATGACACACCGGTCAGCAGCAAAATATTGTCTGTAACTTTCGCTACAGAAAAAAATAATGGGTGCGATTTGTAGCATAAGAAGCCCTGAACATTTGGCTAACCTCTAGATAGACAACCTAGGCAAATAGGTGAGGGAAAAGGGTTAGGAAAAGGAAGAAGATACAAATCCTTTTGTCATGCCAATCATGGCCTAGGTCCTTCTTCCTTCTCCTCTTCCATGCTCTTAGTCACAGATTGCTTCTCCCTCAAACACTCTTAGAGAAGAGTGGAACCAAGAAAAATACTATTCATAGGCTGCCAACCACAAGTTAGAGCAGCAATTCTCGATTGCCCTGATCGAGGAGGAATTGAAAGTATATATATAGGGATCTAGTTGTGAAAGACTTAAAATAAATGGACTCAATCAATTCATTCTAGGTCCTAGATCTCATCCTCCTCTCTCTTGAAATCAGCCAGCAGCTCTTCAATTTTGAGATTTAAAGTCCCCCTTTGAAAGTGGGCCTCCTCTTTAGGTGGACATCAACCACCTTTCAATTCTGTGTTGGGCCCCATCTCATTGGGCTTGAACGTGGACTGATTTACTCATTTTGCATCTCAACTCCATCATTAAAAATTACCTAATTCTGTCTCAAAAAAAATCTCTAAAGAAGTAATGAGAATAGTTCATTTAACTCTAGAGAGTCACATGGGGCTAGTCTCTAAATCAATAAATTCAATAAATTAGGACTAAATAGGCAATGCATACTTTTCTAGTTTTAAACAAAAAGATTAGATTATATGTGTGTAAAAATAAATATTATTTAATAAAAATAAATATAATTACACAAAATTATTAATAACTATTTGATATTATTAGTAAGCTCATTTTTTTCTCTCCTTCAACGAATTATCTCATGATTTTCTCTCCCTCACTAATGAGACATTAACTTTTTATATTAGTTCATCCTTCACCAAGCTACTTTCAGTCCTAGAGGATCCTTCCTACCAATTTTAAACTATTTTCCTTGAAATATACACTAAAATCAATGAGATCAGTGGCCCAATATCTTAGGTTCGATCTCCATAGAGATCTAGCCTATTCTTGGCCAATCAGAATTTAAAGCACCTTGTGCTTTTGGCCAAAACCATTCTCCCATCACTACCTAATTACCTTAGGGCCTGATGGAGAGCTTACTTAAAAGATTTAAGCTTTTCATTGATCACCAATCGTTGATAAAGAAGGATGATGCAATTTATGTACGATTGAAGCTCGATTGTGATGTTTCTTGATCATAAGAGAGATTCCTCATGGTAGATCTAAGTAGAATTATTGTTGTTGATCTCTCCAGCTTCTTTTACTTGTAAGGTATTGTTCTCCAATAAATTTTTATGTTTTGCTCAAGAAATAAAATTAGAAGGTCAATTCAAATACTTGCTAGTTTCTATAATGCATAGTAACAACCTCTGACCATTGCAAATTCGATAACTTACTATTCCCTTGTCCGTTCAATTTGAAATTTAAACTAGAGATTTTTCTCATAAAAAAATAACTTTCTTATTAACACTATATTCAGATTTGAATATTGAGCTAGTTATTTTCTTCACATAAGCAACCAACATGTCACCATCCAGATTTCTAGTTCAAGACTCACGAGAGCTCATTTAATATTTTAAATTATTTTTATTTTATTTTAATGATACACATGACTAATAAATAAAGGGCTGCACTTAAATGTTCAAATAATTATTAATAAATGAATTAAAAATATAACCATCATTTACTATCTTATTTACCTATTAAATATTTATTTTCTAACAAATATTTATCCATATAAATGTGACACTTTACTTATTCCTCAATTCACTTGATTTTACTATTTAATCCCTTGGATCAATTGGTTAAAAGCATAATATTACAAGATAAATAATAGAGTTTATTGTATGAAATCTATTAAAAATTTATGATAATCTTGTGAACAATATAAAACATCAATTATATATTTCTCATTTAATTGTAATATCTAAATACATGTCCAAGGACATCAACAACTTCATTATCTATCTTCCACCTCTTATATATCATCTCATGCTCTCACCTTCCTTGACATCCTTCCTATTGTTAAGAAATTCAACAAAAGCATAAAACAAGTAGAACAATGTCTTAATATGATGGAAGAATGACTTCAGTACCTTGAAGATAGTATTTCAAATGTTCGTTTACATTTTTCATGATCCTATTTTTACTTGAGCCAAGACTATATTATTTTATGTGTGTCTCTTGTAGTTGATTTATGTTTTTTTATCTTAGAAAAAAGAGAAAATTTGAGAAATATTGAAAATTTGTATGAGTACACAAACTCAAGGAGAGTACCTAGGGAGAATAAAAATATATTCAACACATTTATGTCTTCATTGCTTGAACCTGTTTGGCTAACTTATATGAATAGATGTGAATCTTGAACTTTGAAGTGTTATTGCTTTGACATGTTTTGACATATGATGTTTACTATTGTTATTGTCAAAGCTTTGATCTTTGTTATGTGCGTGAATCAATTGTTATATTATTTGTGCATATTACTATGCTGATAGATATATTTTCTAAACATGGTTTTGTGTGTATCTAAAAGGGGGAGATTGTTGATGCCCTTAGCCATGAGTTTTGATACTATAGCCAATAAGAAAATATATCATTAAGATTTGATTTTATCGACAAGATTATTATAAATGCTTAATACATTTTATGTATTAAATCCAATGGTTTACCTCGCCAAATTATACTTAACCTATTAATCTAATGGATTAAACTTTGAGATTAATTGATTTAAAGAAATAGGTAGTGTTAGTTTTATGAGAATAAACATTTATTAAAAAATAAGTATTTCAATAGGTAAATGATATAAGATAAATGATTACCTTTTTTATATATTTATCTATAACTATTTGACTTTAAGTGTAACCATTTATGTATTACTCACATGGATTATGAAAAGAGAATAAAAAGATCAAATGAGCTTTTATAAGTCTTGAATAAAAAATTTAGATAGTGACATATTAGTTTAGTTACATGGAGAAAATGACAACCTCAACATTTGTATTTGAAGAAGATGTCAATAAAAAATTTTTTTATCAATAAGAGAGAAACGTTGAATTCAAATTGTAAATTGAACAGACCAATGAATAACAAGTTATTAAATTTGCAATAGTTAGAGGTCATTATTGCACATTTTTTAAAATAATAAGTGTTTGAACTTACCTTCTAAGTTTATCTCTTGAGAAAAATATAAAAAACCATTGGAAAATAAAACCTTACAAGACAAGAAAGATAAATAAACTAAAAGCAATGATTCTATTTTGATCTAGCAAGACGAATCATCCTTACAATCAAATAACTTCTCTACAAAGCTTCAAACATGTGCAGATTATTTTATCCATCTTCATCAGCTATCGTTGATCAATAAAATACTTGAATCTTTCAAGCAAGCTCTATGTCAAGCTCTAAAATAACTAGGTTGTGAGGGGAGAGAGTTTTTAAGTAAAGGCGTGAAATGTTTTGAGCCTAGGTTGGCTCATAAAGGGCTAGATCTCCATGAAAATTTAACTTGAGTTATTAGGTCATTGATCTTAGGAAGTTCGATGTGTAGTTTTGAGGCAAATAGTGAAATATAGTATGAAGAATCCTTAGGACTAAAAATAGCTAGGTGAGGGAAAAATTAAGATAAAAAGATTGTCTCAATTATGAGGGAAAAAAAAATCATGAGAAAGCTCCCCAGAGGAGAGAGAAAGAAAGCCAACATATAGATAACCACAAAAAACAATGTTAACACATGTGTCAACACCTATGTGATTTAGAAAAATAATTCAAGATTGCAAAAACACCAATTCATCATCCCCTCTTGGTATTTCATTTAGCCCCTTATATCTTTTAGAGATAAGTTCACAACTTGTTGAAGTGGTGGTGAGGAAATCTTTGGACATGTTGAGGCAGTGGTGAGAAAAGGATGTGGCCTGTTGAGGCTGTAGTGAGGTAAGCCACTTATTAAGGTTGGGATGAGATGACCTAAGGGGCCATCAAGCAGATAGTGAGATGAGGTGAGGCAATACGAGTTGACAAATGTCTCCAATGAGAGGTCAAATATGAGGAAAGAAAGGAAAATAAATATTCTACCTAATTCATCTAGGGTTCATCCCCATACAGTTGTGCTGAAAAATAAGTTTAAAAAACCTTAAGAGATGATGAATTATAAGTAAATCATTGTAGTAGATTAAAATGTACATTGAGAGAGAAGGCAAATTGACAGGGATCTTGAGATACTCTCCCACTGTGGCACCAACTGAGGAGCCCATTTCGACCCATGTCCAAGGAGGCCTAAAGAACGAGGGCCAAGGCATAAACTTGGGCCTATAGGAGGCCCATTCTCAAGGGAAAGGGTCGTGCCTTCATAGAGGGGTGTCTCAATAACAACCCTCCCCACTCATAGGGGGACCATTAGAAGCACCCCTTGGGCAACTGCCCATAACTACCTAAGCACCACTTGGGAATTCAATCAAAAGGGCCACAAGATGCTCATCAAGGCCTTGATCAAGGGTCAAAAAAGGTTAAGATGTGAAGAAAAATATCTAACAAACCTTGGAGAAGTCAAGTAAACCAAGGAGGTCAAGAAGGAGGCACCAAGCACCTCTTTGCTATGTCTAATTTCTCTCTATTATAACCACCCCTAAGAACTCTTCATAAAAGGAGTGACTCATGAATTTTAAGAAAAAGAAGTTTATGAATGATCCCACTTGGGGAGGCTGTGAGGGTCAACACCATCACATTCCTTTCACCCATTCCACTCTTCTCATTTTGTCACACCATCATTCAAGCCATTTTAGAATCACTTAAGTCAATCTTGTTGTCAACAAGTCAACACAAAATTGATCTATTCTCTCATCTTGCAAGGTATGCATTGACTTATATATTTCTAGTGATTTCTAATCTTATCTAAAAAATTCACTTATTCTATTGTCAAAGAGTGATCCTTGGATATCTATTCTCACATATTTGGCGATCTTAAACCTAATAATAGATTTGATTTGGCTTAATTAAGCTTAGTCAAATTTAGAACAAAGGATGACTAACAATCCTATAAACTTAAGATGTGGAAATTGAATATATTTTTATATTTCTCTCTACAAATTCAAGAAAGGCCTAGCAAATTCAATCTTAAAAGCTTTTTTCCTATTCTTTTAAATCCTAATTTGGGTTTTCACGCATTCATCTCACATAACAAATAGATGTGAGCATTCAAGAATTCAATGTTTTATCGATTGGTGATCTATAGACTCACAACTTTCTCTTTATATTTCATAAGTATAAAGTATCTAGCACTAAATTTTCATTTGACTATCCTTTCATTACTTTTGTTATTATCTTTGGTGTCAACTTTAATCCATCACTCAGTATTATTGGACCTACATAATGTGATTGATTAGTCTTCATTATCATGAGTTAATAATTAAGTGATATCATAGTTTTAGCCTTAACTCATGATAAATAGACATATTTATGTTAAATTATGAAAAGTTATTTTTAGTTAGTTAGTGTGAATTTTTGATTAATTATAGGATATTATGTAAATTTATAAAATTTTATAATCTTATTTTTTGTGATAAATAAAGAAACTAAAATTAAAAATAAAATAGTAATAAATAAATAAATGAAAAGAAAGAAACCACCAGCCAATTGAGCCCGTGAGTGAGCTAGAGGCACAATCAAGTGAAACTATGAGTTCATGCTCAAGTGGCTGAGGGTCGTAAGTAGAGGCTCGAGTGGATGAGGGTAGTGAGTAGAGGCTCGAGTGGCTGAGGGCAGAACCACAAGTAGAGGCTGAAGCAGTTGAGGACACATCTGTCACTCTCCTTCCATGTCACTAGTGGCCAGTCAAGCATGGAGCAAGAAGTGGTTGTACACACGTGAGAGAGGTACCTATTGAATATAAGGCCTCGTCAGGTATTTTATTCGTCTCAAAATTTGACAAAAAAATGATATGGGACTAAACTGGTGCTCACAACCTCCCCCAAAAGATTTTAAATACCTAGAATACACTTTGATTATTAGAAAGAAAATATCCTTATGATGTCACCTTATAAGGGCATTAACATACTTATTCTATTTTTCTTTGACAAAAACTTGATATGGGACTAAACTGGTGCTCACAACCTCCCCCAAAAGATTTTAAATGCCCAGAATACACTTTGATTATTAGAAAGAAAATATCCTTATGATGTCACCTTATAAGGGCATTAACGTACTTATTCTATTTTTCTTTGACAAAAAATTGATATGGGACTAAACTAGTGCTCACAACCTCCCCCAAAAGATTTTAAATACCCAAAATACACTTTGATTATTAGAAAGAAAATATCCTTATGATGTCTCCTTATAAGGGCATTAACGTACTTATTCTATTTTTCTCTCTCTCTCATAGGCAGACGACCATGAAGAAAACATGAATTTCAGTGAGTGATTAAGTTGGTATAATCAACACAACTCGTAGAGCATTGTTGTTAAAATTGGTGAATGATTTTAGACAAAAGACCGCATAATCATCGAGGAAATCATCTCTAATTAATCGACAAACAAGTCATCACTAGGAAGAGGATGATCCATCAAAAGACAAGCTGCCATCTCTTGAGAGTGTACCAAATATGATAAAGAGCCTCCTCTTGTTGTGCTGACTTAAGGATGAAGCCCCTGAAACATTTCTCACCTTCAATTTATCTCTATCAGGTGACAGCTGTCTATGGGCCACAAGTCACCATTTTTCATCTTTGCCAGGTGACAACTACTAGAGATGATTTAGTGATACATTCCACTGATTTCTAGTCTTCACAAGAAAATCTAGACATTATCCAAATTGTCTATGTTCAAGGAGAGCCTTCAAGGTTGTGGACATTATGTGAATTCTTCTTGAACACATAAAATTCTAACAACCATTGTTGTGAAGCTAAAACTCTATTTTTCTTATTTTAAAATTTTTTTTATTTAAATTTATTATATTTATCTTAATTTCAAATTTCTAGACCCTTTGCCATTAAGTTACAATTATTTTAGCTTTTACAAAACTTAATTTGACCTATTAAATCGATGGTAATTGCTTATATAAGAATTGTAGGGTACAACTCTATTTCTACATGGTTCGTGTTTGTCAAGCACTGATGTCATCTTGACATCAGTACCTTATTTTCAATTTTCAAAATTTTAGATTTATTATATTCATCATTCAGTCCAAAAATCATAAAAAGTTGTATTCTTTTAGGAAACTACTAAAATATTACTCAATATTATATTACATCCATATCACTGACGTGAAAGTTTCCTACTATTTTTTGAACCTTTTATCAAGTTATCATTGATTTATTTACTCTAACACAATTTGAAAAATCTAAAAATTAATATTTTCTATTTTTATAAGTTTTAAATTTACGTGATTTATAATACAATGATTAAGTCATATCAGTGACCTTTCTCAATCTATCACAAATTTTATATATATTGTATAAGAGAGAAATAGGTTGTTTTGAATATATTGATAGATGAAATGGGAATTTTATATGCATGTACATATAATGTGGATGAAATAAGTTTTATATAAATGAGAAATAAAGAGAGAAAGATGTAAAACTTTAATACCTTGACTACACTAGAGGAGGGTAGAGAGACATACATAATGTGAGTTAATTCATGTTTTAGACATGATATACATTTTGAAGCAGAAAGTTTAGATATTTCCTCATGTATGGATTTTCATAACTGGTCAATATAACTATCTCAAGTATTTCATAGTTTAAGAGGCTGGTGCCATTTTGAAATCTAGATTTGAATATCCCAACTGGCAATCAACCATTTCTACTTTGCTATTTCTCTAGGTTTCTTTCATTCCCACTTTATGGCCCGTGTGCTTTTTCACCTATCTACTTTCTTACCTTCCATCATCTTCCATGGATCGATATAACATTGTTGGTTGTACTTGAAATGAAGACCATCAAATGAAAAGAACCAGATGGACAAAAAACAACAAAGAGGAGAGCTTTTAAAGTGTGAAGGGTTGATATCATCTTGTGAGTGTTATGGAAGATGTAATTTGCCTAAGTGTGAATTTTTTTTATTGACCAGAAACCTTCTCTTGAAGCAACTTGGTTAGTTGACATATATATTGTCTAATAGGGAAAAATCGTAGCCACCAATATTTGTCCCATTTTCTTGGGTTGTTTTTATTTCCTTAATGTCAATTTTGACGTGGGTTAATAAATGGTTCTTCAGGTTATTGCAATAATTTTCAGCAGTGAAGAAGATGGCCACTTCTAATTATCATTTACATCCATGCCAACCATAAACAAGACACAAGCCTAAAGGAGCAAGAAGAGATATCAAGAAAAGGGGATGTTTGAAAAAAAATGACAGTAGGACAACCCCATTTTCCTATCCATTGTATGCCAATTGGAAATTAAATGGCTGCCATTAATTAGCTGGTGAGTTATAGAGTCTTGGTCCATTAACTCCTTCAAACCCTTTGTGGTCCCCCCTTGTTCAATGGACTTTAATGTATTTATGAGCATTTGTTTCTATAAGAGAGAGAGAGAGAGAGAGAGGAGAGTGAGAGAGAGCACACAGAGTGAGAGAGAGCAGAGAGAGAGAGAGAGAGCGGAGTCAGTGAGAGAGAGAGAGAGAGAGAGAGAGAGAGAGAGAGAGAGAGAGAGAGGGAGGCTCTTACTGTTGGGCATTCTGAGGCGACAAAGAAACCAAGAAGGCAGGGTGGAATGGTCCTCTCATCTTGATATTGCTATAGATGTAAATCTGCTACAAATGAAGAGTGCTATAACCCTTAAAACTTGAGTCACTCCGGAAGATTAGCTTCTTAGTGTATAGGTGTACGCTTCAGAACAATTCATCCATTCCAGCGTCCTCTACCCTCCAAAGGTATCTTCTCTGGGCTCTAGCATTTCCAAGTAGTGCAGCACCTAGTTTTCAAGCATAAAAATCTCTCTAACTAGATTTACAGCTCTTGCAACTTAAATTGCCTCACCAGTTTTTTACACACGTGGCTTCAAGCATCCAAACATAGGCTAGCTTATACCAACATATATTTACATCTCTATATATGAACAAATGCACACAAACACTTCTTAAAGATGATAGGCTTCTACAAGTATGATTCAAACGGTTACAAGGAGAAATAAATGTCGGCTTTAAATAGGCTAAAAGAGAAATAAATAAGAGAGTGAAATTTTTCCCTTTTTAATTACTCATATACTTTTAAATTTCTGCCAAAATGATGGAATCTAGATTTATTGTGGTTTGTTCCACCTTGTCTAGTCAATTCTTGAGAGACATCAACGCCATGTTCTACTAGCCCAAGTTAGTACAAGTTCTCAACACCGAGGATTTAGCCATCCTCCATGATATTTCACCGCTCTAGTGAACTTATGCACTTCCTAGAAACATTTCTTTCAAGTTCATCGTTCTAAGGAGCTTACAAACTCAGGACCTAGCTAATCTCTTCTACATTCTCTGTTTTATGCTAGCCTGAGTCTTGGAAGTTCTCAAATGTAAATAACCAATAATAGAATGACTCCTTCAAAATATCAATTTTCAAATTTATTAAAAACTCATTTTATCTCATTTTCTTTTCAACAATTGCTAAGGCCAAACTCCATTTCGTTCCAATTGTGATGCACACATGAAATCAACAATGGATTATATTGTACTTTGCTTTAGTGAGTTTACATATGGTGAGTAATTCTTCTTACAGTAAATTACTGTAATTTTCATAGATTATTGATTGATTTACAATTGGATGGGTAGATATAAAAAATCATGTTTCTCCTCATCATTGCACGTATTGGTGTAGTAACTTATTTAACTTCAATTATAATGCTATATCAAAGGAGAACTTTTATGTTCAATGCGTTGAATTAGGAGCCTTAAAAATTTTGATGATGACAAAAATGGTTGGAAAAAAACATTAGCTTTTCAACACGACTACATTATGGTGAGATATTAGAAAAGATTAACAGAAGATTTCCTAAAAACAGTTTTTAGCCATTGGCATTCAGGTTAATTTGATGGGGCTGCATAGTCGTATACGAAAAATAAATTAACCTTAATGACAGTAGAACAATAATATGAAATGACCAATCTATTGTGTCCCGACTGATGGCTATATAACTGAGCCAATCTAGCCACCTTGACCCCCTACATCTTCTAGCCACCGCGCGGAGATATTGTTCGCTCTCGAAGATCACCCGGAAGTTTCCATCCGTTCCTCTTTTCTCGTCTTCTAATTATGTCGCCGTTCATGTTAGCAACGAAGTCAACCGATCTACCCAACTTCCACCGACCGTAATATCTTCTTGGTATGCGCGCGATAAGTCCTTTAGTTCTGCACGACGATCCCCATGGGCACCAATCCTTCCCCCTTTTCTTACGTAGAAAATATTGGGAGTGCTCTATCCGCCAGACAGAAGATCCTACGAGAACCATCGTTCTCTTATACTACCAGATAATTTGTAGATTCTTACTAATTCTAGTACTTTCACCCTTCATCTCCTAGGGCGTGTAGATATTGGGTCGATGGCTTTCCAGATCTCTGAAGAGTTCCTTAGCGTCATAACACCCCCTCTTCTGTACTGGCTCTACTGTGGGATCTTTGTCTTGATGGCTCCATCAGAAAAGCACCGGCTCTTCACCGAGGAGGAGGAGAGCAGGAATACGGTGACGAAAAGAGAGGTTATCAGGGGAGTCCTCTTGCATCAGGCGTTTCAGATCACCACCCTCATCCTTTTGACCGTATGAAATCCTACAGTACAAGCAGCGCTGAAAGTGTAATCTTCCTTCTTTAGTCTGAATGTTAGCCATAGTTTTTTAACCCTCCCATTTATTTGCAGAAGGTTGTGAGCACAGATACTTCACCAGCGGAGGCGACATCGCTGCTCGTGGTGGGGAGGCAGCTGTTAATCGCCTTACTGGTTCAAGATGCGTGGCAGTACTGGTTCCATCGATTCCTCCACAAAAACAAGTTCTTGTACAAGCATATCCACGAGAAGCACCACCGCCTTATCGTCCCCTATCCCTTCGGAGCCCTCTACAACCACCCGTTGGAAGGGCTTCTCATCGACACCCTCGGCGGCACCGTCGCCTTCTTTCTCTCCGGCATGGCACTCAGTACCTCCATCATCTTCTTTGGGGTGAGTGTGATAAAGATCGTTGACGACCACTGCGGTATGTGGTTCCCTAGCCATCCCTCCCACCGGTGGTTCAGCAACAACAGCGCCTTCCACGCGGTGCATCACCAGCTTTACGGCAGCAAGTTCAACTTTTCGGCTCCATTCTTCACATTCTGGGACAGATTGATGGGGACTTACCTTCCATGTACTGTTGAAAAGACCGTGGGCGGGGGCTACGAAATTAGAACCGTCAAGGACTAATTTATCCGTTCTTCTGTCCACGATTAGTTTTTCGGACATTAATACAGCTACTCCGAGCAAAACAATGTTTGAAGCAGCCTTTCTCTTCTATTGCTAAGCATGTTTCCTGCTGACTGATGAGATAACGTGGACAAATAAATGACTGGGTGATTTATTTGAATAACTTTTATGTAACTTTTGGTGTAATTCCGTTCTTGAAGGACATATGCAACTCTAATAACTGAATTTAACTGAGCCCCCTAAATGCTACAGACCTTAGGGAAATCTCTACCAACCCTTGAGACGGTTTTCTGAACTGCGCATAGCGCTAATCCACTACAAAGGTAAATTCTCGATTGGTCAGAGTTCTTAATTATTCTAACTCACCGTCAATTTTTCTAAAGCCCTTTTATTCCAATTCAGCGTAAAATATCTTTTTCCTACGTCGGTTAATCTACAACTATGGGACCAGTGTAGTGTGTCACTAACTACTCGTCGGTGTATAAATACATTGGTTCCCCGTAGGAGGTTTTTCCGAGGGTCTGCCCATGGATTTCCCCTTTGATCCTGACAATGGGGATGTCCTCCCCGCCGTCTTCAGGTTGGCCACGTCGCGGGCGAGGATGGACACGGGCACCTTCGATGGCTGCACGACGGCCAATGGCAAGTACGATACCGCTGTAGCCGTCGGTAGTGAGCACACGGCATTGTTGGGGATCTTGACGGGCCGAGGACGGATTATGAAGGATTAGGTGCCGAGGAGGAGAAGCGCGGCCATGATCGTCGAGTGATAAAGAGTTAAAAATGATTTTCTTGGGGTCCCCGTTTCGGTTTTACTGCTTAATGGTTCCCCCCGGGTCATGATTCTCTGTCTGAGACGTCCGCTTGAGACGTCGTGATCACCGGACGGGATAATCTTCACTATTAAGCATATCTGACAAAAGTAATCTACTTACCATCGAACGATAGTCCGTTCGAAACTTTACAGCCCCAAGCCAAAATGATCTTTTCCCTCCCGCCTGTTTATTGAAGGTAGATCAGACGCTCGTCTCTGTAGCCCCGAGGGCTTTTCTCTGTCCTTTGTGTGAGGCCAGGGCCCGTTGATGATCCTCCTGACCTGCGCTGTATTAATGTGGCACGTGTGCATACTCATAGGGCTGAAGGGGCCTACTCTGTCTTTGGCATTTGATAACAGATAGTATTCTATGCGGGATTTCTTTTTCCCAGAAGTATCTTCTTGAGCCTCATTTAAATTTCTGCCATTAATTCTCTGACAAGTGACCGACTCTTGGTATATTAACTCATACAGGCTCATTCTTGTTCCCCCTTCTTTCACAGACACTAATGAATTTTGTTACTATTTATCTTTACCAGAGAGAGACAGCGGGCGGGCGGGCGAGCGAGCGAGAGAGAGGGAGAGAGAGAGATTCTTAATTTCGGGCTACACAGGAGCCAAGAAGGCATTGTGGGTTGATCCTCTCTCTTGATGGTGATATAACATGAAATCGTTCAAGGCTACAAATGAAGAATGCTATAACCCCTGAAGGATTGACCCACTAAGGAAGATTAGGTGTTTAGTGTACAGTGTACAATTCGGAGATACTATATTGAGACACAATATATGGCCATCAGTTGAGGAAAAGATTGGCTATTTCATCATACTGTTTTACTGTCCTTAAGTTTAATGTCACATGAGGTAATAGACCAAGACTCGGTCACTGCGAGTTAATGGCAGAAATTTACATGAGGCTAATGAAGATACTTAAAACACACGTGTCACATTAATACAGCGCAGGTCAGCAGGACCATCAACGGGCCCTGGCCTCACATGCAAAGGACAGGGGGAAGGCCACGGCGCTACAGAGGCGAGCTTCTGATCTACCGTCCTAAATAAATAGGAGGGGGAAAATATCATTTTGGCTTGGGGCCGTAAAGTTTCGATGGTAAGTAGATCACTTTTGTCAGATATGCTTATGAGTGAAGATTAGCCCATCCGGTGATCACGACGTCGCAAGCGGTCGTCTCAGCCAGGGAATCATGACCCGGAGAGGAGAGGGGAGTGTTACGGAGTAAAACCAAAACGGGAACACCAAGAAAGGCATTTTGAACTCAACGCCGGGATCCCAGTGACTTAAGTCATGTCTTATTTATTTTGGTCCAGTCCACGAGCGATATATAAATTTGCATCGATGCGGCGCAACAGTGGTTGGCCATTCACCACTGTCTCTCACTCGACGCTCATGGCCCCATTTTTCCTAGTCACGGCAGCACTCACCCTTGTCTTCCTCCTCCTCGGCACCTTGTCCTTCATAATCCGTCCTCGCCCCGTCAAGATCCCCATCAAGGGCCGCCATGTGTTCATCACCGGCGGCTCCAGCGGTATCAGACTCGCCATTGCCCGCCGTGCTGCCATCGAAGGTGCCCGCGTGTCCATCCTAGCCCGCGACGTGGCCAAACTGGCGGCTGCTCGGGAGGACATCCGCCGGACCACCGGCGTCGAGGTAGCAATCTACAGCGCCGATATAACAGACGAACCGGCGGTCAGTAAGGTCATCGATGCGGCGGGAACCATTGACCTGCTGGTGTCCAACCTAGGGGTGGGAGTGGGGAAAGAGTTCGTGGATACGACCATGGAGGAGATCAGATTCCAGGTGGATGTCAATATCATGGGGACTCTTTACCTTGTTAAGGCTGCCCTGCCCGCCATGAAGAAGGCCTCCGCCAAGGACGGCTTACCACGCTCAATCTCCTTCACGACCTCAATGGGCGGACAGGCGAGTCCTGATTCTACAGCTCCCCCTCATCGTTTCCTCTTTCATCTTCTTAAGAGTTTCCGATGAGTGTCGTCGGTTACCAACTGTGAAGGCTTTACTCGCAGGTCGGAGTCTACGGCTACGCGGTATACTGCGCGACCAACTACGCGGTTCGTGGGCTTGCCGAGGCGTTACAGATGGAGCTGCACGGCGACAACATTCATCTGTCCTTACTCCTTCCGGGCGACACTGACACCCCTGGCGGAAATCAAGGTTAAATTGCATGGAGCCAAAGTAACAACGACGAGAGCCCCAATTGTTTTACCCTGCTGTGGTGTTCTGACCATGAATCCTGGTTGAGCTAGATCTGAGGTTTTCTTTTGAGGGATTCCGACCATTTTCGTGTGTTGCAGATAGAAGTTCTCGGCCGGAGCTCACCAGCCTGATCTCGGGGACCTCCCCCATGCAGACTGCCGATGAGGTTGCAACGCTGGCCATTAAAGGCATCAGGGCCGGGAACTTCAACGTCTGCGTGAATTCCCACGGGCTGTTGTTGGCTTTGGCGACGGCCGGTTTCTCTCCCCAGAGATCCGTCTTAATGGCCTTCATCGAGGTTGTCGGGGGTGGACTCATGCGCTTCGCCGGCCTGTGCTACCTCTCCTCGTGGTACAAGAGTTAGCGGAGTACAAGGCGAAGACTAAGAAGGCCTGAAGAGGAAGAAGAATAATCCTGACTGTCCCCGGCATTCGTCGTGGCAGCTAGGATTGGTGCATTTGGTAATAATTTAGATCCCTTCCCTTCTGAGCCCCCGTGATCTAAGACTTTGTCTCTATTCACTCTAAGTCAGAGGCTTTCCAGTCATTGTTTTAAGGTAACAAATGGCTGTTAACAATAGTTTCAGAAAAGTAGAATGACACACGAATTAAATGTGTGAGTAGAAGAAAGAGTTGCGGATGTTATTTATTGGGTGAAAGAAAGGTAAATGAAGGGCCAGGGAGATAGCACCGACAAGGTGGCGGGGGACGGGGAGAGAGCAAAAGAGATGATATCTCTTTGCTCATTGTAAATAGAATGATCAAATTTCAAACATGTATAAATTAAATTTAGAATAAGAGTAAAAACTATTAATTTTATTTAAATAAATTATTAAAATAAAAAATAAATAATGAATAAGAAAATGATATTATCCACATTTTAAATGTTCCAAAGTGTTTGAGTTCTAAATCTTTCAAATTTCATGTGTCCATATTCTGTATTCGGAAAAAATAGAAATAATGGCAGATAAAATTACGAAAATAAAATAAAAATAAATGACGAAAAACACGCTGAAAATTGAGAGAGACAAAGAGGAGAGAGAAAATACACAGAGAAACGGGGAAAATGATTTTTGGTTGAATTCTAATGAATTCTAACTACTCTATAAAGAAAAAAAGACCTAACTTGTACAGGTCTAGTCCAGTCCAGATGTCCAGACATTTTTTCAATGATCAAACTGTTATACATCTAGCCTAGTTCAGATTTCCAGATATCTTTTCATATTTTCTAACTCTAAGAGGCAAAATCAACGGAGCTTTTCATTTCTCTTGTAGATTCCATGGATTGTCTCTTTTAGATTCCATGACTCTAGGGTTCCAAACTAGAGAATCTCCCGACTTCTCTTCTATTAAATTTTAGCCTCTGATGAAATTTTTTGTCCCTTGGCTTAATATACATAAGATGGAAGTAGATTGCCCTAAAATATATACTTATTCTAATTGTTGATGATGATTGTAGTGGTATCATCATATAGGGATTCTCCTGTTTAATCTTCTTATTGTTTTTCTAAAGAATGTTTTTCTTCAGCTCTTTGTTGAGAGGATTAGTAACACTAATGTACGTGATCTCTTCCTTCTTATTTTTTATTTTACTTTTCCTTTCCCTTTCTTTTGATTCTCTGTTTTATTCTTTCCCATATTCAGAGATGAGCACCATGGGTGAGATCTTGCTTCTTCCATCTTCTTCCCTTCCATTTGAGAAGTACACTTGAAGATGATGATTGCTGAAATTTTCTCACGAAAATTTATTCAAGTTTTAGTAATTATTTATAAGTGAACGACTTTCTAGATTTGTTCATCGAGGAATGACTTTTTGAATATTTGTGAAGATATTTCTTCCAATAAAATAAATTTCAATAAATAAAAATAAAAGTAAAATTAGCAATGTGGTGATCAGATTGTGTCTAGTAATGAAAACAAGCAGTCTCACTAGTTTACATGTACTAATCATTACGCCCTTGTACTAGTATCCTCTCCTAATATTGACAATTTCTATAATAATGTAAACTTATGAGAATTGCATGTGAAAAAACCAATTAGTTGCATAAATTCAACATAATTATTCAAAAGCATCTTTAATCTTTTCTTATTTGCACATAATGATGCTACATCAAACTAAATATTAATATTCTCATGCTTATTCTCATAGATGAATGTTTAGAAAAAAGTATAATTTGATCCTCCTCGTTGATTTCTTATTTAGTTTGTGAATATCAAAACATCATTTGTCTAATATTCCAACATAAATGACATGAACTTTCTTAGTGAGCCAGCTTATTAGTATTACAATAGCCTAGACACAAATTACATAGAATCATGAAAATGAAGAACAATTGATAACATCTCTATCTTCTTAAACTAAATGATCATTACTACATTCAAGTCATTTAAGTAAAAAGGGTGAGGCAAAGTAGTTGAATGGGTGTAATAGACTAAGAGTTAGTCCCTCATAAGGTCATTAATGGTATATGTTTCTTTTTTAAGTTGCATGATGAGTTAAATTTGTTGTAGGTGTTGTCAAGCCTAGATCATCTCAATAAAAGATAATATAAATTGATTTTAGAATCTGATTTGCATTATAACACATAGTTAGCAGCGAGTCAAGTTGTCTCCTCTGGGAATTTACACTAAATGATTGAATGTTCGTATGATTGAGTGAAAAATGAACAGAAAGAGATGATTGATAGATGAAGAATGTGGACATAAGAAATGAGGAGGTGATAGGTGAGTTTATATCTGATTTCTCATATTTGGAAAATGTGAAACCAGAAATTGGATGCCTCATAGATCAATACTATCTAAACCTAATCTATGTCTAATTTTGAACTGAAATCTAACCCAAGATGAGTGGGAATATCAGCCAACATGAAACTAGCATAGGATCAGCACTCTATTTCCACCAAGAATAAGTGTTCATTTACAACAGTGGGAGAGGTCTTGCTTAGGGGAGGTGAGCCTCCATTCTTGTTACAGTACACCTACACGCATACAAGCTGAGGGCCTAAAACCAACCTTTTTCTATTATCAAGAGCTGTTGATAACATCACTTTTCCTCAATATATGGAGCATCATTCCCCCTCTCTCCTTTCTTTATGTGAAGGAAACTGCTGAAAAGTTATTGTGACTTCATGCCACTCTAGACAGCAATACACCATTAAATCAATCGGTCTCCTCTCTCTAGTGTCTTCCATGATTGGATGGCTGATTTCTTCATCTGGTCACCTTCCGTCATTAGATCAGTGAGCCCTCCTTTCTTGGTGCCTTTCTATCTTGGCCATTGAGTCCCTCTTGCCACAAGGGTCATGTGTTGTATGCAATAGCTAGATTCTAACCACAAGGGATACCCTAGACTTGAGTCATAAATCACTAAAAATTTCTAGAATTTAATTAAATCTTAGAAACATAATGTCCATTATGGTCCTATTTAATGTGGCATCAAATGTGTATCCAAAGAATATTCTAAAAAAGTTAATAAAACACTGAAAAATTAATATTCCTCTGGACATATTAAAATCATACCCATGAGGTGGGAAACTACTAAATAGAATCCCAAAGGTGTTAAAATATAGAAGATAATGTTTCCAACCTAATATTTATGTGTTATCATACCCCCAACTTAGCTCATTGCTAGTCCCTTAGTAATAAATTATTAAGATTGTGATGTTGCACTATATTCCTCCATCTCTTTGCCACTCAATTTCATTCATAAACAAGTACTTCACAAACTCATAATGAAATATTAGCATTTTTAATGTTTAAGTATAGATAAGTCTTATTTGGCTAAATGTTATAATAGATTTGCTGCCATTTCTCATTAGTTTACTTTGCCTCAAAACTAAGTTTGCTCTTCACTTCCATGTCTAAGGGGCTAGGTGAAATATATTATTTTTGGTGAATCTAGTTCTATAAGTTATTAAAATTGAATAATGATTCTAGTAACGACTTAGGGTCACATTATATTTTTGGAGAATTGAAACTTATCTTGAATTATTCTACCCCTTGTAAGATCAAACACCTCCTATCTGACCATTATAGATGCTAGATTTCACCTAATGCATCCATTTGATACAAATGATAGATTTCAACCAAATTTCTCCCTCATTTAGTTGCTACAAGGGATAAATTTCTTCCACACATCTTCCCCATTCTTCACCCAATACCAACGGTGAAACCTTTCTTCTAAGGATCCTTCTTTTGATGTCATGATACACTTAGAGTTGAATCACCTTTGTTGCTTAGTTTTAGCCAGTGATAATTGTTGGGATTGTCAATCACCAATTGAAGAATATGTAGCAAACTAATCAGTGCACCGGGTCTACACAAATCAATCATATTGGTGTGAAAATCTGATCTACAACTATGCTGCTCAGTTCTTGTGTTAACTTTAATTTTTTTTATTTTGATTGTTTTCAGATTCGAACAATGTATCTTTAATTCCTATATGATGTCACGAACAAAAGCCCTTTACTATTAATTCTTTATTTCAATTATTTGGGTTTGATTTAATCTATTTATGAGTTGACATATTTCTGGCGATTGCAAATTTGGGTCTACTCTTCATGGGCTGAGGTTAGCCACATCAATATTCTTATTTTTAGCTTATATTGCTTACATTTTTTCATAAAATATTTCTAAAAAGTTAATCTATCAACTGAAAATCATAAAGAGTTAATAATATTTCATCTTCCATATTATTGACATAAAAAATTTATTAGAAAAATATCTTTTTCTTAAATTGCCTTATTTTGTGGAATTTAGAAATTTTAAATTTACTAAATTTTCTTAGTAGCAACAGAAAATCGTGAGACAATCTTTTTTGAAGCAAAATGTCCTCCACCTGTAGAGGAATGACACATAATTAGAATATTAAATTGTTCCTCCTTGGGAACACATCTGCGAAGAACTTGACTAGCACCTAAATGAAATAATTCAGCTTCTTCCCTAAATTAATATTTCAGATCACTAAAAAATTTATGTTTAATATTTGAATGTCATCTGGAGGGTACTTGTCCTATCACCAAATAATTTATAATGTGAGCATACCAAGGCATCTTATGTGCATTAATGCTCAACAATTGTTCATCAAGAAATTCATCTAACATGGGGATATTACCATGAATGGATAATCTGGATAGATGATCAGACATAGAATTGTGTAACCTACATATATGATCAGCCCTAAGAAAGTGTGCAATTAATGAGTAGAGGTAGAAAGAGAAAGGTTTTGTGTCACCTCTACTTTTGCCTTGTCAACTCCTAATTTGCTCTAGCTGATTGTCTCCTAGCACCATTTCTATCATCATGAAGTGGAAATTTTTCTCAACTTTAAATCAACTTTTGCTTCACACAAATCTATAAAAGCTTAGTTAATTTTATTAAACAATGATTAAAGGTTTGACCAAATACAAAAAAGTGTCAACTATAAAAATTTCTAAGCAACCTCTCACCATTGTAGAAAATATTGAGATTCAACAATCTATGTTGATTGAGATTTTGGGAACCTTAATCCTAAGCATTCATTTTTCAAAACTTTCTTGTAGAAGCTTTTGTCATTCTAGTTTTAAAAAATTCCTAACTGGGGTTCAATGATCTTCTCCATAGCATGCATAACAAGAAATATATAAATGATAAAGTAGGAAGATCAGTAAAGACAGAAGAAAACTACAAACTACGAATTTCTTTATTTTTTATTTTTTCGCTTTAAAATTTTAATTTTGTATATAAATATTTTTTATTTTTTTAATCTATCAAATAAATCATAAATAAAAAGAGTATTTAGTAATCTTCCCATTTGTCTAACTACGTTTTGTCATTGCTAAGAAAATTTATAAATTCTATAAAATAAGGCAATTTAAGAAATAAATATTTTCTAGTAGATTTTCTAGGGCTATCATATGGAAGATGAAATATTATTCATTTTTTATGACTCTTCGTTGATATATTAATTTTTGAAATTATTTCCGTAAAAATTTTAAATAATACAATCTAAAAACAAAAATTTGGGGGTTATTACCATTAGCTAATGTCAACCTGTGAAAGACACCCCAAATTTGAAGTCATTTGAGATATGTCAGCTTATAAGTCAATCAAATCAAGGCTCAAATCATTAAAATTAAAAGTTAACTGAAAAGGACTTCTCATCTTAGCATGATAGGGTATTGAATGAAGTATTGATTAAATATAAAAACAATCAAAATAAAGATAAGTTAAATTTTATAAAATAACTAGGTTACACAATTATTGGTCAAATGTCTGGCCAAATATGATCAATTTGCAAGTGTGGTGCATGGATTAAATTCCTACATCTTCTCCAATTGATGTTTTACAATCTCAACAACCATCACTTGCCAAAATTGAGTAACAAAAGTAGTTCGGGTCCGAGCATGATGTGCATATGGAGAAAAATCATCAGAATAAACTCTATGACATTTTTATGGGACAAAATAATTGAGAAGATTTCTAGAGGAAATTCAGCCTTTATATCCACTAGATGAGGAACAAATTTAGATGAAGTCTATTGTTTATATTGAATGGATAGTTGGGTAAAATCTAGTGTCAATAGCAGCCAGATGAGAGGGGTTTGGATTCGAGAAAGAGATATAATGATCAAGGATCCACTTTCATTCACCAGAAACAACTTTCTAATCTTCCCATGTGCATATTTCATTGATTCATCCAAAATACACATCATATTTCCTGCGAGAATTGGTGAGTCCACTACTAGCTTGAAACCCTAAAAATATGATTTTTTGTTAGTTTTTAATGACTATAAGATAGGAAAATCAAATGCCTTTGGTTATAACATGATTTAGCATCAACTTTTGTTAATTTTCTTACCTAATTTCTCAATACATAATCCATATGTTTCCTAATGTGAATTTCCTAAATTCTCAAAAATTTTGTCAAATTCTCTGAATTTTTATTAATTTTGACTCTTAATTCTTATAAATTAACATGAAAAACTCATAATCATGCCAAATCTTATAACTAAAGCAGTTTTCCAACATTCTCATTAAAATAATGCAAAG
This sequence comes from Spirodela polyrhiza, assembly GCA_024713555.1. Taxonomy (NCBI): domain Eukaryota; kingdom Viridiplantae; phylum Streptophyta; class Magnoliopsida; order Alismatales; family Araceae; genus Spirodela; species Spirodela polyrhiza. Next base: position 4,719,495 of record CM046544.1, on the reverse strand, counting down.
AGATGAGACATAGTCACACAAAAGACTATGTATCACAAACTCAATGCCCGACCTATAGATTGAGTGCACCATGGAGTGGAACCATTCAACTAAAAGGATGATGTGACACTATGTCATTATTAAGATGTTTAATCTATTTTAAAAATTTATAAAACTAATTTCACCAAAAATAAAATTTATATTAGTAAATAGTGGTGAATAAGGTCATTTCTTGAAGGAAGTAATTAAATCAAATAATTTAATCCTTTATTAAGAATAAGTTTCTCCCTAATATCTATATTAGTTTGAGAAAATATTAATAAAAATAATATTTAAGCTAATTAAAGGAAAAACAAAAGTAAGAGAAAATTTAAATGAAAACATCAAAGATTAAATAAATATTTGAATGAAATAAATGACACATAAATATAGAGATAAATAAAACTATATTGAATAAATTAAAAGCTTACAACCCAAGTGTCTTTGAGTCCTTTTTGACCTCAGGGTATATCCTCTCATACATTAGGTTGACACTATAAATCTCAAGAAAAGAATGAAGAACTATCACAACTTAGAATAGAGAAAAAAAACTACAAAAGAACTACTCTCTCTCTCTCTCTCCCTTCTTTCCTTTTTGTTCCTTAGATCCACAAATCATGTTTTCTATTTTGACTTCCTCTTTTTTGTTGTAATTTTTTTATTTTTTTGAAAAAATCGATATCATCTGTTTTAACAGATGATAATTGTACATATACCCAGCTATGTACAAACTGTGATACTCAATATATCCGATTTATCGAATGATAATAGATATTTATGTGCATATCTTTGTCATGTGGCTCACTGAACACCGTCAGATTTGCATGCCACCGATCCGCCATAAGGCATAGGTGGTGTGGCCATGAGTACATCGTCAGATGAAGCACAAAGCTGGAGAGGGGGAGAGAGATGAGGACCAGAGACAGAGGGAGAGAGGGGGAGAGAGAGATGAGGACCAGAGACAGAGGGAGAGAGGCAGGAGGAGACAGAGAGATGAGGAAGATGAGAGAGAGGGTGGGGACAGGTGATAAAAAGAGAGAGGTTAGTGTTGGGGGACGGGCCTCTTGGTTCGCCCCCACGCCCCGGGTCGCGAGTCTGCTGCGGCATCCCCCACGGAGGCGGCCGCCACCACGGAGACGGAGCGGAGAACCTCGCGCGGCCGAGCAAAATCATAGATGCAGAACAACCGGCCGGGGAAAATCCGCCGGTAGGAACCATAAACGTTGAGACCCTCATCGACTGGGGTAGGCCTCCTCGCCGAGATCCATGAAACAGCTCTTTGGAAGATGGAGCGGGGAAACAGTCAACCTATTGATGCTGGAAAGACCGAAGAGCTCGTGTCTCGGTGACGGCAGAATCGTAAATGCTGAGGCCGATGGTGAACGAGGCCCGACGCGCGGCACGGAAGGAAGCGACTGGCACGACGTCGGCCCAGTTAAAGAGCCTCCTCCCTGCCTCTCTCGCCCAATCCACAAGGCCGGGGTCATAGAGCCGCGTCCTCCGGGTATGTTACATTTGGAAGAAGGTTCATGGAGAGTGTTCCCGACAAAAGACAAGTCAAAGAATTGTTATTTAATGTGGCCTCACTTCTTAGACCACTCATGAAATGACTATATTGAATCGAAGAAACATAATGAAAGAGAGCAATAGTCACGTCAAAGACCGCTCTCATAAACTTAATGGTCAAACATATAGACTTTTGTCCACCACGAAACAGAACCTCAAGAGCGGGAAATGATTTGCACATTTTTGAGGTTGTTGTTGGGCACAATCACCGAGGTTGTTCCAAGGTGTATATAAATAAATTGTCCCTTCTCATGCAATATCATTTTTAACTTAGTTCCATCACAGAGAGATCGCTTGGTAGATATTTTTCGAATGATAACTGTTTTGAGTGCAACAAAGGGCCAAGATTTGGGATTCTTTCCTTTTGATCTTGGAATGAATAAGATTAGAGAACATTTCCCTAGGTTGTTGGAGTGCATTCCACAAAAGGCAAGTCAATAGAAGAAATATTATTTAATGTCGCCTACCTTTTCAGACCACCTATAAAGTGATCTTATTTAATGCGTAAGGTAGCCCACTTATGTAGACTGAGTGCACCATGTAGACTTTGCACACGGAGGTGACTATAAATATAGGGTCACTCCTCATTCAATATAGAAAGTGATTGGGAGAGAGTTTCCAAGGGATAACTCTTTTGGGTTTGTGAGTGCAATAAAGGGCCAAGATTAAGGATTCGTTCCCTTCGGCGCTCTTACTGTAAGTTGGTATTTCTTCCGTCCTATTTCATGTTGAATAGATCATGAGCATCACTTATGCTGAGCTTGCATCTTTGCCTCTTTTCTTTGGTCTTCTCTTTATCTCGGTGTTCATGTAAGCAACGAAATTCAGCCAATCTACCACACTTTCACCGATCCAAACGTCTTTTTGATATCCGCACAATAAGTCCTACGGGCACCAATCCTACCCTATTTTCTTATGTTGAAACTATTACGATCGCTCCATCTGCCGGATAGAACTATGCTTCTTTCTCCCTCATAAAACCGGATAATTTGTAGATTATTACTAACTCTACTACTTTCGCCCTTCATCTCCCAGGGCTTGTAGTAGACTTTGGGTCGATGGCTTTCCGGATCTCTGAAGAGTTACTTAGCGTCATAACACCCCATATACTGTACTGGCTATACTGTGGGATCTTCGCCTTGTTGGCTGAACCCGAGAAGCACCGGCTCTTCACCGAGGAGGAGGAGAGCAAGAATACGGTGACGAAAAAAGAGGTTATCCGGCGAGTTCTCTTGCATCAGGCGTTTCAGAGCGCCATCCTCATCCTTCTGACGGTATGAAGTCCTACAGTACAAGCAGCGGTGGAAGTGCAATCTTCCCATTTATTTAGTCTGAATGTCAGTCTTAGTTTTCTAACCCTCCCATTTATTTGCAGAAGGTTGTGAGCACAGATACTTCACCAAAGGAGCCGACATCGCTGCTCGTGGTTGCAAGGCAGCTGTTAATCGCCTTACTGGTTCAAGATGCATGGGTGTACTGGGGCCATCGGTTCCTCCACACTAACAAGTTCATGTACAAGCATGTCCACTCGAAGCACCACCGCCTCGTCGTCCCGTATCCCTACGGGGCCGTCTACTCCCACCCCTTGGAAGGGCTTCTCATCGACACCCTCGGCGGCACCGTCGCCTTCTTGCTCTCCGGCATGTCACTCCGTACCTCCATCTTCTTCTTCGGGGTGAGTGTAGTAAAGACCGTTGACGACCACTGCGGTATGTGGTTCCCCAGCCATCCCTTCCACCGGTGGTTCAGCAACAACAGCGCTTTCCACGCTGTGCACCACCAGCTTTACGGCACCAAGTACAACTTCTCGGCGTCATTCTTCACATTTTGGGACAGATTGATGGGGACTTACCTTCCGTTCACTGTTGAAAAGACCGTGGATGGGGGTTACGAAATCAGGACCGTCAAGGACTAGTTTATCCGCTCCTGTCAACGATTATTTTTGTGGAGCAACCTTCCGCTTCAGTTGCTACGCATTTGTCCTGCTCGCCGATGAGATAACGTGGACAAATAAATGACAGGCGATCTGCCCACTGGTGACTTATTCGAAATATTTTTTATGTAATTTTTGGTGTAATTCCATTCTTTGAAGGATATATGCGACTCGACCAAATGAATTTTATCACAACCTCAACCCCCCTTAAATGCTATGGAACTTAGAGAAATCTCTATTAACCTTGGAGATGGATTTCTGAACTGCACACAACGCCAATGCACCACCAAGGAAAATTCTTGATTTTTAAGGTCATGAGTTAGTCTTAAGTCTCCGTCAAATTTTGAAATGTTTTTTATTTTAGTCTGGCATAAAATATAACGTTCCTATATGGACTAATCTAGTGAGTCGTTGCCAGGTGCTCATCATAAGTGTATACGACACTATAAATCAAACTAAAAAATAGAAGGAACATCCACGATGGGTTGGCCATAGAATTTTTTCTATTAGAGTAAGACATCCTCTATAGACTTCGATGAAGCAATGTTCACAATCTATATGACATGATGTAGGGTGAAACAAATAGCAGCTCATAATGAGAGCACTAACACAGTGAATTTACATGGTTTGGAAGTTGGCCTCCTATGCCCATGGGTGATGACAAAAGCTCCACTAGATGTGTAGAGTAGTACTAAAACATGCTCCTATAGAATAAGTCCCTAATCTTGGCCCTTCTAAGATCCTAAGAAACTAATATCTAATGTTGGCCCTGATGCACTCACCAATCCAAAATAATTATCCTAGTTGATATGTGCAATACCAAAGAATTTCAGAACACTATAATAACCAATGGTAGAATTCAATTGGGGAAGAGGAGGAAGGCAGAGGGTTGGAGATGATGTAACCATCTCACTTTCACTTTGTTGGTTATTTTGGAGGTGGAATGTTGACCTCATGCATGAAAAGTAGCACATGTCACGACTGTCAATCATACTAATGACAAAGAACCTCCACAGTTATTAAAGTTGCCAATGCAAACAGCATGGACGCTCGGTGAAAGAGTACTAGCTTCACTAAGTTGAGCATTCAACATCAACTGATCCAGGGGAGGCTTCATATTTGACAGATCCTGGGCTCAAAATATGTTTAGGAAACATCTCAGGAACTTGTTTTCTTCAACTTCTCCGAAACTTGGCAATTTCCAATCATGCATTAAAAATTTTCAAAATGTAGAGAAGTTTATTTCATTTTTTTTCTTTTTTATTTACTTTCCATTCAATGAGTTATTTATTTTTCATTAAATGAGTTATTATAGTGACAAAACTAATGTTAACATTGATCATCATCCTTATGGACAACTTAAATTCAACAAGTTTTCAACTCATTCTTATTTCCAAATTATTTTATAAATATTTGAAATATAATAATTTCATTGACAATGACTAAAGCAATGTGAGCAACACTAAAAAATGGTGTCAAAGCTAGGAACTCAAAGAGAAACAACTTAAGTCATGTTTAGAACAGAAGTAGGGCAACTCTCTAGTCACAATGAAATTATCATCTGCCTAGATTCACACCTCAAAATCAGGCTTGCGCAATGAGTAGTTAGATTCAAAATCTTCTCATTTGAAAACATGAAAGTTATATTTAGTTTCAAGAATGAAGATATTTTGCATCCATATAAAGGAGATCAGGAATCATATAAACAACCAAGAAATGGAACTTCTAGGAGTAGAATAATTCAAGAACATATATAAGAAAAAGAATCTAAAATCTCAGCCAATGAAGAACTCAGTCCAAAATAAGAAATTGGTAAATTAATTTAAACATGTTCATAGTTGCTATAAAATATGTACATACTCATGCAAAAGCTGCATAAGAAAGGTGTACCAATGTAAAGAACAAACAAAAATAGAATTATCAATAGATATAAATATTGTTGTAATGAACAAGCTTCAAAAATAAGTTGAATCTTTATATGATCCTTTAATTTTATGTAACAGACGTGGATTTAAATTTCACATAGTGTACTTCAAGGCTTTGAAGCTAATATTAATCTTTTACCTAGCTCTATTTATGATTAGTTTTTACATCAGATAACTTAAATTGACTTCCATTGCCCTTCAATTAGTAAATATATAGATTAAAACTCCATAAAACTGTTTCAATATATAAAAATAAGGAGCAAAAGATTCTTATTCTAGTTAATGTTCAAATTGTTGCTATGAGTTCATCACAAGACTTGAGTCAAACCCCATCATCCTAAGTCAACTATTCTTAGCTAACATAAAAGCTAATATTAGTTGTGATATAAGAATTTTTAGAAAAATGGTGAATAAAAAAAGCATCAAGTGATAGTTTTAGAACATCTAAATGTCTACAGGATGAGTGGGAAGGATGTGATGTAATTGATATTGTAGATTATATATTTATTTCTGAAAAGATCAAATAAATGGCATATATATGCATAGATTTAGATTATCTTATGAGGTTAGGGTGTAGAGCTAAACCACCACTTCCATCACAAATAGTAGGAAAAAAATCATTGCAATTCTCCCACTCTAAGACATATAGATTCAATAATATATACATTTTAAGCTCATAATGAAACACTATTATCTTCTCTACAAATGTTACTAGTGACTATGCATGTAACACAACATCTCTATATTTGTATACTTGTGATTCAGGTTACATACTAAGAGGACATAATATTTTTTAATTTTAATTTGTGGTTGTAAATTTTGAACAATGAATGTTGAATGTGCTTGATATGACTCTAAGTCGTTATTAGAATCATCATTCAATTTTAATAATTTTTAAAACTAAATTTACCAAAAATAATATTAAATGAATATAATGGTGAGCTAGGTCATCTCCTCAGGGAAAGCCTTTTATAAAATCTTTTATTCTCTTATTTAATGGATTATGAATTTGATATTCAAAGTAATGAAGGAAATAAAATAGTAAATAAACGTAAATGCGAATTTAAAATTCTATTAAAATGAAAATATTCTTTAGAATGATGAAAATAGAAAAGAAACAAGTAAATAAATGATTAAAGCTAATAAATTTATTTTGCAGATCAGATAAGCAAATAATGAAAACTTTATTAAAAATAAAACTTATAACCCTTAGAATGCATGGCTTGATATTGACCTCTGGGTAGTGCTTCCCAATCTTGCATCCAGCTCAACATAATGGATTTAAAGTGAGAAGGGTAGAGGAGAACGATAAAAAATCAACAATGCATTCCTTGGAAATCTATTTTTGCATGAAAAAGAAGAACAAAATGTTTTCTCCCAAGAACAACTCACAAATAATTCAAAAAAAGATTCCTTATCTCCCTCTTCCATCTTTTTTATTCTTTATATCTACAAATCAAGAATTTTGTTTTTATTTTCTATTTTTCAGGATTTTTTTGGATGTTTTTGGATTTTCCTTGATTTTTCTAGATTTTTTGAATTTTTCCAGATTTTCTTGCCATTACACCTTATAATAATGGATATTATCTATTTTATTAGACAATAATTCATATTTGTAAATATGCCCAGCCATATGCATATTGCGTTATATCTACTTTATCAAATGATAATTGATATTTGTGTATATGTCTTCACCACATGTCAAGTTGAGAATCTAGCAATTCATGTGCTGTCGATCCATGTTAATTGATAGATGACATGGCCACTTGTATGTCATCAGATAGTCATGGCCTTTGATGATGTGTCACTCTTCTATTTGTGAAATCTATGACACTAAAAACACATTAGATGAATGAGACCTTAGGCCCACATAGGCCCACTAATTCAAAAAATTAAATTTAAATATGAAAATTAACAGAAATTAAATTTTCCTGAAAGTAATGATATGTGAGACATTACTTAGAAACAACACAATATATTTACAATCATCAATCAAGTATCTGTGTATGTCACCAATACAATTGTGCTAGATGCTTCTCGGGTGAAGGTTTTATGACTACCTACTGAAGACTGAAGACTAGCCACGTCAAAAAATCCATCATCATTGACCACCATTTTGACTAATAGGCTTGCAAAGGTGCTTCTACAGATGACGTATAAAGTACACTCCATTAGTTTAGTACTTCTCCAGCCCTGCCAATATCATGACACGTGAACACATGTCGGAGTCATACAGCCGAGGCCACCTATCTATGGTAATATAGTCTTTTCATCATCATGTCCTACATCAAGGAGATATTTGAGTAGCCTTGAATTTATTTTCAATAGGTTTATTCGAATAAAATTGAGGTCTCCAAGCTTTTGGATTTTGAACATTATTTGGATTCTTCCATAAAAAATTTGGTTGACTCCTCCAGCTAGGTTTGTGTTTATTACAAGCACCAAATGTAGGATATCAATATCTAGCTTGAATTTCTACTAAATTTGATAGTTGAAGTTGTTCAACATGAGGACAATTTTCCTTATGATGTATCCCATACCACATATGAAACAACCAGAATATGACACATTAGAGAAATTAGAATTTCTATTAGTCATAAACACATCAAATTTTTCATGCAAAGATTTCATATCATTCATTAACTATTAAATTTCTTATACATCATATCTTAATTCTCTATCCTCAAAATTTATCATTTCAAACATTTTTCCCTCTTTAGATGAATTTCAATCATAACTAGATGCAAAAGCCTGATTCATAGAGTTTTCATTCAAATTCTCAATCATTATATAAGCATCATCTTCACTTCCATTCAAAAATATTCTGCAACATGCTTCATCTTTTATTTGCTTAAAAGGAGGGAGTAATCCATCATAAAACATTTCAATTATTTGACTTTTTAGAATATCATGCCGATGACATTTTCTCATCAAATCTTTCATTCTAGACCATGCATCATGAAATCTTTCTCCTGAATTTTGTAAAACATCTAAAATTACTTTCTTTATAGTTTATTTTTTACTCTAGAGTGAAATCTATTCAAACAATCATACAATAATGTAGCCCATGTCTTATTATTTCCATCTAAGGTAGGAAACCAATAACTAGCTTCATCCTTTAATGAAAATAGAAATAATGTCAATAGTAGCATATACTCCTTGAAATTCTCTATGATGAGCATAAGGATCTTCATGTTGATGCCATAAAAAGTAGGTAGCATTTGAAAAACACAAGGTTTAATCACATTAGCACAAATAGGATTTTGTAACAAGTCTTCACATGCATGAGGAAAAGTATTATTTCAACATTTCAGTAATCTAGGTTGATTGAGATTTTGGGAACCTTCATCCTAAGCATTCATTTTTCAAAACCTTCTTGTAGAACCTTTTTCATTCTAACTTCAAAAAATTTCCAAACTTGGGTTTAGTGATCTTCTTCCTAGCATACATAAAAAAAATATAAAAATAATAAAAGTAGGAATATAAGTAAAGACATATATAAGCGAACTACAAACTACAAATTTTTTTATTTTTTTATTTTTTATTTTTTTATCTTTAAGCATTTAAATATTTTTAAATTTTTAGTCCATCATATGAATCATAAAGAAAAATTATTTAGCAATCTTCCCCATAAAAATACCAAAATTTGTCTAATTACTTTTTGTCATTGTTAAGAAAATTTAACATTTTAGAAATTTATAAATGTATAAATTCTAGAAAATAAGACAATTTAAGAAATAAATTTTTTTAGGTAGATTTTCTAAGTCAATCATATGGAAGATACAATAGTATTTATTATTTATGAGACTTAGTTGAAATGTTAGTTTTTGGAATTATTTTCCTAAAAAAATTAAATAATATAAGCTAAAGACAAAAATTTGGGGTTACTAACATTAGTTGATGTCAATTTGTGAAGGACACCCCAAATTTGAAGTGGCTAAAAATATGTCAACTCACAAATCAATCAAACTAGGGCTCAAATTATTAAAATTAAAAGTTAATAAAAAAGGACTTCCTATCCCAACATGATAGATTAAATCTAAAAATAATCTAAAGATAAATTAAAATTTATAGAAGAACACATGGCATGATTCTTAATCAAATTTCTGGACAAATATGATCAATTTGTGTAGGCGCAGTGCACCAATTAAATTCCTACATCTTCAATCGATGGTTGACAATCTCAACAACTATCACTTGCTGAAATTTAGCAACAAAGGTAATTCAATTTCAAGCATGCCATGTGTCTAGAGAAAGATCATTGGAATAAATTTTATGGCATTTATATTAGGCAAAAGAATGGGGAAGATTTCTAGAGGAAATTCAACCCCTATATCCACTAAATGGTGGACAAATTTGGATGAAAATCTATCATTTATATCGAATGAATGAGTTGGGTAAAATCAAGCATCTCTAGTGGCTAGAGGAAAGGGGTTTGAATCTGGGAAGGAGATAGAATCATCAAGGATGCATTCTCTTTTACGAGAAACATCTTTCTAATCTTCTCATGTGCATATTTAATTGATTCATTCAAAATACTCATCATATTTCTTGCAAGAATTGGTGTGTCCAATGTTAGCTTGAAACCCTAAAAATGTGATTTTTTGTTAGTTTTTGGCAATTTTAAGATAAGAAAATCAAATGTCATTAGTTATAACATGATTCAACATCAATTTTTGTTGATTCACTAGGCTAATTTCTCACTGCATAATCGATAGGTGTTTTATGTGAATTTTTTTGAATTCTCATCGATTTTTTTAAAGTTTTTAATTAATTTTAAATCTTAACTCTTTTGGATTAGCATTTAAAACACATAATCATGCTAAATATTATAATTAAAGTATTTGAAAGCATTTTCATTAAAATTAAATCATAAAGCACATAAGTATTGAGGACATAAGTAAATATTGAGATTTATCAATTCCCTTAAAAAGACAAGCTAAGAGGAAAATTCTTGTTTAATGTTGTCAACCTCTTTAGACTACCTCTTCACTGACCTGATTTAATGCAAAGAGAGAAGTGACAATCACAAAAGACTATCTATCACAAACTCAATGCCCAACCTACAAATTGAGTGCACCATGAAGTGGAACCATTCAACTAAAAGATTGATGTGACCCTAAGTCATTACTAAGATCCTCAATTAATTTTAATAATTTATGAAACTAATTTCACCAAAAAAATTATATAAGTAACAATGGTGATTAAGGTCATCTCCTCATAGAAGTAATTAAAAAAAATCATTTCATCCTATATTAATAATAAGTTTCTACCTAATATCTATATTATTTTAAGGAAATATTGACAGGAATAATGATTTAAACTAATTAAAGGAAAACCAAAGTAAAAGAACATGCAAATGATAAACATCAAAGATAAATAAATGCTTGAATGAAATAAATAACACATAAATAAAGAGATAAATAAAACTGTATTGAATAAATTAAAAGCTTAAGACCCTTAGTATTTTTGAGTCCTTGACCTCAAGGTTGATCCTCTCATACATTAGCTTGACATTCTAAATCTCAAGAAAAGAATGAAGAATTCTCACATCCTAGAATAGAAAAAAAAACTACAGAAAAACTCCTCTCTCTCTCTCTCTCTCTCTCTCTCTCTCTCTCTCTCTCTCTCTCTCTCTCTCTCTCTCTCTCTCTCTCTCTTATTTCCTTTTTGTTTGTTAGATCCCGAAATCAAGTTTTCTATTTTGACTTCCTCTTTCTTGTTGTATTTTATTGATTTTTCTCTATTTTTCTTATATTTCCTCGTCCTTGCACATGACAATAATTGATATCATCTGTTTTACTATGTGATAATCAATATTTGTATATATGTTCAGTCATGCACGCACCATAGTAATCAATATATCTGGTTTATTGAATGAGAATTGATATTTGTCTGTATATTCTTGTCATGTGACTTGCTGAACACCATTAGATTTGTGTGCCATTGATCCCAGATAAGGCATAGGTGACGTGGCCACGAGAAGATCATCGGATGAAGTACAAAGCTAGAGGGGGGGGGAGAGAGAGGTGTAAGTTGGGTGAGAGAGGGAGAGGAGAGAAAGGGAGAGAGGGAGAAGACACGGAGAGAGATGAGGAGGACAGGAGATAGAGGGGGGCAGGTCAATAAAAGAAAGAGGTTAGAGTTGGGGGACAACTTGGAGTCGTAGGGGGGTATCTGGTTAGAGTTGGGACAATATAGGCCCGAGCCCAATCATCACAAACTAATGGGCTTGGGCCCCCGCTCAGGATCCCTCGGGTTGTTCATGATCCGCTCTGGCATGATCGGACAGGAATGAATCGAATCAGGCAGCAGGCATTGAAAGGATAGTTATTCCAATGATCTTTATGGGACTTTGTTTAGAAAAAAATGCGGCCGTGAAATTTGCTTAATTCGAGGTTTATCTATATATCTCACACTAACGAAATCAGGGACTGTTTTAGTTTTATTTTTCCCGCGAATTACGCGTCTAGTCCGGCGATTATTTCAGTTTCAAAAATTCAGCGTAAATGCCACTTTTGCTCTCTTCTGGGTCGGGCGTCATCTCTTCCCATGGAGTATCTCCCAGGGAGAGAGGAATGAGCAGAGGCCCATGTTAGAGGTAAAAACGAAGACAGGAAAGAAGTAGTCGGGCGTCCCACGGAGGATCCGTGGGTGGACAGGTGGGAGCTTTCTTCGTCCTTCCCCCCTGCACTGCGTTTTTATTTGCCTCCAGTTCTCAGTTCGACGAATGGTGGATAATTTTATCAATTCGGGCCTCCACAACGCCGTCACGGCACTGAGCACCCACAAAACGCAACATGAACCCACCAGTATGAAGCAATCTGTAGCTGGGCAAAGGTTCACTGAAACAACGAGCTTGCCTTGAGTTCTCAGTCGCTGTTACGCCGTGTTCTGTGGGCGCAGCTAGGCCTCTCCTCTTTCTCCCCCACTCCGGCAACGTCGTACCCCCCTCCCAGCCTCCCGGGTCCTTGGAGCTCAGCTTCCCCATTACAACTATCCGCCTGCCGTCCTCGGCCGCCATGGACTTTCAAGAAATTCCCGCGAACTCATCCTCTTGGTTCACCCCCACGCCCCCGGTCGGGAGTCTGCTGCGGCATCCCCCACGGAGGCGGCCGCGACCACGGAGACGGAGCGGAGAACCTCGCGCGGCCGAGCAAAATCATAGATGCAGAACAACCAGCCGGGGAAAATCCGCCGGTAGGAACCATAAACGTTGAGACCCTCATCGACTGGGGTAGGCCTCCTCTCGGAGATCCATGAAACAGCTCTTTGGAAGATGAAGCAGGGAAACAGTCAAACCTATTGATACCGGAAAGGCCTAAGAGTTCGTGTCTCGCTGACGGCAGAATTGTAAATGCTGAGGCCGACGGCCGGCACGACGTCGGCCCAGTTAAAGAGCCTCCTCCCTGCCTCTCTCGCCCAATCCACAAGGCCGGGGTCATAGAGCCGCGTCCTCCGCGTATGTTACGTTTGGAACAAGGGCCAGCTTTGGATTTGAGCAGAGCCCTCCGTCCCTAACTGCTGGGTGAGTCGTCCCATGTCTCGATCCGACTCGACCGCCCCATATTCTTGTATTTTCCTCGCAACTATTCGTGCTATTCGCGCACGCTTCATCAGATTGTAGGATCCGACTCTGGTTTCTGCGCGCAGCTTTAACGGGATCCGCATCCTTGCCGGCCCCGATGACGGCTGGAGACGTGGCTTCTCCTGGTGTGTTCGATGGCTCGGTCTTTTCGGCCCAAAGTCGAAAATGGTCGGTGCGTCCTAGGCCAACCACGTGGCGCTCCAAAGTGCGTTGGATCTGTGGCTCATCCTGCTGCGTCGGATCTGAAAGGAGAAAAGAGAATATCAGTACCACATCGATTATGTCCTGATTTCCTGCGTACATACATTTTTAAAATTCTAGTTGTCAATTAATATTATCAAAATTCACAAAGATTAGGGACTCATTCCCTTCAATCTTGGAGGGGTCAAGATTAAATATTTATTCCCAAGGTTCATGAAGAGTGTTCCCGACAAAAGACAAGTCAAAGAGGAGAAATATTATTTAATATGGCCCGACTCTTTAGACCACCTAGTATTTATTTAATCTCGTCACATCAAGTACTGTTTCTCATTGACTTAATGGTCAAACATATCGACTTTTTTCGCCACAAGGCGGAACATCAAGAGGGGGAAATGCTCTGCACATTTCTGAGGTTGTTGCTGGGCATAGTCACCTAGGTGGCTCTACGGTGTACATAAATAAATTGTCCCTTCTTCTCATGTATTATCATTTCTAATTTTGCTTCATCACTGAGAGATTGCTTGGTAGAGAGTTTTCGAAGGGTAACTCTTTTGGGTTGGTGAGTGCAACAAAGGGGTCAAGATTTGGGTTTTCGTTCCTTTTCATCAAGATTTGGGTCAAGATTAGAGATTTATTCTCTAAGTTATTGGAAACGTAGTCCACCAAAGGCAAGTCAAGAGGAAAACTATTATTTAATGTGGCTCACCTATGTAGACTTAGAATTTGTACGTTTCCCGAGGGTTCTCGCTGGCCACCGTCACCAAGGTGACTATAAATACGGGGACACACTTCTCCTCATTCAATATCCCTTCTAATTTTGTTCTACCTTACAAGAGTGATTGGGAGAGAGTTTCCAAGGGATAACTCTTTTGGGTTTGTGAGTGCAATAAAGGGCCAAGATTAAGGATTCGTTCCCTTCGGCGCTCTTACTGTAAGTTGGTATTTCTTCCGTCCTATTTCATGTTGAATAGATCATGAGCATCACTTATGCTGAGCTTGCATCTTTGCCTCTTTTCTTTGGTCTTCTCTTTATCTCGGTGTTCATGTAAGCAACGAAATTCAGCCAATCTACCACACTTTCACCGATCCAAACGTCTTTTTGATATCCGCACAATAAGTCCTACGGGCACCAATCCTACCCTATTTTCTTATGTTGAAACTATTACGATCGCTCCATCTGCCGGATAGAGCTATGCTTCTTTCTCCCTCATAAAACCGGATAATTTGTAGATTATTACTAACTCTACTACTTTCGCCCTTCATCTCCCAGGGCTTGTAGTAGACTTTGGGTCGATGGCTTTCCGGATCTCTGAAGAGTTACTTAGCGTCATAACACCCCATATACTGTACTGGCTATACTGTGGGATCTTCGCCTTGTTGGCTGAACCCGAGAAGCACCGGCTCTTCACCGAGGAGGAGGAGAGCAAGAATACGGTGACGAAAAAAGAGGTTATCCGGCGAGTTCTCTTGCATCAGGCGTTTCAGAGCGCCATCCTCATCCTTCTGACGGTATGAAGTCCTACAGTACAAGCAGCGGTGGAAGTGCAATCTTCCCATTTATTTAGTCTGAATGTCAGTCTTAGTTTTCTAACCCTCCCATTTATTTGCAGAAGGTTGTGAGCACAGATACTTCACCAAAGGAGCCGACATCGCTGCTCGTGGTTGCAAGGCAGCTGTTAATCGCCTTACTGGTTCAAGATGCATGGGTGTACTGGGGCCATCGGTTCCTCCACACTAACAAGTTCATGTACAAGCATGTCCACTCGAAGCACCACCGCCTCGTCGTCCCGTATCCCTACGGGGCCGTCTACTCCCACCCCTTGGAAGGGCTTCTCATCGACACCCTCGGCGGCACCGTCGCCTTCTTGCTCTCCGGCATGTCACTCCGTACCTCCATCTTCTTCTTCGGGGTGAGTGTAGTAAAGACCGTTGACGACCACTGCGGTATGTGGTTCCCCAGCCATCCCTTCCACCGGTGGTTCAGCAACAACAGCGCTTTCCACGCTGTGCACCACCAGCTTTACGGCACCAAGTACAACTTCTCGGCGTCATTCTTCACATTTTGGGACAGATTGATGGGGACTTACCTTCCGTTCACTGTTGAAAAGACCGTGGATGGGGGTTACGAAATCAGGACCGTCAAGGACTAGTTTATCCGCTCCTGTCAACGATTATTTTTGTGGAGCAACCTTCCGCTTCAGTTGCTGCGCATTTGTCCTGCTCGCCGATGAGATAACGTGGACAAATAAATGACAGGCGATCTGCCCACTGGTGACTTATTCGAAATATTTTTTATGTAATTTTTGGTGTAATTCCATTCTTTGAAGGATATATGCGACTCGACCAAATGAATTTTATCACAACCTCAACCCCCCTTAAATGCTATGGAACTTAGAGAAATCTCTATTAACCTTGGAGATGGATTTCTGAACTGCACACAACGCCAATGCACCACCAAGGAAAATTCTTGATTTTTAAGGTCATGAGTTAGTCTTAAGTCTCCGTCAATTTTTGAAATGTTTTTTATTTTAGTCTGGCATAAAATATAACGTTCCTATATGGACTAATCTAGTGAGTCGTTGCCAGGTGCTCATCATAAGTGTATACGACTTGATAAATTGTACTAAAAAACAGAAGGAAACATCCACGATGGGCTTGACATGGAGCTTTTGCTCTTAGAGTAAGACATCCTTTATAGACCTAGAGAAAGCAATGTTCACAATCTATGTGATCTTATGTAGGGCGAAATAAATAGCAACTCACAATGAGAGCACCAACACAAATATTTTACGTGGCATAGAAGTTGGCCTATTATGTCCATGGGTGACGACGAAAGCTTCACTAGATGTGCAGAGGTAGTACGAAAACACACTCATATAGAATAAGTCTCTAATCTTGGCCCCTCTAAGATCCTAAGAAACTAATATCTAATGTTGGCCCTCTGACGCACTCACCAACTTAAAATAATTATCCTAGTTGATATGTGCAGTACCAAAGAATTTCATAACACGATAATAACCAATGGTAGAATTCAATTGGGGAAGAGGAGGAAGGCAGAGGGTTGGAGATGATGTAACCATCTCACTTTCACTTTGTTGGTTATTTTGGAGGTGGAATGTTGACCTCATACATGAGAAGTAGCACATGTCATGACTGTCAATCATACTAACGACAAAGAACCTCCACAGTCATTAAAATTGCCAATGCCAACAGCATGGACGCTCGGTGAAAGAGTACTAGCTTCACTAAGTTGAGCATTCAACATCAACTGATCTAGGGTAGGCTTCATATTTGACAGATCCTGGGCTCAGAATATGTTCAAGAAACATCTCAAGAACTTGTTTTCTTCAACTTCTCTAAAACTTGGCACTTTCCAATCATGCATTAAAAATTTTCAAAATGTAGAGAAGTTTATTTCATTTTTTTTCTTTGTTATTTACTTTCCATTCAATGAGTTATTTATTTTTTATTAAATGAGTTATTATAGTGACAAGACTAATGTTAACATTGACCGTCATCCTTATGGATGACTTAAATTCAAAAAATTTTCAACTCATTCTTATTTCCAAATTATTTTATAAATATGTAAAATATAATCATCTTATTGACAATGACTAAAGAATGTGAGAAACACTAACAAATGGTGTCAAAGCTAGGAACTCAAAGAGAAACAACTTAAGCCATGTTTAGAACAGAAGTAGGGCAACTCTCTTGTGGCAATGAAATTATCATCCACCTAGATTCCCACCTCAATATTAGGCTTGTGCAATGAGTAGCCAAATTCAAAATCTTCTCAATATGAGAACATGAATGTCATATTTATTTTCAACAATGTAGAAATTTTCCATCCATACAAAGGAGGTCAAGAATCATATAAACAACCAAGAAATGGAACTTCTAGGAGAGTAGAATAATTCAAGAACATATACAAGAAAAAGAATCTAAAATCTCAGCCAATGAAGAACTCAGTCCAAAATAAGAAATTGGTAAATTAATTTAAACATGTTCATAGTTGCTATAAAATATGCACGTACTCGTGCAAAAGCTGCTTAGGAAAGGTATACCAGTGTAAAGAGCAAACAAAAATATAATTATCCATAGATATAAAGATTGTTGTAATGAACAAGCTTCATAATTAAGTCAAATATTTATGCGCTCTTTTAATTTCATGTAGTACAGGTGAATTTAAATTTCACATAGTACTTCAAGACTTTGGAGCTAATATTATTCTTTAACCTACCTTTGTTAATGCACAGTTTTTGCATCAAATAACTTAAACTAAGTCCCTTGTCCTTCAATTGGTAGGTATATCAATTAAAACTCTATAAAGACTATTTCAAGGTATAAAAATAAGCAGAAAAATGTTCTTATTCTACTTAATGTTCAAACTGTTGTTATGAATTCACCACAAGACTTGACAAACACCCATCATCCTAAGTCAACTAGTTTTAGCTACCACAAAAGCTAATATTACTTGTGATATAATAATGACAAAAAAAGTGTTGAATAAAAAGCATCATTTAATAGTTCTAGAACATCTAAATGTCTACAAGATGAGCAGGAAGCATGTCATGTAACTGATATTGTAGATGATATAGTTATTGCTGAAAAGACCAAATAAATGGCATATATACGCATAGATTTAGATTATCTTATGAGGTTAGGGTGTAGAGCTAAACCACCACTTCCATCACAAATAGTAGGAAAAAAATCATTGCAATTCTCCCACTCTAAGACATATAGATTCACTAATATATACATTTTAAGCTCATAATGAAACACTATCATCTTCTCTACAAATGTTACTAGTGACTATGCATGTAACACAACATATCTATATTTGTATACTTGTGATTCAGATTTACATACTAAGAGGACATAATGTTTTTTAATATTATTTTGTGCTTGTAAATTTTGAACAATGAATGTTGAATGTGCTGAACATTTGAACTTCTTTATGGAATTGACATATTTTAACATATCTTGTTTAACATTTATGAATATTTAAAAATCTACATGAATAAATTTTCTCAATAGTTTTTTAATAAAAAAGTAGGAAGGTAATTGATACCCATGGTTTTGATATTACAAGTGAAAATTTATTTTAACGAAATATTTAAATGATGATTATTGTTATATAAATTAGTAATGTGGCTCAAATATCTAGAATGATTAAAACATCACTATATGAACTATTTTTGTTGATTCTATCAATCACTAACGAATGAATTTAAGGTGTCAATATTTGTGATGAATTAATTCATCATATAAGAAATCTGATCAACAAAGATTATAAGTTAAGAACTTATTCTCCAATGAGATGGTACATATTTAATTAAATGAGTATAAAAAATAATATAAATGATCTTATCAATTTATATATTACACTAACTATGAATTCTATTGTTTAAAATTGCAAAATGACTATAGATAGAGTTTCCAAGGTCTCTTGTTGATTAAATCATTAAAATAGTCCTAAAATAAAACAAATATTTAATCTTAGGGGTAATATCTCAATAGCAATACATCAGCTAGTATCTGGATAAAAAGTGAATGAAAACTGAATAAAAATTTTAAATTGATGATTTAGATTCAGCCTAACTATTATCTATCATGTTAAAAAACTCTTGGTCAAATTTGAAAGAAAATAGATCAAAGAATCCAAAGATGCAAAGTTAAGAAGGTTCAAAGGTCATTACCATACATTTTGGATACTAATAAGTTTTTAAAGAAATATTTTAAATGATATAGATCTTGAAAATAGTAAAGTATTGGAGGATGAAGGCTAATGTATCATAAAAAAATCTAGGATAAAAAATTAGTTGTGTATGAAGATTCAAGTCCTCCTCAAAGTACAAACATCACTACATGATGAGCGAAGAATGTATTGGGTAGAACCATGAGGTGCTGGTGGTTAATCTTAATACTAAAAGAGATGACTTTCTAAGGAGATGAATGTGGAGGATCCATATATGCCAATGTGCAGTCTGTAAGATAAAGAGTAAATACTCGAGGGAAGTTTCCAATAAAACTAGAGGAAATTGAGTGAAGGGTGAATTAATATAAGGATATTTGTATTCTTGGTAAGAGATAGTCAAGAGATCCCAACAATATTTACACCTATTAACACATATTTAGGTATAACTAAAATGAAAATCATAAAAAATCTTAATACCCTCAATTCACCCCCTTTTCCTCAGTGTTTCACAAAGCTTTAAAGTAACATCACAAAGCAAATTCATAAAGCACAATCATGGCAAGACTCAAAGAGTATTAAAAAAATGATTGAATACAAACAGTCCATATTATGGAAAAAAGTTGAACTTGAGCCATACTACTTGATGAGTACAATTTTCTCACAAAAATTATTTATCTAAATGTCTTGTATATTTCACTAAAAGTTCAAAAAGTTAAGTTTAAATATGAAAATTAACAGAAATTAAATTTTCCTGAAAGTAATGGTATGTGAGAAATTTTTCAAGTACTCAGAAACAACACATTATATTTACAATCATCAACAAATATCTGTGTATGTGACAAACAGAATTGTGCTACATGGTTCCCAGGTGAAGGTTCTATCACTGCCAACTGAAGACTAAAGACTGGAGACATCAAACCCATCATCATTGACTGTCATTTTGATCAATAGGCTCACAAAGGTGCTTCTACAGATGATGTATAAAGTATTCTCCATTAATTTGATGCTTCTCTAGCTGTGTCAATATCACGACACATGAACACATGTCGAAGTTATACAGCCCAGGCCACCTATCTAGGGTAATATAGTATTTTCATCATCATGTCCTTCATCAAGGAGGCATTTGAGTAGCTTTGAATCTATTTTCAATAGGTTTATTTGGACAAAATTGAGGTCTCCAAGTTTTTGGATTTTGAACATTATTTAGATTCTTCTATGAAAAATTTGGGTGACTCCTCCAAATAGGTTTGTGTTCATTATGAGCACTAAATATAAGATATCCATATATAACTTGAATTTCTTTCAAATTTGATGGTTGAGTTGTTCAACACAAGAAAAATTTTCCTCAAGATGTATGCCATCACCACATATGGAACAACCAGATATATGACACATTAGAGAAATTATAATTTCTATTAGTCATAAACACATCAAATTTTCCACACATAGAATTCATATCATTCATTTTCTATTTAATTTCCTTTACATCACATCTTAATTCTCCATCCTAAAATTTATCATTTCAAACATTTTTCCCTCTTCTGATGAATTTCTATCATAACTAGATGCAAAATCTTGATTCATAGAGTTTACATTCAAATTCTCAATCACTATCTAAGCATCATCATCTTTACTTCTATTCAAACCACCGCATGCCTCATTTACTGTCTGCTTAAACGGAGGGAGTAATCCATTGTAAAATATTTCAACTATTTAACTTTTTGGAATATGATGGTGATTATATTTTCTGATCAAATCTTTCATTCTAGACCATGGATCATGAAATATTTCCCCTAAATTTTTTTGAGAAATCTAAAATTACTTCATTAATAGTTTAGTTTTTCCTCTAGAGTAAAAATCTAATCAGACAATCTTACAATAATGTAGCCCATATCTTATTACTTCTATCTAAGGTAGGAAACCAATAACTAGCTTCATCCTTTAATGAAAATAGAAATAAAGTCAATATTAGCACATATTCTTTGAAATTCTCTATGATGAGCATAAGGATCTTCATGTTGATGCCGTAAAAAGTAGGTAGCATTTGAAAAACACAAGGTTTAACCTCATTAGTGCAAACATGATTTTGTAACTAGTCTTCACATGCATGAGGAAAATTATCCTTTTAGTAATCTAGGTTGATTGAGATTTTGGGAACCTTCATCCTAAACATTCATTTTTCAAAACTTTGTTGGGGAACCTTTTTTATTCTAATTTCAAAAAACTCCAAACTTGGGTTCAATGATCTTCTTTCTAGCATGCATAACAAGAAATATAAAAATGATAAAGGTAGGAAGATAAGTAAAGACATATATATATAAGCACACTACAAATGACGAATTTCCTTTTTATTTTCATTTTTTATTTTTTAGCTTTAAAGTTTTAAATTTGTATATAAATATTTTTGAATTTTTAATCTATGATATGAATCATTAACAAAAGTATTTAGTAATCTTCCCCATAAAAAATATCAAAGTTTGTCTCATTAATTTTTGTCATTCTAAAGAAAATTTCTAGCCAAATAAGTTCAGTACGTGTAATCAATATATCAAGTTTATCAAATGATAATTGATATTCGTGTGTGTGTGTCCTTATTGTGTGACTCCCTGAACACCATTAGATTTGTGTGACATTGATCCAAGATAAGGCATTGGTGATGTGGCTGTGAGTACATCATCAGATGAAGCACAAAGTTGGAGAGAGGGAGAAGAGAGAGAGGGGTGAAGACAAAGGGAGAGAGTGAGAGGGGGGGGGGGAAGAGTGGGGGAGTGAGGGAGGGGGAGAGAGAGAGAGAGAGAGACAGAGGGGGGGAACAAGTGGGCGAGTGAGGGAGGGGGAGGGAGAGAGAGAGATGTAAACTGGGTAAGAGAGGGGGAGGAGAGAGAGGGAGAGAGGGAGGAGATAGAGAGAGAGAGATGAGGAGGATGGGAGAGAGGGGGACAAGTGATAAAAAGAGAGAGGTTAGAGTTGGGGGACAATTTGCAGTTGTAGGGGGGTATCTGGTTAGACTTGGGACAAGATAGGCCCCAGCACAATTATCACAAAATAATGGGCTTGGACCCCCACTCAGGATCCCTTGGGTTGTTCATGATTGGATAGGAATAAATCAGATCAGGCAGCAAGCAAAGAAATGGGTAGTTATTCCGATGATCTTTATGGGGTTTATTTTAAAAAAAATGGGGCAGTCAAATTTGCTTAATTTGAGGTTTATCTATATATCTCACAAACCGAAATTAATGACTATTTTAGTTTCATTTTTTCCACAAATTACGTGCATAGTCCAGTGATTATTTACACCTCAAAAATTTAGTGTAAATGCCACTTTTGCTCTCTTCTAGGTGGGGCATCATCTCTTCTGATGGAGTATCTCCTAGGGAGAGAGGAATGAGCAGAGGCCCATGTTGGAGGTAAAAACAAAGATAGGAAAGGAGTAGTCAGGCATCCCACAGAGGAGGCGGTGTGTTAGTATTTAATGCAAAAAATAACTCTCGGTTTTTATGTTTATTAGGCCTTTCTTTTGTCATTTAGTGGGCTAATGTTGTCATCTTTAGTGGGCCGTAAGCGGCCAGTCCATTTAATATAGGTTACTATAAATACTCCTCTCTCTTTATTTTAATATATGGAAATGTTTTGTCCTTTTCTAGGGTTCATGAGCACACGAATCGTCCCCTTTCTCCCTCTCTTTCTCATCCATTTTTTCTCTCTAAAATCATTGATTTTGTTGTAGGTTCATTCGTTTATTTCCTACAAGTGGTATCAAAGTAGTAGGTTCACATATTGAGCATGGTTTTTTTTCTATGGAGAGGTCAGCAACAACAAAAGAGGAGAAATTCGAGGTTCGTGAAAAGTATTTGGGGTTTCTTGAAGATTTCTTGCCATAACAAGTATTTCGAATATTTGAATCATCATTTACATGGAGAGACATCGTCATAAACAATGAGATGGTGAATGGTAATCCCCTAAACTTATCACAACCTCTTGTTTTATTTTTCAATGGAGAGAAATATAATCTTTGGAGTATTAAACTGAAGAAATTTTTCATTTCTCAAGACCTATGGGAATTAGTTGAGAGTGGAAGTAAGGAAGGAGAGACTTTAAGACAAGAAAATAAGGAATTTTGAAAAAAGGATACCAAGACATTATTAATTTTACAACAATCAATTTCAGAAGCCACTTTTCACTGAATTTCTAATGCATGAAGTCCATTTGAAGCATTGAAAATTTTGAAAGATGAATTTAAAGATGATATCATTGTTATGAATGTGAAGCTTCAAACTCTTTGTCAAGAATTTAAAACTATTTTTATGAAATCAGATGAATCAATGCATGATTTCTTTTCTAGAGTTGTTGTTATTATAAATCAAATGAGAATATTTGCTAAAGATATGTCAAAAAAAAATTGCTAAAAAACTTTTAAGAAGTTTGCCTTCTAAATTCGATCATATTATTTATGTCATTGAATAATCTAAGGATTTATCTATCTATATCTAAAATGAGTTGGTTGGAGCATTGATAGCACATAAAAAATGAATTAATAGATAAAAAAAAATCTACTAAATAAGCATTCCACGCAAAGGTTGAAATTTCAAAGAATGAGAAAATAGTGAAGGTACATCTACACAATAAGGATGTCATAGATGACAATATCAAACTAGAGGCCATAGAAGAGGATATGGTAGATCATATTATGGATATCAAAGAAACAATAGAAGAAATCAACAACATTAGAAATAAAATAATAAAATATGATCACATTGAAGCATATTGTTATGAAAAGGAAAAACAACAAGAAAATATGAGATAAAGGAGTTCTAAGCCAATCTGTAATTTTTGTGAGAAATATGATCATATTGAAGTAAATTTTTGAGATAAGAAAAGAGAAAACAAATATTGTTGAAGAAAATCATCAACATAAGATGTTTATCACTAATGCTTCTTCAAGCTCAAGTACATCAAATATATAATTTATTGATAGTGGTTGTAGCAAACATATGACAGGTGAAAAAGATTTATCTCAGAATATTGACACCTATATGGTTTGTAATAGTTAGTGATGAAAATAGTGTGAAAATTGAAGGAATTGATACTATTGTTGTTCATACTAAATCAAGGACAAATACATTTATTCATAATGTTTATTTTGGTCCAAAATTGGCACATAACTTGCTTAGTGTGAGAAAATTATTAGAACGTGGTTTTATTGTTCATTTTGAAGATGATAAGTATGTTATCAACCACAAGAAGAGTGGCATGACTCTAATGATGATTCCTAAGGATAGAAAGAGGATGTTTTCTCTTGATAGTTCAAAACTTATTGATTTCAGTATGATTTCAAAAGAAAATAATTTATCTTCACTTTGGCATATATGTTATGGTCATTTAAACTTTAATGTATTAAAATTATTACATCACAAGCATATGGTTGTTGGTTTACCTATTATTTCAGCAAATGACAATGTCAAGAATGTGTTTATGACAAACAACTTCAATTATCATTTCCTATTGACAAATCATGGAGAGCAAGATTTTCTCTTGAATTATTATATGTTGATTTATGTGGTCCGATAAAGACATTATCCTTGAATGGTAATCGATATTTTTTATTGATTATTGATGACTTCACATGTATGATTTGAGTTTATTTTATTTATCATAAATCTGAAGTATTTGAGAAGTTTATTTATTTCAAGGTTTTTTGCTAAAAAAATCAAGTGGGTATATTATTGATACTCTTCAAACAGATCAAGGGGGAGAATTTATTTATCATGGTTATTTCATAAGAAGTATGGATTGAAAGACAGCTCACTATTAGGAAAACTCTAAACCAAAATGGTATTGTTGAAAGAAAGAATAGAACTATTGTGAAAATGGCTAGAAATATGCTTAGTGAGATGTATCTTCCTAGTGATTTTTGAGTTGAAGCCATTGCAACTTCTATTTATCTTTTAAATATTTCTCTTACAAAAGTAGTGATAAATATGACTCATTATGAGGCTTGGTATCATCGAAAACCTAATATTAGTCATTTAAAAGTTTTTGGTTGCATAACTTTTGCTTTAATTGATGTTGATGATCATGGTAAGATGGACAAAAAGAGTGAAAAACATATTTTTTTGAAATTTTTTTAAGTTATTAATTATATAATCTTGAAACAACAAAGTTATTGATTCATCGCGACATTATATTTGATGAATTCTCTTGTTGAAATTGAAATGCAAATCTAATTAGTCAAATTTCTTCTTGTGAAAATGAGTAGGAAATTATACAAAATGATGAAGATTCAATAGGTAAAACTTCTACTTCATGTATCACACCTTCAAGACCTTCTCCAAAAAATATAAGTGACATTAATTGCCAAAATGATTCAAGTCCAGAATCATTAAGCCTTTCAAGAAAGATGAAATCTTTATGTGATATTTATGAATCATGTGTTTTTGCTCTTATGATTATAGAACCAACAAGGTATGAGGAGCCACAACAATTGAGAAGAATGACACATAAGAGTTGATAGATTTACCACAAAAGACAAAAGCAATTAGAGTCAAGTGGGTTTATAAGGTGAAGAATAGATCAGATGTCAATTTTTAAAAATTTAAGGTAAGGTTAGTAGTGAAAGGATATGCATAGTAACAAGATATTATTTATTTTAAAATATTTTCTTTAGTTACAAGATTTCAAATACTCTATATTATTTTAGTTGTGACAGCTCAAATGAAATGAAAAATTTTTTAATTTGATGTTAAATCAATATTTTTTAATGATTATTTAAATGATGTATATGTTAAGTCACCATTAGTTTTTATTCTTGAAATAAAAGAGAAAAAAGTGTATAGATTGAAGAAGACACTTTATGACCTTAAACAAGTGCCAAGAGTATGGTGTAGTAGACTTGATTCATATTTTCACAAGTATCACTTTTATAGAAGTGAGAATGAGTCAACACTTTATATCAAGACTCAAGATAAAGATATTTTAATAGTATATGTTTATGTTGATAATATTATGTATACTAGATCTTCTTTGTCACTAATTTTAGATTTCAAGAATAGTATGATGGTTGAATTTAATATGATAGATTTGAAATTTCTTTATTACTTTCTTGGACTTCAAATTACTCAAAACGATCATGGTAATATATTTTATTGCAAGACTTGCTCTACTCCTATAAATATAAATGACAAATTATGTCTTGATGATGGGACTACAAAAGTAAATGAATATTTTTATAAAGGTATCATTAGTGGTTTGATGTATGTGACTCATACTCGTCCAAATATATTATTTTCAGTTGATATTATTTCAAGATTTATACACTCACCATTTGTTCATCATCTTAGAGCAACAAAAAGAATACTTCGATATGTGCATGACACTATTAATTATAGAATTTTATATTAACATGTTACTGAATTTAATTTTTCTGGTTATTCAAATAGTGATTAGTAAGTTCTATTGATGAAAAAAAAGGTACAAGTGGTTTTATTTTCAATTTTGGTTCAAGTGTAATCTTATGGATTTCTAAGAAAAAAGAATTTACAATATTTTCTGAAGCCAAATATATTGCTAGTATGTATGAGAATGATTTTATAAGATATCAATATTCTACAACCAATGCCTACAATGATCTATTATGATAATGTGTCAACTATTTCTATGACAAAGAATCTAGTATGTCATAGAAGAACAAAGTATATTGAGATAGAACATTATTCTATTTGAGATTTAGTTGTAAAAAATTTTATTGAAATGAAATTTTGTTCAATATTGGATCAAGTGGCATATGGCTTTATGAAAGCACTAGGATATTCTAAATTTGTAAAATTTAGTGAAACTCTTGGTCTCAAATGTTTTTGCATTAAGGAGGAGTGTTAGTATTTAATACAAAAAATATCCCTTGGTTTTTGTCTTTATTAGACCTTTCTTTGGTCATTTAGTAGGCTAATGTTGTCGTATTTTTAGTGAGCCGTTACTGGCCAGTCCATTTAATATATGCAACTATAAATACTCCTCTCTCTAGAATTCGTGAGTGCACGAACCGTCCCCTTTCTCCCTCTCTTTCTCGTCCAGCTCTCAATTGACTGTGAACAAATTCGACGAATGGTGGATAATTTTATCAATTCGGGCCTCCACAACGCCGTCACGGCACTGAGCACCCACAAAACGCAACATGAACCCACCAGTATGAAGCAATCTGTAGCTGGGCAAAGGTTCACTGAAACAACGAGCTTGCCTTGAGTTCTCAGTCGCTGTTACGCCGTGTTCTGTGGGCGCAGCTAGGTCTCTCCTCTTTCTCCCCCACTCCGGCAACGTCGTACCCCCCTCCCAGCCTCCCGGGTCCTTGGAGCTCAGCTTCCCCATTACAACTATCCGCCTGCCGACCTCGGCCGCCATGGACTTTCAAGAAATTCCCGCGAACTCATCCTCTTGGTTCGCCCCCACGCCCCCGGTCGGGAGTCTGCTGCGGCATCCCCCACGGAGGCGGCCGCGACCACGGAGACGGAGCGGAGAACCTCGCGCGGCCGAGCAAAATCATAGATGCAGAACAACCAGCCGGGGAAAATCCGCCGGTAGGAACCATAAACGTTGAGACCCTCATCGACTGGGGTAGGCCTCCTCGCGGAGATCCATGAAACAGCTCTTTGGAAGATGAAGCAGGGAAACAGTCAAACCTATTGATACCGGAAAGGCCTAAGAGTTCGTGTCTCGCTGACGGCAGAATTGTAAATGCTGAGGCCGACGGCCGGCACGACGTCGGCCCAGTTAAAGAGCCTCCTCCCTGCCTCTCTCGCCCAATCCACAAGGCCGGGGTCATAGAGCCGCGTCCTCCGGGTATGTTACGTTTGGAACAAGGGCCAGCTTTGGATAGAGCCCTCCGTCCCTAACTGCTGGGTGAGTCGTCCCATGTCTCGATCCGACTCGACCGCCCCATATTCTTGTATTTTCCTCGCAACTATTCGTGCTATTCGCGCACGCTTCATCAGATTGTAGGATCCGACTCTGGTTTCTGCGCGCAGCTTTAACGGGATCCGCATCCTTGCCGGCCCCGATGACGGCTGGAGATGTGGCTTCTCCTGGTGTGTTCGATGGCTCGGTCTTTTCGGCCCAAAGTCGAAAATGGTCGGTGCGTCCTAGGCCAACCACGTGGCGCTCCAAAGTGCGTTGGATCTGTGGCTCGTCCTGCTGCGTCGGATCTGAAAGGAGAAAAGAGAATATCAGTACCACATCGCTTATGTCCTGATTTCCTGCGTACATACATTTTTAAAATTTTAGTTGTCAATTAATATTATCAAAATTCACCAAGATTAGGGACTCATTCCCTTCAATCTTGGAGGGGTCAAGATTAAATATTTATTCCCAAGGTTCATGAAGAGTGTTCCCGACAAAAGACAAGTCAAAGAGGAGAAATATTATTTAATGTGGCCCGACTCTTTAGACCACCTAGTATTTATTTAATCTCGTCACATCAAGTACTGTTTCTCATTGACTTAATGGTCAAACATATCGACTTTGTTCGCCACAAGGCGGAACCTCAAGAGGGGGAAATGCTCTGCACATTTCTGAGGTTGTTGTTGGGCATAGTCACCTAGGTGGCTCTACGGTGCACATAAATAAATTGTCCCTTCTTCTCATGTAATATCACTTCTAATTTTGCTTCATCACTGAGAGATTGCTTGGTAGAGATTTTTCGAAGGGTTACTCTTTCGGGTTGGTGAGTGCAACAAAGGGGTCAATATTTGGGTCAAGATTAGAGATTTATCCTCTAAGTTACTGGAGACTGTAGTCCACAAAAGGCTAGTCAAGAGGAAAACTATTATTTAATGTGGCTCACCGATGTAGACTTAGAATTTGTACGTTTCCCGAGGGTTCTCGCTGGCCACCGTCACCAAGGTGACTATAAATACGGGGACACTTCTCCTCATTCAATATCCCTTCTAATTTTGTTCTACCTTACAAGAGTGATTGGGAGAGAGTTTCCAAGGGATAACTCTTTTGGGTTTGTGAGTGCAATAAAGGGCCAAGATTAAGGATTCGTTCCCTTCGGCGCTCTTACTGTAAGTTGGTATTTCTTCCGTCCTATTTCATGTTGAATAGATCATGAGCATCACTTATGCTGAGCTTGCATCTTTGCCTCTTTTCTTTGGTCTTCTCTTTATCTCGGTGTCCATGTAAGCAACGAAATTCAGCCAATCTACCAAACTTTCACCAATCCAAATGTCTTTTTGATATCCGCACAATAAGTCCTACGGGCACCAATCCTACCCTATTTTCTTATGTTGAAACTATTACGATCGCTCCATCTGCCGGATAAAACTATGCTTCTTTCTCTCTCATACAACCGGATAATTTGTAGATTATTACTAACTCTACTACTTTCGCCCTTCATCTCCCAGGGCTTGTAGTAGACTTTGGGTCGATGGCTTTCCGGATCTCTGAAGAGTTACTTAGCGTCATAACACCCCATATACTGTACTGGCTATACTGTGGGATCTTCGCCTTGTTGGCTGAACCCGAGAAGCACCGGCTCTTCACCGAGGAGGAGGAGAGCAAGAATACGGTGACGAAAAAAGAGGTTATCCGGCGAGTTCTCTTGCATCAGGCGTTTCAGAGCGCCATCCTCATCCTTCTGACGGTATGAAGTCCTACAGTACAAGCAGCGGTGGAAGTGCAATCTTCCCATTTATTTAGTCTGAATGTCAGTCTTAGTTTTCTAACCCTCCCATTTATTTGCAGAAGGTTGTGAGCACAGATACTTCACCAAAGGAGCCGACATCGCTGCTCGTGGTTGCAAGGCAGCTGTTAATCGCCTTACTGGTTCAAGATGCATGGGTGTACTGGGGCCATCGGTTCCTCCACACTAACAAGTTCA
Source organism: Spirodela polyrhiza (assembly GCA_024713555.1). Taxonomy (NCBI): domain Eukaryota; kingdom Viridiplantae; phylum Streptophyta; class Magnoliopsida; order Alismatales; family Araceae; genus Spirodela; species Spirodela polyrhiza. The sequence goes on along the minus strand of CM046544.1, from coordinate 4,689,699 downwards.
TGTACAAGCATGTCCACTCGAAGCACCACCGCCTCGTCGTCCCGTATCCCTACGGGGCCGTCTACTCCCACCCCTTGGAAGGGCTTCTCATCGACACCCTCGGCGGCACCGTCGCCTTCTTGCTCTCCGGCATGTCACTCCGTACCTCCATCTTCTTCTTCGGGGTGAGTGTAGTAAAGACCGTTGACGACCACTGCGGTATGTGGTTCCCCAGCCATCCCTTCCACCGGTGGTTCAGCAACAACAGCGCTTTCCACGCTGTGCACCACCAGCTTTACGGCACCAAGTACAACTTCTCGGCGTCATTCTTCACATTTTGGGACAGATTGATGGGGACTTACCTTCCGTTCACTGTTGAAAAGACCGTGGATGGGGGTTACGAAATCAGGACCGTCAAGGACTAGTTTATCCGCTCCTGTCAACGATTATTTTTGTGGAGCAACCTTCCGCTTCAGTTGCTACGCATTTGTCCTGCTCGCCGATGAGATAACGTGGACAAATAAATGACAGGCGATCTGCCCACTGGTGATTTATTCGAAATATTTTTTATGTAATTTTTGGTGTAATTCCATTCTTTGAAGGATATATGCGACTCGACCAAATGAATTTTATCACAACCTCAACCCCCTTAAATGCTATGGAACTTAGAGAAATCTCTATTAACCTTGGAGATGGATTTCTGAACTGCACACAACGCCAATCCACCACCAAGGAAAATTCTTGCTTTTTAAAGTCATGAGTTAGTCTAAGTCTCCGTCAATTTTTTGAAATGTTTTTTATTTTAGTCTGGCATAAAATATAACATTTCTATATGGACTAATCTAGTGAGTCATTGCCTAGTGCTCGTCATAAGTGTACACGACTTGGTAAATTATATTAAAAAATAGAATGCAACATCCACGATGGGTTCAACATGGAGCTTTTGCTGTTAGAGTAAGACATCCTTTATAGACCTAGAGAAAGCAATGTTCACAATCTATGTGATCTTATGTAGGACGAAACAAATAGCAACTCACAATGAGAGCACCAACACAAATATTTTATGTGGCATAGAAGTTGGTCTCTTATGTCCATGGGTGATGGAAAAAGCTCCACTAGATGTGAAGAGTAATACGAGAAAATATTCATATAGAATAAGTTTCTAATATTAGCCCATCTAAAGTCTCAAGAAACTAATATCTAATGTTGGCCCACTGATGCACTCACTAACCCAAAATAATTATCCTAGTTGATATGTGTAGTACAAAAAATTTTATAGCACTATAATAACCAATGGTAGAATTCAATTTGGGAAGAGGAAGGCAGATGGTTGGAGATGATGTAACCATCTCACTTTCACTCTGTTGTTTATTTCAAATCCACAATGTTGACCTTATGCATGAGAAGTAGCATGTGTCATGACTATCAGTCATACTAATGATAAAGAACATCCACGGTCATTAAAGTTGCTAATGCCAACAATAGGGATGCTCGGTGAAAGAGTACTAGCTTCACTAAGTTGAGCATTCATCAACTGATCTAGGGGAGGCTTCATATTTGACAGATCGTAGGCTCTAAGAATATATTCAGGAAACATCTCAAGAACTTGTTTTCTTCAACTTCTCCGAAACTTGGCACTTTCTAATTAGGCATTAAAAATTTTCAAAATGTAGTGAAGTTTATTTCACTTTTTACATATTACACTAACTATGAAGCCTATTGTTTAAAATTGCAAAATGACTATAGATAGAGTTTCCAGGGTCTCTTGTTGATTAAATCATCAAAAGAGTCAGAAAATAAAAGAAATATTTAAGTTTAGAGGTAGTATCTCAACAATGATGCGTCAACTAGTTCTCTGGATAAAAAGTGAATGAAAAATTGATGATTTAGATTCAACCTAACTATTATCCATCAAGTTAAAAAACTCTTGGTCAAAGTATTGGAGGATGAATTGGAAGATCTTCCAAATAGTAAAGTATTGGAGGATGAAGGCTAATGTATCATACAAAAATCTAGGATAAAAAATTAGTTGTGTATGAAGATTCAAGTCATTCTCAAACTATTCTAGATACAAGCATTAATATTGCGAGAGAACATCATATCATCTTCTCTAGCTGATTTTGTCATATTAATCAAATTCCATATTCACAATCAATTACCTTCCATTGAAGTTTCAATATAACTAAGCGATGAATGAAGAATGTATTGGGTAGAACCATGAGGTGCTGGCGGCTAATCTTAATACTAAAAGAGATGACTTTCCAAGGAGAAGAATGTGAAGGATCCATATATGCCAACATGTAGTTTTTAAGATAAACAGTAAATATTAGAGGGAAGTTTCCAATAAAAATAGAAGTAACTGAGTAAACGGTGAATTAATATAAGAATATTTATATTCTTGGTAAGAGATAGTCAAAAGATCCTATCAATATTCACATCTATTAACACATATTTAGGTATAATTAAAACGAAAAAACATAAAAAACCTTAATGCCCTCAATTCACCCCCTTTTCCTCAGTGTTTCACAAAGCTTTATAGTAACATCACAAAGCGAATTCATGAAGCACAATCATGACAAGACTCAAGAGTATTAAAAAAATGATTGAACATGAGCAACCCATATTAAGGAAAAAAATTGAACTTAAGCCATAATACTTTGAGTATAATTTTCTCACAACTTAAATAGCTAAATGTCTTGTATATTTCATTAAAATTTCAGAAAAATAACTTTAAAAATGAACATTAACCGCAATCAAATTTTAATCAAAATAAAGGTACATAAGACATTTTTTAATACTCAGCAACAACACATTTACAATCATCAACAAATATCTCTATCCGTCACCAACAGAATTATGCTACGTGGTTCCCGAGTGAAGGTTCTATGACCGCCGACTGAAGACTGGAGACGTCAAACCCATCATTATTGACCGCCATTTTGACCAATAGGCTCGCGAAGGTGCTTCTGCGGATGACGTATAAAATACTCTCCATTAGTTCGGTCCAGCACCGCCGGTATCACGACGCATGCGCACGTGTCACAATCATACAGCCCACGCCTGCCGGACCGTCTACGGGCCTACCCCCCGGTTCCGGACATTATCCACCCTTGCCAGGTGTCATATTTTAGATCAAACGTTGTCGAGCTCTGGGGTTATCGATACATACGCTGGAGAGGAAAATACCAATTTTGCCCTTGAAGGAATGAAGTTTCGGGAAAAATGAAGTGGCATAGATCGCGAGTCAAACATACTTCCCTTCGCCCAACTTTCGATAACGAGGTCGCAAGCTGACGTCTTACCCGCCAGGTTTGACCCACAGTGGTCCGCAAGAACGATACGGGGCCAGAAAAAAGTCACTTTGGACTCTGCGCCGGCCTCAGAGGACCACTTATTTTCCATTTTGGTCCGCTCCATGAACTCTATACATATTTCCAGTGATTCGGAAGGGGATACTCGGCAGCCAATTCATCGTCCTCTCTCCACTGCCGATCATGGCCGCCGCCCTTCTCCTTTTCGCCGCCCTATTGACGCCGGCCTTCCTCCTCGTCACCTTGTTCTTCATCATTCGTCCACGCCCCGTCAAGATTCCCATCAAGGGTCGCCATGTGTTCATCACCGGCGGCTCCACCGGCATCGGCCTCGCCATGGCCCGCCGGGCCGCGATCGAGGGCGCCCGCGTGTCCATCCTGGCCCGCGACGCGTCCAAGCTCGAGGCGGCCCGGGAGGACATCCGCCGGACAACCGGCGCCGAGGTGGCCATCTACAGCGCCGACATCAGAGACGAGGCGGCCGTCGCGAAGGCCGTCGCGGAGGCGGGAACCATCGACCTGCTTGTCTCCAACCTGGGGGTTGGAGTGGGGAAGGAGTTCGAGGAAACGACCATGGAGGAGATCCGATTCCAGGTGGATGTCAATATTATGGGCACAATGTATCTGCTCAAGGCCGCGTTGCCCGGCATGAAGAAGGCCTCCGCCAAGGACGGCCTGCCACGCTCAATCTCCTTCACGACATCAATGGGCGGACAGGTGAGCCCTGGTTCTACAGCTCCCCCTCTGTCTTTCCCCCTTTCATCTTCTTCTCAAGGGTTTCCGGTGAGTGTCTTCAGTTACCAACTGTGAGGGCTTTATTCACAGACGGGAATCTACGGCTACGCGGTTTACTGCGCGACAAACTACGCCATCCGTGGGCTGGCGGAGGCGTTACAGATGGAGCTACACGGCGAGAACATCCATCTGTCCTTAATTCTCCCGGGCGACACCGACACTGCCACCGGAAATAAAGGTATAGTTGCGCAGAGTTCAGCCATGGCCCCCGTGTATCAGTGAAGAGAGCCTCGCTGATTTATCCTGCGGCGGCGTTCCGACCATGAGTCCTGGTGCGGACTAAATCTGACGTTCGATTCTGAGACATTCCCACCATTTTTCCATCTTGCAGATAGAAGTACTCGGCCGGAGCTCACCAACCTGATCTCGGGGTTCTCCGCCATGCAGACCGCCGAGGAAGTCGCAACGCTGGCCATCAAAGGCATCAGATCCGGGGACTTTAATGTTTGCGTGAATTCCCAAGGGCTGATCCTGGCCATGGCGACGGCTGGCTTCTCTCCTCAGAGGTCCTTCTTGATGGCTTTCCTCGAGGTTGCCGGGGGCGGACTCATGCGCCTTGCCGGCCTGTTTTACCTCTCATCGTGGTACAAGACTATAGAGGAGTACAAAAGGAAGTCTAAGAAGGCCTGAAGAGAACGGAAACAAGAGTTTTTTCCTGCATAAAATTAAATAATATTGTCATCATACGCGTGGATTCGACAATCATTGTAGGCTCTGAGATTGTCGTAATTCACTGCCTCTCTTTTCCTTTTTTGCCGACTTACTGTATCAGGAATGTTTCATCCATCCCAGCAGAGTGTACTTTCGCTGTACCTTTATCATGTATTGGTAACTTGTTAAAACGGAGGGGTATTTTTACTTTTCAGCAGCCCTCCTTTTCCTTCAAACTACCCTAAGGGCCCAGAGAGGAGGAGGTGCTGTAGAGTTCAGTTTAAAGGCTGAGCTCACTTCAGGACTCATCTTTGTGTCCCCAAGGAAATCCTATGGATTGAGATAGCAGGTTGGATCATCATCAAACAGGTGTCAGTACCAAATTCTTAATCAGTAGTGAATGTCTCTCAGGCTCTTCAGTAGATTAGATTGTGTAACAATGTTCTTCAATTAACATGGGCTGGCGTGACTGACCAGCACTCTAATCAACCAGCTATTTCCCCCTTTCGTCACTACTGTCGATATTCTCTCTCCAATGTTGAGTCCCAATTAAAGGCAAGTCCTTGTCGGACTGAGTCAAAATAAGATTGCATAAAATATTAGCAATTGTTGAATTGAGGTGATCGTCCCTCACTACATCCTCAATATCAAAATAATGGCAATTATTGACCCTCATATATGATAATACTAATGTATATCATTAATGATGGATTTGAGAATAGGTTTCATTAGATGACTTTACAAAGTCTTTCATTCATTTTCAAGGATGCTTCATCTAATTAATTCATCAACGAGCTTTGCTCTAGTACTCATTTTACGTTTTCTCCTTAAAATCTCAAGCAACACGCTTCCCATGATGTTGTTATGGGCCAAATGACATAAAGTTACTAAATGAGCAGCATCTCATAAAGTTATGGGATAGGATCGTACTCATAAATGGGCTTTAAATTTTATATTTGCCTCCACTTTAGACACTCTAAAATAGTCACTACACCATAATATCATGAGCTTGGAAATGAATAATGTCACAAATTCACAAATAGGATTCATCTTGTGTACTGACTGAGTATTTTCTATCATTGTTAAGAAAACTTAATAAATTTAAATCATAAGTCAAAAATCATGAGTAGCTTAAATCATAAATTTAAATTAATGATGTCAAATGATATTTGCTCATGAAGAGCACCCCAACATTTAGAGTTGATGGATATACATCAACTAAAAAAACCTCAAAATTGAAGTCCAAGTCTTGCTAATCAAATCTTGATTTAAAAGGATATATGATGGTATTTGCCATTGGATTTAAATACCTATAATCTAATAATATAATAATTAAACTTAATGAATAATTAGTAAAATAATGTGTCTTGGGTCGAAAACATGGAGTAGGAATAACCTGTCATAGATATTAATTTTGATGCTATTATCTTAGTGATTCAATATTTTTTTAGAATTTTGAAATAAATTAAATATAACTAATATTGAATAAGTAGTGAAAAGAAAAAGGATGATATATGTTGGATTTAGAAGGGATTAGAAGAAGAAATTTTTTAGAATAGACACAAATCCTAGGGCTCAACCCTGGATAGGCGGTGGAAATTGTTGATGCCCTTAGGCATAGGTTTTGATATTACAAATATATGAGAAAATGTATAATTCATGATTGACATTATTCACAAGATTATGATTAATGACTCATTAGTTTCATGCAAATTAATATATTTTTATCTTGTGACATTATGATTAATCTTGAGGTTGAGTAAAATCATGAATAGGTGAAATATCACAAATGAATAAATATTTGTTGAAAAATAAATATTTAATAAGTGATGGTTATGCTTTTAATTTATTTATTTATGATTATTTAACCATTTAAGTGCAGCTATGATTTATTAGTCATGTACATCATTAAAAGAAAAAGAAAAAGGTTTAAAATATCAAATGAGCTCTCATGAGTCTCAAACCAGAAATCTGAATGATGACATGTCAACTACTTATATAGAGAAAATGACTAGCTTAACATTTGAATCTGAAGATGAAGTCAACAGAAAAGTTATTTATTTATGAGAGAAAAATCTTTAGTTCAAATTTTAAATTGAATGGATCAGATAATAAAAAGATATTGAATTCATAATGGTCAAAGGTCGTTGTCATGCATTTTGAAAAATGGTAAGTATTCAAATTGACCTTTCAACTTTTTCTCTTGAGCAAATTATGGAAATCCATTGGAGGAAGATGTTAAATAAATAAAGGAAGCAAAGGAGATCAAAAATAATTATTCTACTTAGATCAACAATAAAAAATCTCTCACAATCAAGATTCATTATTGTTGAGCTTCAACTACGAGCATACTACATCATCCGTCTTCATCAACAATTGGTGATCAAGATAAAAGCTTGAATCCTTCTAAGAGGCTCTCCATCAGGCCTCAAGGTAATTGGGTGGTGAGTGGAGAGTGAGATTGGGCAAATGCACGAGGTACTTTAAGCTCTATTTAGCCTAGAAGAGGCTAGATCTCTACGGAGGTCAAATATAAGGTAATTGGGCCGCTGATTCTATTAAAATCAATATGTATTTTTGAGGAAAATAGTGGAATATTAGTAAGAAGGATCCTTTGAGACTGAAAGTAGTCAGGTGAGGGGTAAACCATTATAAAAAGCTCTTGCCTCATAGTGAGATCTTACTAGAAGAGAGAGAAAGTCATTATGTATATAAATAATCATGCAAAGCTATGTTAACATGTGTGTTGGCACATCTAACATCTGAGAAAAAAATCTAACATTTCTAAAATATCAATTCACCCCCCCTCTTAGTATTTTGTCTAGCCTCTAGATCTTTCAGAAACTATCAAGCTAGAGTATGGTAGGTGCAAAGGGAATTTACAGTGTGTTTATTGAAATAAAAATCAAAGTCTCTTGGACCTTTTCTCACTAATAGATCCAGAAGTATATGGATTTTAAAAGGACTTTTGAATGAATTTTTGGGAGATAGAAAAGGGTTTAAGAGGGTATTTTAAATGAATTTTTAGGTGAAGGAGAAGAGAGAAAAGAAAATAGACAATAATTAGGAGAGAGAATTGTGATCAACATGTCTCGCACCTATGTTGACTATGAGTTTTAAACAAATACATGAGAGAGAATTCATGAAACAAGGTGTGAAATCATGTTGGAAAATTCTTGAATCAGTTTTACACCGATTCATAAGGGATAAACAATTAAAATGAAACTAGAAATCAACAAACTACTGATTAATTAGATAAAAAACACCAAAAAATCATCAAAAATCAATCTTTTCCCTAGAAACATGGCAAAGAATTTCAGCTTAGATTTCTTAATAAAAATCCATGGAAAACAATTTGAAATCACTCCCTAGATGATTCATAGTGAGTTATGAAGCGTTTGAGACACAAATGAACCATTTTGATCAAATAAATCATGTGTTCTTCTAATTATTTCTAGTAAACATCTAAAACTTATCATTTGTGACAAAAGCTAACATTGTCCTTTAATAGGCACACCTTTGGAACAACAAGAGACACTGATGCAGTGGCTTTGTATCATTCGGTCATGTCGCACTTAGTTGAAAGGCACATAAATATCATCTGACAGCTCTACACTACTCACAAAAAAGATACTCTGGAGAGAAGGGTCGGCACCATTGTCATCACCATTTGGGGGAAGAAGAGAAGGTTTGTGGCCATCTACAGAAGACTCTAACTACATGGAGGAGGGAGAAGACAGAATAGTTATGTTAGCAAACCTCCGCCATTTTTATTTTGACATATAAAATTATCATGTTCTGTACTATTGTGAAAAATGTCATTATTTATAAAAAAATACCATAGTGAGAAAGTAATGGTAGGTATATCAAAATTAATAAAATAACAAGAAGTAAGATATGGGTATAAAAGCTTAAATAAAATATTATGTACTCGTGATATTGGATAATTACTTTCAAATAATTTTGATATTATTATAATCGATTGAATTTAGATTACTGATTCAATTAAAAATAATTATTTAAAAATCAAAGAGTATATTAAAATTTTATTTTAGATAGTCTAAATTACCAAAAATATGATTTAAAATATTAAGATCATAACTCCAGATGTTTAATGAATGAAATTATTTTTTTTGAGGTGATTGTCCCCACCATCTTATCGTCACCCAACATCACTGTTCACACCCTCTTGCCAGCCGCTTTTGCCCATTTTTGCCACCTTCACCTTCCCAGCAGCCCACACCACCGCTCATCGTCCTCCCCTTGCCTGCCACCACTAGCTATCACCTCCCCACCACCTGCTGTTGCCATTCATTACCTTGCTGCCAGCTACCACCACCATCTGCAGCCGCTGCTGTCACTGCTTCCTCTTCCCCCTATTGGGGCTAGGGTTTTAGTGCCTCATTTGTGGGCCTAACACCTTCCGGCCCACTTTTGCCAGTCCACTCCGTTCGATCCCTTTCTTAACCTCTATAATTAAGAATCAAGAGTCACGACCGATGACCAACTTACCAGGCTGGCCCGTCACTGTCAGTCACAAGAAAGTGATGTGACCAGACCGAAGGCCTGGTCACGGTCATCACTGACTCCCCTATTAGAGAGAGAGAGGCTTGGGTCGGGCGATTATTGGGAGGCCCATCACTAACTCCCCTCTCCCTCTCTTCCCCTCCTTTTTCGTTGCCTCTGACTCTCTGCCTCGCGCTCATCCAGGTTATGCTCTCTCTCTCTCTCTCTCTCTCTCTCTCTCTCTCTCTCTCTCTCTCTCTCTCTCTCCTCACCCTCCTCTCCTCTCCTCTCCCTCTCTCCTACTCATTTCCCCCCTCAGTTCTCACTCTTTGTTCTTGCCCCCAGCTCTCCACCTTGCACTCTTCGCTCCCTCCCTTCCTTTCTCCGGCTCTCTCTCTCTCTCCCTCTCTCTCTCGCTTGCCGCTCTCTCATCGGCCTCTCCCTCCTCTCCCACTCATTAAATGTTAAAATTTTAGTGATTATTTTAGATGGTTTGAATTATTTATGTTTTATATGGTTATATCTATGTAATTAGATATTTTAGTTTATGATAACTTATCTCATCATATTTAAGACCCACATCTTTATTTCAATGATTTCAAGATCACATCTTATCACAAATATCTAATTTACTTATTTTAGATGATAGTTTAAAATAAATTTAATTAACTAAATTATATATAGATTGATTTAATTAAAAATAATATAATAATTTATAGGTCACATTCAGATCACACATATGACCAGCTCATGACCATGACCATTGATCTCTAGCTATGATCTAAATTATTCAACATGAGCCATTCAGCCAATTAGTTCCATACGACTTTCCCCATCCCCATTCAATACCCTTCTCCCCCCAGATGTTGAATGGAAATAGATGGCTGGTGAAGCAGACCATAGAAATGGTGGTCTGACTTTGAGGAGATGAAGAAGAAGATGGGATACAGGTTGCTCCATTGGACATTATGTGGCCCATTAACATAATAACTATTGTTTTTAACTACTTGTATAATTACTTTCATGTGGGAAATGACACACACCCCTATTTAGGGAGAACCTCATTTCAAGAAAGATGAGGACAATACTAAGACCCTACTCTCTCTCTCTCTCTCTCTCTCTCTCTCTCGCTTCTCTCTTCTTCTATTTCTATTTGATGGGAATAGGATCTTCAATTTTCTAAGGGCTTGGTACTCTTCTTTTTGGTGTGTGAGTCTACCATCAAGAAGTACCCTATCGAGAAGAGATATCAAAGTGTTTGTCTATTTAGAAAGACAAACACATCCTTCTTCTTCCATTGTGATTTCTCATGAACACTTGATACAAGATGTCTTCGCCAAGTGAGTACACCATCATATAGAATAGAGTCATTGTTTTTACCATCATGTTATTTCTACCACATTTGATATTAGAGTTTGTTATCTCTATTTTGTTCATATCTTTTGTTTTCTTTATTGGACATTGCCACATCAGTCGGGGACACGGCCACAACTGCATTGGTCTCATTTTTCATAGATGGAGCCGCTAGCCACATTTGCCCTAAAAGTAGAAGAGACTACAGCGGCCCTAGGACATGCAATGACTATAAAGTTCACTAGACATGTGATGACCATAAAGGCTACCGAACACAATATCGGAAATGGCTATAGTGACATCCGTCCACAATCCCAAAGATGCAACACATGATGGCAGTGGTGACCGTAATGGGCCATGCATCATTTGTGGAGTCAAGATCACCTGATAATGTTGTCCACAATCCTTAGCAATGGTAGTGGAGTACCATGATTGGTGTGCAAAGCCACCTAGATGGTGGCAGGCCTAAGGTGGAAGCCACAATTTTTATGGTAGTTGACGTGACTTAGTTGTTGTATAATAAATCATGTAAATTTAAAATTTATAAAATCAGAGAAGATCAATTTTTAGAATTTTAAATGTTTATCAGAACAAATAAATTAATTATAAATTGATAAAAGATTCCAAAAATAATGAAAATTTTTCAGGTCGATCATAGGGATGTAATATAATATCGAGTAATATTTTAGAATTTTCATCAAAGAATACGATTTTTTATGAGTTTTTAACTAAATAATAAATATAATATATTTAATAAATATGAAAAGGAAATAAGGCTATGGCGTCAGGTAACATCAGTGCCTGAAGAACACGAATCGAATGAAAACAGAGTTCTGACCTACGATTCTTTCATAAGCGACTATTGTCAAATTAATTGGTCAAATTAAGTTTTGTAAAAACTCGAAGAACCGTAACTCAAAGAAGAAAGATATTGAAGGTTGAAATTGTGCCATGCCAGGTAGATAAGAAAATACCCTTCTTCTGGCTACCGAATCTCCTGAAAGAGGTTGGCTTCTCTCTCTGCATGTGTTACTCGAAATGGAGGAACCACCTCGGTTTGAAACTAAGGAATGAGCTCGTGGGGATCACTACTTTAAATAAAAATAAAGTTTTAAAACAAGAGAAATAGAGTTCCAGTTTCGTGGCGGTGATCGCCAGAATTCTACGTGTTTAGAAATGAAATCGTGTAATGTCTATGGCCTCGAAGGCTCTCCTTAGACAAAGACGATGTGAGTAATCTCTAGATCTTTTTTTGAAGCCCAAAAATCGGTGAAAAGTGTTGCCAAATCATTTCCAGCAGCTGTCACTTGGTGGAACGGAAATACGATGACTTGCGGCCCTCCAGCGACTATTACTTGATGGAGGTATGCTGAATAGAAGTGGGGCACATCTCAAGGGCTTCATCTTCAAGTTAGCATAGCAAAAGGAGGCCCTTTATCGCATCTAGTACACTCTCAAGAGGGTGTGACTCGTCTCCTAGTAGATCGTCCTCTTTTCAGTGATGACTTGTTCGTCGATCAATCAGAGATGATTTTTTCGTTAAGTTTGTGATGTTTTGTCTAGAATCTTACACCAAATTTGGCCACGATGCTCCGTGAATCACATTGACTAAGTTTTTGTTGATATATTGACAATTTTTGCAACTTAATCACTCGTTAGAAATCGCGATTTCTTCACTAGTTGTCCGCCTACAAGAGAGAGAAAGAAGGAGAGATGAAATAAGTACTAAAATGCCCTTAATATATGATGTCATAAGGATAATTTTTTAACAGCCATGGAAGGGTATTGTTGGCATTTATAAAATCTACGAGGAAAAGTTAAAACATCGAGTTTAGTCCCACATCGGTTTTCTAGGCGATTTTCATGCGAATATAAGGTGGCGGCTTCTTTACCCTTCAATAGGTACAAATCACCCGTGTGTGTACAACCACTCCTTGCCCCACGCCCATCTGGCCACTAGTGACATGAAAGGGGAGTGACGCACACATCAACCACTTGAGCGCCTAGCTCGCAGTCCATGTCACCAGCTGCTTGAGCCTCGAGCTTGCGGTTTGGTCGTTAGCCGCTCGAGCTCGCGGTCCTTAGTTGCTCCGTGGCCTCGCCCGACTAGGCCTCCAACCCACTAGTGGGCTGATTGGCTAGCAATTTTTTTACTTTTTTCTTAAATCTTTTTTTTTCATTTATCTCAACAAAATAAGATTATAAAATCATGTAATTAAGCAAAAATTCATATTAACCAACTAGAAATCACTTTTCACGATTTAGTACAAAATAAGTCTATCTATCATGAGTTAAGGCTAAAAACATCATCTCACTAAATTATTAACTTATGATAATGAAGACTTATCAATTGTAGACCACTATCAAAATAGTTAGAGCACTAACATTGTGGCAAGTGATGCCTCTTCAAGGCACTAGAGGAAAACATAGAAAATATTATGGTTAAAGGACTTTTAAAACTGTCAAACATAAAAAACTTCACATGTGAGAGTTGTATTAAAGGAAAATAAACAAAGGAACCTTTCAAAATGAAAGAACACATCTCATTATCATGACCCTTAGACTTGATTCATTTAGATTTGTTTGGTCTAAGTAAAACTCTAGCTTAATTAGAAAATATTATGGCTTAGTTATTGTTGATGATTATACATGATTTTTTTGGATATTTTTGTTAATTCAAAAAATTGAAACATATGATTACTTCATTAAATCTATAAAGAAAATACAAAATGACTTAAGCATGAATATTAAGAAAATTCGAAGTGATCATGGATGTGAATTTCAAAATACTTTATTTTTTGATTTCTATGAAAAATTAAGAATATCTCATAATTTCTCAACACCTAGAAGACTTCAATAGAATGGTATCGTTGTAAGGAAAAATAAGCTATTACTTGATTTATCTAGAACTATGTTAGCTGATAATGATCTTTCAAAATATTTTTGGGCTAAAGCTATTAATACTACATGCTATGTTATTAATAGAGCATTAATTAGATTAAAATTAAATAAAACTACATATGAACAATCGAGAAATAAAAAGCTTAACCTGAGTTATTGTAAACCATTTGGCTACAAATATTTTATTTTGAACAATAATAAAGATGACTTAGAAAAATTTGATCAATGAAGTGATGAAAAAAATTTTCTAAGTTATTCTGAAAATTCTAAATATATAATATATAATAAAAGAACATTAGTTTTTGAAGAATTTATCCATGTAAAATTCATAGAACAACTAAAAGTTCAGAAAATTGTATATTTAGAAACTAATTATGTTGACACAAGTTCTCACAATAGTAAATAGAGAGAAGATGAAGAAGAAAAATTACCTCATTTAGAGCCAAATCCCAAACATGAAAAATTACCTAAAGTTTGAAAATATGTTATGAGTCATCCAAAAGAAAATGTTTTCGGAAATTCGAATGAAAGAGTGAGAACTAAATCTACATTGAGAAAACAAACTTACATGACATTTACTTTTCAAATTGAACCAAAAAATATTGATGATACTTTGATAGATTCAAATTAGATTATTGCTATATAAAAGAACTCAAATAATTTGAGAAAAATAATGTCTAGTATTTAATTCCTCGACTTAAATATCAAAATATTATAGAAACAAATCAAATGAACAAGAAAAAGTAATTATGAATAAAATAAGATTAGTTGCTAAAAGTTACGGTCAAAAAGAAAGAATAGATTATGAAGAAACTTATACTCATGTTGTTAAACTTGATGTTATTAGAATTTTATTATCTTTTATATGTACTAATAATTTTAAATTATATCAAATGAGTGTCAAAAGTACTTTCTTGAATGACCTTATTTAAATAAGAAGTTTATGTTAAACAGCCCCCTCATTTTGAAAATTCTGAATTTTTTGATCATGTTTTTAGATTAAAGAAAACTTTATATGGCTTGAAACAAGCTCCACAAGCTTGCTATGAAAAATTAAGTTCATTTCTTTTATAAAATAATTTTCAAAGAGGAAACGTAAACACAACTCTATTCATCAAAAAGGTTGATATACATGTGTTGATCATTCAAATATATATTGATGATATTATCTTTGGTGCAAGTAATGAATCTCTATGTAATAAATTTTTATCTTTGATGTAAATTGAATTTGAAATGAGCACAACGAGTGAGTTAAATTTCTTTCTTAGTTTGCAAATCAAACAATTAGAAAATAGAATTTTTATATCTCAAGAAAAGTACACGAAAGAGTTACTTAAAAAATTCAACATGGTCACCTGAAATCTAAAAGAACTCCTATGAGAACAAACATTAAACCAGACACAAATAAAAAAGGAAAAGAAATTGATAGAAAACTATACTAATGAATGATTGAATCTTTATTATATTTGATAGCAAGTAGACCTGATATTTTATTTAGTGTTTAACTTTGTGCAAGGTTTCAAAGTAATCTCAAAGAGTCACATCTCATAGTTGTTAAAGAATATTTAGATACTTATTTAATACAATGACCCTAGGTATATGGTATCTAAAAAATTAAAATAAAAACCTTTTAAGATATTACAATTCTAATTTTGCAGGTTGTAGAATTGATAGAAAAAATACTAGCAAGTCATACTTATTTTTAAATGAATGCTTAATTTCTTGAAGTTCTAAGAAATAAAATTCTATTGCATTATCCACTAAGAGACCTAGTATGTGTCTACTGGAAGTTGTTATACATAAATATTTTAGGTTAAATATCAATTAGAGGACAATAGACTCAAACTAAAAAAGATACTTATATATTGTGATAATACAAGTGCTATCAACTTGGTCAAAATCCTATCATATACTCTCAAACCAAACACATAGAAATCAGACATCATTTTATTCATGATCACATACAAAAAGGAGACAAAACCATACTTTATTGATACATCAAAATAATTAGTTGATATCTTCACAAAACTCTTTTCTAAAGATAGATTTAATTTGATTATTTGTGAACTTAAAATGTGTAAATTGACTAATATTTCTGTCTGAGTTCTACTATTATTGATGATGTTGTTGTGATTTATTAACATAATATTTTAAATATTATTCTATGTCTGATATGAACCTTGTATGTGTAGATTTCTATATTAACACACTCTTTATCACATGAATTTTAAGTGTTCTCAAAAGATATTTTAATAAGGACATGAATAACAAATACTTTGTCATATATCTTAAAAGATATTATATTATGTCTATGTCCTTCCATCAAAAGGTTGCATTTCACTACTTGAAAACTTTACCTTCTTGGTTCGTTTTACCATTTGAAGACCTCTATTTCACCAAGCTCACAAGACTCCAAGCCTCAGCTCATATCACATTGGGTCGACTCTTGAGTCAACACAATATATTTTCCTATGTATTGTATCACATTCACATTTCAGTCCAGTCAAAAATCTTTCAAACCCTAGATTCATCATAGTTGATACTCGACACTCTACCCTTCATGTTCCTTCTTCAAGAGCTTACCATTATCCAAGAATTTCAAAGAAAGATAAAGAGAAAAATGTTATTATTGATTCATCTCCTAAAAAGACTCCCTCACCATCTCCAATAGTTGAAAAATTGCCTACTGTCATTTCAACTCCTCCATCTAGTTCTCTTGTAAAATTTATGTCACCCATTTCTCTATCTCTAATGATGGTAGAAGAACAAGTTGTTATAGTAGTATAAAAATTATCTATGGATGTCGACACCTTCATTCTAACTCTCTTTGAATCCAAGATTACATAACCTCTTATTTTACCAACCATTGATGATCCAAAATCATAAAATGTCATCTTTGATCCACCTACTCCAAGTCTAGTGCCTTCTGAACTATCCTAGCCCACGAAAAAAATTAAATATAAACCTTGAAAGGCTTTTACTATGCATAAATCTAAACTTACAAAAGATATCACTTTAAAAGAACTTAAGAAACTATCCAAATCTTATTTGATATCCAAATCTTTGAATCCAAGATTACATAAATCTAAACTTACAAAAGATATCACCTCTTATGAAGAAGTATTTTGATTCCCTTGAGATTTCTCATTTAATTTATGAATCAATTGACAACTATCCAAATCTTATTCAAATGTTCTATAGCAATGCTTATGTCACTCTTGTTGGCCTATCAACTTATGTCAAATGAGCATTTATTGATTTAACTCTTAAAATTTTGAATATAATACTTGATATTTCTACTGGTCCTCTCTTGATCATTGGTGAACAGATAATTACTGATTTTTTAATCCAATTGACTGAAATGAAAAATACATCTGTCAACATCACAAAAGAATTTCATCTACTATTGTCTCATATAATCATTTATTTTCTTATTGGTCATTTTTTATGGCATAAAAGTGGTGCACATTATAGGTTATCTGAGAAATCCATATCTATCCTATATTGTATCATTCATAACATTCCATTTGATATCAAAGATATGTTCTTAGAATAGATGAAAATAGCCTTAAAGTATGACCTTATTATTCTACTCGGCTATGTCATCACATGTCCTCAAGTATTTTAATTAAATCTTTGTAGAAAAATCCATTAGTAACATTTCTCATGATATCATTAACAAATTCACTCTTCATCAATAGATTATTCTTGTAGTGATGGTCAATAGCTTCATCGTTCATCTTCCTCTTATGCATCATCTCGTGCTCTCACATTACTTAACATTCTTTCTATTGTTGAGAAATTCAACAAAAGTGTAAAAAAAGTAGAGTAATATTTTGATATGATGGAAGAATGACTTCAAGACCTTGACGATAATATTTTGAAGATTCACTCATGTTTGTCATAATTTTCTAATCGAGCAAAGACTATGTTTGTGTATTTCTCTCGATTGTTTGTGATTTGATTTTTTGATCTTACAAAAAGGGAGAGAAAGATGGAGAAAAGAGTGAGTGCACAAACTCAAGGGGAACACTTACTTAGTAGGAGCAAAAATATATTTCACATAATTATGTTTTTATTGTTTGAACCTTTGTGGATGAATTGTGTGAATAGATATGAATACTGAAATTTGAATGTTATGTCTACATATTACTTTAACACATGTGTTGACACACAATGATTGATTATTATTATTGTCAAAGCTTCATTTATTATGTGCATGAAAATATTGGTCTATTATTTGTGCATATAATTATACTGATATATATTTTCTCAAGATAGTTTTATAAGTATTTAAAGGGGAGAGATTATTGATGCCCTTGAGTATAGATTTTGATATTAAAAACATATGAGACAATATATAATTCATGATTGATTTTATTCACAAGATTATGAGAAATGATTTATTAATTTCATGCAAATAAATTTATTATTTATCTTGTGAATTATGACTAACCTTGAGGTTAAGTGAAATGATGAATAGGTGAAGGCTCACATATGAATAAATATTTGTTGAAAAAAAAATTTTAAATAGGTAAATGATTTTATGTTTTAAATTTATTTATCCATGATTATTCAACTATTTAAGTGCAACCACTATTTATTAGTCACTTACATTATTAAAAGAAAAACAAAATGATTCGAAATATCAAATGAATTCTTATGAGTCTCGAACCAAAAATCTAGATGATGACACGTCAGTTATTTTATGTGGATAAAATGGTCAGCTTAATGTTCTAATCTAAAGATAAAGTCAACAAGAAATTATTTCTCTATGAGAGATGAATCTCCAGCTCAATTTTAAATTAAACAGACTATAGAATAGTAAGATTTTGAATTCGTAATAGTCAGAGGTCATTGTTGCACATTCTAAAAAATAGTAAGTGTTTGAACTGACCTTCTAACTTTGTCTCTTGAGCAAAATATATAATCTGTTAGAGGATGATGCCCTATAAGTAAAGGAAGTAGGGAAGATCAACAATAATGAGTTTACTTCAATCTACAATGATTTATCCTTCTCACGGTCTAAGAATTATCACTACCAAGTGTCAACCACAAGTAGCCTACATCACCTTTCTTTATCAATGATTAGTGATCAAGAAAAAACTTGAATCTTTCAAGGAGACTCTCGATCAGACCCTAAGGTAATTGAGTGGTGAGTGGAGAGTAATTTTAGACAAAGGCACGAAGTGTTTTAAGCCTTATTTGGCTCGAAAGAGAATAGATCTCTACAAAAGTCGAATCTGAGGTATTGAGAATGTTAATCCTATCAAAATTAGTATGTATTTCCAAGGAAAATATTAGAATATCAGTATAAAAAATCCTTCGGGACTAGAAGTAGCTAGGTGAGGGGCAAACCAATATAAAAAGCTATTTCTTCATAGTGAGATCCTACTAGAAGAGAGATAAAGTCATTATGTGCATAGATAATCACATAGAGTTGTGTTAACATATATATTGACATATCTAGCATCTTGGAAGAAAATATGAAATTTTTATAATACTAATTCACCCTCCCCTCTCTTGGTATTTTGTCTTAGCCTTTAGATCTTTCAAAAATAGTAAATGATGATGTGACAAGATGAAAATGGTGAAATGAGAGGAAGGGATGTGGTGATGCCCTCACATCCTCCTCAAGTGGGGAGACTGATCTTCATAGCCTCTCCTTGTAGAGCATTGACCCTCTTGACCTCCCTTTGACTAAGGGTGAATTTTTGAAAATATAACTTAAAATAATTCATTCATAAACTTATTTCCCTTATGATACATGAGCTACCCCTTTTATACAAAGTTCTTTGGGTGGTTACAAGAGTGAAAAATTATACATAGTGAAGAATTGCTTGAAACCTCTTTGTCCTCCTTAGTTGACTTGACTTCTTTAGGGTTTGTTGGATATTGTCATCCACATCTTGACCTTCTCTTGACCCTTGATCAAGGCTTTGATGAGCATCTTTTGACCCCTTGATTGAATTCTCAAGTGGTGTTTGGGTAGTTATGGTGCAATTGCCCAACGGATGCTTCCAAAGGTTCCTTTGTGAGATGAGAAGGTGGCTAGTAAAACAACCTTTTATAGAGGCATGACCCTTCTCATTGGGAACAGGCCTTATCTAGGTCCAAGTCCATGCCTTGACCCTCCTTTGGGCCTCCTTGAACATGGGTTAAAATAGACTCCTCCCTTGTTACCTTGGCGTAAGGGTATGACTCAAGATCCCCATCAGTTCTACTCTATGTGATAGGCAAAGATAGAATTGAGCATGACAACAAGAGATGGGCATGACAACAGTCGTAGTGATAGTATTGGTGGCATTGGCAATTAGCAACTATGTGTTATGCGCTATGTGATAGTTAGAGATAAAACCAAGTGCAATAGTAATACTTGAGCACAACAATAGTAATAGTAATGTAAACAATTTGTTTGTGATTTTCCTTTGAACCTAATCTCTCTTACATGTAGTAGAGAGTGCCAAAAGATTTGAGACTTGAGATATTTTGTATTATTGCTTTCTAGTTTTGTTTCTATCAATTCTAATCATGTAAACTATGTGTGGCAATGTAGAATGCAATCTCTCTATTCAAATTATACTTGAATCAACATTTTCTGGTGATTAATAGGCTAACATGGCATTTGCTATCTTGACCTCTCTTGCATGACAGAAGATAAGATAGAGGATTGTCCTTAAGTCAATTTCCATCAATGTAATTCAATAGCTTCTATGAGTTTAGTTTTATGTTTTTTCTTATTACACCAAAAATAGAGCTATGACTTAATACATAATTCACCAAACTTTCCCTATGGATCAACCTAGATTCACTTATGAGTAGATTCAAAAGTTTTTATGAGCAGATTCAATTTTATAAAAATTAAAATTAGTTACCCCTTAAGACAATAATAAGTGGTAGTTCAAAACTCCAAGTTGGTTGCATCAATAGAGTATATGGTATATGTATGTCATGTAATTTTGTACATATCTATTTCATTTGATGTTAAAAAATTAATAATACTTATTTCTACCTAGCATTTAAATAGTGTGTTTTTTTGGAACCATATTATATGTGTAGACAATTTTCACAATAAGAGGGCATTGACTTCAATGAGATTTTCTCTCTTGTGGGAAGACATATGTCAATTCGTGTCTTACTAGGTATCATTACTTTTTAATCTAGAGTTAGAGTAAATGAATGTTAAGATAGTGTTCTTCATGGTGAGTTAGAAAAAGAAATCTACATGTATTAGTGAGAAAGTTTCATCGTTCCTAACAAAGAAGACTATGTATGTATGTTGAAGAAGTCATTATATGATTTGAAATAGACTCTAAGATAGTGATAGAAAAGTTTTATATATTTATGTTGAGTTATAATTACTTTCAAATCGATTATGATAGTTGTGTATATCACAAGAAGCTTTCAAATGGTTCACATATATATTTGTTGTTATATGTTAATGACATATTGATTGCTATCAAGGACCTATCAGATATTGACCACTCAAAATCATAGTTGAGTGGTGAATTCGAGATGAAAGATCCTAGTGTAACAAAGAAGATATCAAGCATGTAGATATACATAGATCTTAGCATTAGAAGTTTGTACTTGTCTTAGAAACAATACATAGATAAGGTGTTGGAGCGGTTCGTCATGACAAGATCTAAACTCTTAAGTATTCTACTAGTGTCTAATTTAAGTTGTCTACTGAAAATTCACTTAAGATAGAGAAGGTGATAAAGGTGATGAGTAAGATTTCATATTCGAGTTGAGTGGGAACCATTATGTATACTATTATATGCACTCAACTTGATATTTCTCATATTATTAGTGTAGTTAGTAGGTACATAGGAAATTAGGGGAATGTTTATTAAGAGGCTCTAAAGTAGATTCTTTATTATCTGAAAAGTGCTTTAAATGTGAGTTTGGTATTCTAGAATGAAAGTAGTGATGGTAGTCAAACTGACTAGTTACGTACATTTAAGTTATACTAATGATCTAAGATAATAAGAGATTCTAAACAAGTTAGTGTTTAATCTTTTAGGTTGTGCCATTAGTTGGAAGGCTACTTTATAATCCATAGTAACTTTATCAATGACAAAACTAAGTATATGGCAATGATAGAAAGAGTAAAGTTTTATGGCTTGGATGTACTATGACACTTAAAGTGTCATATATTTGACTAAGAATCATATGTTCCATGAGAGGACCAAACACATTGATGTCAGGTATCAGTTTATATTATATAGAAGATGACTCTAGTGTACTATGATAGTTAGAGTGTCATACATTTAAAGAAGAATCAAATGTTCTATGAGAGGGTCAAACACATTAATGTTAGGTATCACTTTTCTTGTGATGTTGTCATGAAATGAATGGTTGTTGTGAAAAATGTCCATATAATAGAAAATCCTATGGATATACTAACAAAGACATTTTCTTCAAAGATGTTCAAGCATTGTGTGAACTTAATCAATTTATAGAGAACATAAGGAGAGCCCTAACAAAGGTAGCAATGATCATGATGAAAAGCATTAGGCCCAAAAAGATGAGGTAAAAGGAGAATTATTATTTATGTGGCCTGCCTTTTAAGCAACCTGTTAAATGACTGCATTTAATGCAAAGAGAGTTGGGCATTGAGGGGAGAAATGGTCATGGCAAAGACTGGTTCTCATGAACCCAATGGCCCACTTATGGGCTAATGGGTCACAAAGTGGAACA